>CM070502.1:28290717-28833804 GCA_036346375.1 Guadua angustifolia
GCCCTATACTTACAAATTCACTTGGATTACACGAAACAAGGCAGTACTCTTCTCTTTCCTCTTTTCTCACTCTTCCACAAAGGACAAAGCTGATATGTATATGCTAATAGTAAGCTAAGATGATCTTATTGTGATGCCCTTATGATAGTTTTGTAACGAGGACTGAAAGGCATAGTAAGTTACTTTAGATCCATACTTGGCTTGCAAAAATGTTCTATCATTTCCCACTATATAAGAATAGACATATTGTACACACATAATAAAATATCAATAAAAAAGAGAGCTATGGATGTATATCTTATATCTCTATTTCAATATCATATTTCACTACTACAGAGCGACACATCACTATCCTTTGTATACGTATCGGTTCTTAAGTTTTCGAAAAAAGCGATTGTGATAAGTAACCCGGAGGGTGTTAGTAATAATCACTATCGGTTACGAGATTATAAGTGATTGTGATGTAGCTTGGACACATCGAATCGGTTCTCTACTAAAAAGTGATAGTGATGTACACGGTCATCACTATCGGTTCTTTCATAAAGTGATAGTGATGTGCGTGATCATCACTATCACTTCTATGAAAGAACCGATAGTGATGACTTCTACATCATTATCACTTTTAGTAGAGAACCGATTCTGATGTGCACATGGTTATCACTATCGGTTCTTTTTATAGAAGCGATAGTGATGACCGTGCACATCACTATCACTTGTTGAAAAGAACCGATTCTAATGTGCTCGTGCTTATGACTAAAGTGATGGCCGTGCACATCAGTATCGCTTTTTGAAAAGAACCGATTCTGATGTGCCTCGCTAGGTTATATATACCACTCTTGCTTGAACTCTTCTCTGTTTTTGCTCGGAGGAGATTTCTCCGCCGCCACCCGAGAAAATAGCTCATATTGTGTGGTTGGAAGCAATAGTTGGGTGAGAAAATTTGAAGTCCTCATGGGTGGGTATTAAGAGGGCAAAATTGAAACCCTATCTTGAGGAGATTCCCTCTTTTTGCCCTCTATTGCGGTTTTCTTCAAAATGTGATCAGCAATTCTTTAAACCCTTCAATTTTGCCTTTGGTAATTTCGATATGTCGTCAATAAAGTTTAGGTTGCCTTTGGAATTGTGTGCGTGCTTTCAGATTTCACACTCTTTATTTGACAAGCACATATCTATTTAATTTTGTAGTCACGATCTCTGTTTATATGGAATTATTATTGCTATCATGTAGTAGCTGTTATTAGAGTTTAGGCGGCGTAACCTCGTCTCCCATTAGAGGGTGCTTATTTATAAATATCTTTGAGCGAAAGGGCATATTTATAAGCAAGTAGTCTCGAATTGTCCATGTTTTTAGACGGTTCGAGGATATATGGTTCGAGCAAGTTCTGAGCTATGTTGTACAACTTGAGTAGATTTGATGGCGTCTCTCTGGTGTTCTCCGGATACACCCCTCTTGACTGTTGTCGAGGCGTGTATATGGAGAGCAGGCGAGATGTTCCAAATTTTCTCTGAGTTGTCTAGCAACAAGAACTTGCCCGACTCCTATATCTCGAATGGGATTAGGACCTAACCTATTTAGAGATTAGGAGTCATCGTTGGTACCCTTGATTTGTTTAGTTGTAGTAGAAAGATTTGCAAGCTCTTGCACTAGCTATATATTTAGATTATTTGATATCGTTGTTGATGTTAAAATTTATGTCTCTTATGTAGGGAATTGGAAGCTTTAAACGGGGAAGAAGCTAGGTATCGATCGGAGTACATTTATATATCTTGGAACCTATCCACTATTTTGCAAAGGTAATATTAATTGAAATGATGTCTCAATATTTAAAATAGCTATAGCTAGTTATCGCTCGATTTTCCTTAATTTATTGTGCGAAATTTAATTGCGAGATGGGCCGTGAGGAATGGATGTATCGGAAAAAGCCGTGTGAGTGCTGAATTTGAGAGGGTGTTAAGGAGTTCAAAAAATTGCGAGAAAGCGACATAGTGAGGAGGGTGTAAACTTCATATATTGTCCTTGCATTGATTGCACCAATCGAGGAGATTTAACAACTCATCTCAAATTGAGGACCACGATTCGATGTGGCCGTGAGGAATTACACATGTTGGATCCATCACGGGGAGGCGGTAGTACCCTCCGATATGGAGCGAAGATACGGTGGAACGGATGATGAGTTCTTGACTGATATGTTTGAGGAGGATAATTTGGAGCAAATGTTGTGGGATGTGGAGGGTAATTACGGAAAGAGAGTTTGAAAAGTTTAAAAGCTTGATGAAAGCGATGCCAAACCGTTGTTCACGAGTTGCAAAGCGGAATACACCGAGTTGGGTTCGGTCCTTGCATTGTTGATGAAGGCAAAACACCGTTGGACGGATACAAGTTTCAATGCACTACTAGTTCTTCTATCGGATCTGCTTGGGAGAAGCGAGTTGCCAACAAGCATTTATGAAGCGAAGAAGCTACTATGTCCCATGGGAATGGAAATAGAAAGGATACATGCATGTCAGAATGATTGCATCTTGTCTGTAGCGCACATCGAGGGCTGCGTTTGTCCGGTTTGCGGTGTGCCCGGTACAAACAAAAGGAGAAGCGTAACGACAAGAAGCGTAAGAGCCGAGAACAGCGGACGGTGAAGAGGTCACTAAAGGTGCACCGCCAAGGTATTAATGGTACTTGCCCATCATTCCCGTCTGGAGCGGTTGTTTGCAAATCCGAGAGAGGCAAAATTATTGCGTTGGCATTACGAGTCTCGAAAGGAAGATGACAAATGAGACACTCTGTGATTCGGCTCAATGGAGAAACATCGATTGGAAACATGAGGAGTTTGGTGCGAAATGAGGAACATAAGATTTGGGTTGAGTCTTGTGGAATGAATCCGTTTGGTAACATGAGCGATCGTCCTGACACTGGCGATTCATTGTGTATCTACAACCTCCTCCTTGGTCGTGTATGAAGCGGAAGTATATCATGATGTCATTACTAATCTCGGGACCCAAAGCAGTAGGAAATGATATTGATGTGTACCTTGCACCATTGATCGAGGATTTGGTAAAATTGTGGAATGAGAGGGTAAATCGTGTGGGATGCGTACAAAAGAGCATTTCACCCTCACGGGCTATGGTATTTTGCACCATAAATGATTTCCGGCCCTTGGTAATTTGGCGGGATCTGATCTGAAAGGAGCCAAAGCGTGTCCTATTTGTGAAGAGATCGAGAGTCTATAATTTGCCGAATTCCAAAAAAGCTGTGTATATGGGTCACCGTAGGTTTCTACCTCAAAGTCATCGATCTTGTAAGATGGATGACAAATTTGATGGGAAGAGGAAGTCCGTTCGGCACATGACCTATGAGTGGAAGCCAAGTATATTCACGTGTAGAGGATATCGATGTTGATGCGGAAAAAGTAAGTAAATCTGTTAGTAAATAGGACCATTTGGAAGAAGAGGTCAATATTGCGGGACTTCCGTCTTGGAAGGAGTTAGATGTCGGCATTGTATTGATGTCATGCATGTTGAGAAGAATGTCTGCGACAACTTGGTTGGCATCTGCTGAACATACAGGAAGACCAATGATGGTGTCAATGCTCGTCGCGACATGGCCTACATGGGAATCGGGGCCAGACTTGCGGTGATAGAGGAGGATGGAAAAGGTCAGTACATCCTGCTGCATGCTACACCTGTCCAAGAAGGAGAAAGAAGATCTCTGCAAATGTCTCCAAAGTATTAAAGTTCCATCGGCTACTCATGAACATTAAGAAGCTTGTGTCTATGGATGATTTGAAGTTGTTGGGCATGAAGTCCCATAGTTGCCATGTCTTGATGATTAAATGCTCCGGTTGCAATCGAAATATTCTCCCGAGAGGATGTCGGGTTGGCAATCACAAAGTTGTGTTATTTCTTCAATGCGATCTCTGCAAAGTTATTGACCCGATGTACTAGACAACTTACTGAGTGAGGTGGTGCGGACTCTGTGTCACCTTGAGATGCATTTCCCCCGTCGTTCTTTGGCGTAATGGTCCACCTTGTTGTTCACCTTGTCGAGAGATTAAGATATGTGGACCCGCTTTCCTCGTTACATGTATCCATTCGAGAGGTACATGGGTATATTAAAGTAAATGCGTGAGGAATCGATTGAAGCTTTGAGGGTAGTATTGTTGAAGGTTATGGGGTGAAGAGGTTATTGAGTTTTGCGTGGACTGGGTAAAGACAAGCAATCGGTGTTCTGTATCTCGTCATGAGGGTAGACTTCTTTGGTAAAGGAACCGTTGGGTCCAAACTAATGAGTCGAGGTTTGATATGTATTGCAAGGCGCATTTCCGATCTTGCGAATAGCGCAGAAGTTAATCCATACATCGAGTAGCATAAGTTGATATTACGGAAGAGAATCACAAATGGATGAGCTTTCCATCGCACAAGAACACAATGATCGATTCCTCACATGGTTCAAAAGAAAAAGCGGAGGTCTCCTTTAGTGAGAATGTAAAATGGTTGGTGACGGACCAAGATTTAATGTCTGGAGACATGGCGAGAGTGCGATATTAATGGTTACACCTTTTACACTAGAGTCAAGATGCCAAATCTTGTCCAAAAGCAGTGGTGTGAGTATAAATGCTTTCTCGATGATCATCACTTTCAGCAGTCTTCCCCAACCACAATGAACTCCTACTATGGGATGATCGAAGAAATTTGGGAGCTCGATTCACGGAATATACCAAGTTCCATTGTTCGATGTAAGTGGAGTGCGACTTCCACATGGAGTGAAGGTCGACAAAGAGGCTTTACTATTGTGGATCTCGATGGAGCTCGCCTACAAAGATGATCCGTTTGTCCTTGCGAAGCAAGCAACTCAAGTCTTTGGCGTCGCGATCCGACCAATCTGAGGTTGCCGTCATTCTTCATGGCAAGAGAGCGGATCGTAGGAGTTGAAGATGTTGTAGATGAAGAAGAGTATAACCAATTCGATGAGATACCTTCATTTGCGAGATGGGGCTTGTCTTAGCGGGGATGACGACACACATGGAGCCAATTACATGCGAGTAGATCATCATGAAGGCGTATTGTAAATAAATGGACTATTATAATGTATGTAAAATAGTTTGCGCTTTCAAGTAAAAATCCAAGGTGATGAATTCTTTGTTTGGAGGCCGATGGAAATGCATGCAATTTCTCTTTATACTGCACTTTGTGCCATAATTTATGAAAGAAAATTCCATTTGATGAAATTATTGTTGGGAAAGCTTGTAAATAGTCGAAAGTTCATTTTGGAAATTTTCGTACAATTCAGATTAATTTGAAAAAGTTTTGACTTTTCTCGCTTTACGCACAAATCATGTCTCTGAAATGAATTTTGGCATATTTCTTGAATGAGTCGTTTTTCCAAAAATTATTTTATGAAAAGTTTTGCGGTATCTGAAATATGTTTCGCAAAATTTCTAATAATTTCAACAATGTATGACAAAGTTATGGCATTTTCTCTCTTTGTCGAAATGCTGAAAATTCAGAACTTGCGAGATGTGCGAAAGGAATAGTGCAATAAACTACATCGATTGTCGGTTTTTCTTAAAAGAGTGATACTAATGATAAAGAATCGATGTCGGTTTTCTTAAAAAGTGATACTAATGATGAAGCATCGATGTCGCTTTTCTTAAAAGTGATACTAATGATAAAGCATCGATGTCGGTTTTCTTAAAAAGTGATACTAATAATAACTCATCGATGTCGGTTTTCTTAAAAAGTGATACTAATGATGAAGCATCGATATCGCTTTTCTTAAAAGTGATCTTGATGACTAACTATCGATGTCGGTTTTCTTAAAAGAGTGATACTAATGAGTGTGCAATCTATCGGTTTTCTTAAAACCGGCCCATCTCGCGATTAGTAGCCATTAAGGCAGCCACACTCACGCTTAACCCTAGCCCATGCCGGCTTGGTGCCTCGCCTCGCCGCCCGTCCGTCGCCGGTGCCCTGCCTCACCTCCCGCCCGCCCGCCTCCCGCCCGTCGCCGGTGACTTCGCCTCGCCGCCCGTCCCATCGCTCGGTGCCCTGCCTCGCCTCCCGCCCGTCCCATCGCCCATCACGCGCACCCCCATCGCCCGCCCGCCGCCTCGGCGCCCGCCCATCGCCCGCGCCCGGCCGGCCTTGTTGATTAGGTAAAGAATAGATTGAGGTAAAGAACAGATTGAGGTTTGAGTGTTGCTTTGATTTGAGTAGCTTTGAGTGCTGCTCTTCTATAAGTATTTCAGAGATTCTAATTTCTGATTTACTATTCGGTTGCCTATATTGCTCTGTGATGATACTGGGTTATTAATGAATATGACAGTTAATGATGTGATTTAGGCCTTGAACTACTAGTCTTGCATGGTTGAAATTGTTGATTATATTCACTGTTTTGTATTCTCTGCAGTAGCTTTGATTCTGTCTTTCTCTGCAGTAGCTTTGATTCTATCTGATTATATCTGGAAGATTCAGATAAATATTGCTGATCACTGATCAAAACAATTTTCATGATCTAGTTAACAAATGATTTGAACTGAACTTGCTTCATGTGATAGATTAATCTGAATGACAACATCATTTGGTTGATTAGTATACTTTGTTGAACTGATCTGAACTAGTTTGATATATTAACTCTTGGTAGTTTGCCTGACGAGAATTACATCACTTGGTTCAATTAATTTGTCATTGTTAACTTGATCGAGATAGTTTTGTTGGCTCGATTGTTGTGTTCTTGATCTGATCGAGAACACTGTTGTGGATAAAAGCGACATGTTTCTAGCTATATATATTGAATTGTAACGATGAACCATATTTAATCAATTCTTGTGCATGCTAAGGTGGTAAGGGTTCAAGGCTTAAGTCCTTTGAATTGATTAGTCTAGCCCATTTATGATTGTGGTGAAGATTCTTATCTTCATTCTAACCCAATTCTGAGAGCACATTAAATTTATTCCCTCTAATTTGAGGTGATAGACATAATTCTTAGAATGGATGACACAAAATGGTTAAATATTGTCATATTTGTGTCATACTGGTTGCTAGAGGATTATGTATTCTTATTCATATGTTTTAAAGGAATAATGTACAAAGTCTTGCTCTTATATTCGCAATTTTTCCAACAATCCGAGGTATAGTGCTTTTTCTTGTACTTGTATTTTTTACGCATGTTATTATTATTCTTGTAATATGATCTATGTTAGAGTTCAAAATCGTAACATCGTCTCCGTTAAAGTACTTGATTATGAATATGCCATTTCAGCATATTCATAAGCAACGATCTCAGTATCCACGTTTTTGGACAGTTAGAGATATGTGGTTGAGCAAGTTCTGAGCTATGTTGTACAACCCGAGTTGATTTGGTAGCGTTTCCTGGTGTTCTCCGGATACACACCCTCTTGACTGTTGTCGAGGCGTGTATCTAGAGAACGGCGATGTCAGATTTTCTCTCGGTTGTACAACGAATTAGGAACTTGCTCAACCACTATATCGAATGGGAGATAGGACCAAACCTATTTAGAGATTAGGGGTTATCGTTGAGTGCGTATTTAGTTGGTCAGAGATATTGCATGTTATGTAAACACTAACTTGACCTTCTTGTGTTGCTATTCTTGCAAGTATCGAAAACCGACCTATTGTTCCCATTGTCTTGCAAGTATTATTGCCATTGCATTAGTACATTAATGCTCAAATTCTCTGTTGATGTTGTGAAATCTGAAACTTGTTGGTATTTCCAAACATCTCGCTAGTGCTAAATTCACTTGTCATATGGAATGGGCTTTTGTTTTTATCGAGCATAGGTTAGAGTTTAAGTTCGTAACCCACATGTATCCGTTCAATTTAGAGATTAGGAGTTATCATTGAACTTATTTAGTTGGTCAATAGATAGACTTTTGTTGGAACAATTGCATACTATGAATTATCTATTGATCCTTTATAAGATTTATTGTCAAGTGCATATAGTAGCTTCAAATTGCTTTCTCTCATGTCACACATATGACCTTATCGAGATAAGAAAACTCAAAATGTCGCAACTAGAGAGCATCGGCAAATGCAGACCAGTAGAAGGTCTTCTTGAGGGCGAGCATGGTTCCAATTACTCAAGGGCCGAGTAAGGTGAGGAAGACCCGAGGACCAAACAAAGGGGCTCTGAGGAGAACGCCGCAGTTCTTCGCTTCAATACCACGAAGTGCACAGACGGGCCCTCCTAAGTACATGGGGCGATACCGGTCATTTCTTGGCCAATTGGTGAGGGAGAGAGTGCCCATAACAATTAAGGATTGGAGAAAGGAAGTCAGCGCAAAGCGAAGAATCGGTTGTGGGACGAGGTTAAGAGTAAATGGATTATAGAGGAAGATGAACCCAAAGCGAGACGGTACACCTTGAAGAGGATGGGTGTGGCCTTGAGGCACTTCAAGACCCTTATGCACAGTGAGTACGTGCTGAAAGGCCGTACACCATTTGAGAGGTATCCATTTGTGACCCCTGATGTTTGGGCGGAGTTCACGAGGATGAAGAATGCGCCGAGGCAGAGCGGTGAGAGAGAACACCGCTGTCGAGGCATAACACGCACCCGCACCACCCCGATGCAAGGCGACTATGAGGGAAGAAGGCAGTGGGCTCGACTAGCCGAGGAGTGCACTCACTCGGGACAGTGATGCCTTACTTCCACATATCCGAGGAGCGGCATAGCCCAGGTATTAGCGAGGACAAAAAAACCTCGACGGGCAGCTTGTAGTTGCAAACCCTGCTACCGCTCAAGTCATCTCTACCATCGTAAGACATCTAACTTAGTACAATCCAATTAACCCAACTTGTTGTATTTCAAATCTAATTCGTACTCGCTTATTACAGGAAGAGGTAATCCAGCGAAAAGAACAGGGGCCTTCCTGAGCCAAGGGTCGCAGGACATCCTGTCGTCTGCGATCGGGAAGTCCGACCATAAGGGGCGGGTGCTTGCCGTAGGGGCGGGACACACGAAGAAGTCCTACTTTCAAGATGACGCTGCGAGTGCCGTATCAAGGTCATGGCGAGCACGTGAGGCGCCTCAAGGACACACTAAGGGAGCGGTGAGGAGGAGATTAAGGAGGAGATGAGGGGAGATGATGGCACGTGAGGAGGAGATAAGAGGGAGATGATGGCACGTGAGGATCGCTGAGGGCCGAGATGATGGCGATGATTTCCCAGTCGAGCGGATGCCCTCGACTCTCATAGAAGTCGTGCCCGACCTAGCAGTGCGGTTCCAAAATGATAAGACCGGTCCCGGTGAAGGTAATAATTAATTTTTCTGAGTTAAAGCTACGAGTGTAACTCCGCAATGTTTTTCCTCAAGTTGTACACTTCTTGTAGGTGCCTCTGAAGTGCCGCTCACCATCATGACGGAGGATGGATTTCCGCCGAGGCTGCACGCTGGGTTGCATTTCCATGCAGCGAGACGGACCTTGTGCATGGTCGACTGTGGGGAAGGGCTACATGAGGTGCGGTGGACTCGCCCACGAAGACTTCTTATCACATGTGCTCGATTTCCCCCCAGCGAAGATATCACCACTCTCGGGCAAGCACGCATGTCGTTCATCAAGTGGCCCACGACGGGTGTCGTCTTGGTCAAGGTAAAAAGTCCCTCCACGTCTTCTCTACCATTCGATTACTCTGCGATAAGTTAAATATATCGCTGCAGTAGGTTCCTCCTGCGCTCGCTCGCCTGCTCTGCGCTGATCCCGCCTCCTGCTCCGCCGCTGCTCTGCTCCTGCGCTGATCACGCTCGCCGCTCCTCACTTTGCTCCTGCGCTTGCGCCTCCTCCTGCTCCTCTGCTCCCTGCCTCTCCAACCATGATGATGACCTGAGTGCGAACTGGCGTGTAAAAAGACAAACACGACACCGTAGAACCACAGGAGGCCTCGAGACTCCTTCCGCCAAGAGGGCAAAGGCAGCCAGAGAGCAGGCGCCCTTAAGGTACCTAAAAAGCCTTGCCCGACCTCGGAGACTCCTTGACCCAGAAAAAAAAGTCGGCCAGAGCCACTGGCGAGGCCTCCGAGACTCCTTCCGCCAAGAGGGCAAAGTCGACAGAGGCCCAGGCGCCCTTAAGGTACTGAAAAAGCCTTGCCCGACCTCGGGAGACTCCTTCTCGAAAGAAAAAAGTCGGACTGAGCCACAGCACCTGTATGATTATAAGGCCTCTGAGCATGGAAAGCCCTGATTGCATCGCCTTTTGAATCATCTAGGCGGTGGACTCGCATACTCCATGGATGGTACCTTGATAAGGTGAAGGCGGAAGAGCGTCGAGTCGACTTCAACGTGAAGTATAAAATGGTACATTTTCACCGTGACGAGATGGAACATTCCCGTCGGCTTTTGAGGATCTATTCGTGTGTACCAAATGAAAGCCGTCGATATTTCTACTTTACGATCATGGACGCTGTGAGTATCGCACCATATAGCTTGCGCTCATGACTTTTATAGGATTTTGCATTATGTTTTCTCACATTCAACACGAGTTGCGGGATAATGAGACAACGAGTAGTGGCGCATCTACGAAGTTGGGTTTGTCGACCCGAGCTTGTGTCTGCGACCTTGGCTAGGCTTCAACCGGTGTTCGTTGCTAGCTACATCAAGGGGTATTGCATCTTTGAGTCGAAAAAGGACTTCATTGTATTGCCGTACCACGAGTAAGTAGTACTTTTCGATTCAATTACTTATACGCACTTAAAACCGTATGTGAACTTATTTCCTTGCACTACATTTTATTTAATAAGCAACCATTGGGTTCTACTCGTCCTCGTTCCGAGTGAAAACACGATCTACACATTTAACTTTCGATCGAGAAGAGACCGATGGCATCTGTGATCAAGCCTCCTTTGCGAATAAGCACATTATTGTAACCTAACACATCGAGGAATTTAACCACGTTTATTTTTTTGACTCAATGGTGCTCTCCAATGTATGCAGGGTTTCTCGGACTATGTCGATGAAGGAGAGCCGCCACGACGACAAAAGGGCAAGACAACTTGCAATATAAGCGATTTAAGGTACAAGTGCCTAGTATATATATGATTAATTTTTTTGACATCTAATCTTCGTGGGCTGAATTTCTTTTTCTCTCTTCACAGTGCCATCAACAGGGCAGCGGTGACCATTGCGGCTTCTATGTCATGCAGTACATGCTCATCGTGGTCGGCAACTCACAACTTTTCCCTAAGGTATATGTACGTGCATAATAATATACTTAGCCTTTTACATAGAAATTTTGAAACTGAAATTAATCTGATCATTTCTGTTTTCTAGAAGATCAATATCCCCGTAAGATTTTAGACGACAAAGCACTCAACAATTTACGAGACCACTTATGCGTTGGTCTGGTTAGAAGTTATATCGAGGATGGCGAGGTTTAGGGATCTGAAGCATCCTACTAGTCCATATGTAAACAATATTAATAATATATGTCAATTTGATATGTATCGAGGAAGTCCATGTCTTGATTGTCAAGCATGTTTGAGTTATATATTGTGAACGACTATGATATATATGTGTTGTAATTAAAGCGTTTACGTTACGTGAATGTGATATATGCATCCTGTTTCGTATTGAGAATGTGATGATATATATTGTGCATACCGTTTTAATCATGCTTTTTTGGAGAATTTGCAAAATAGCACACCCCAATGGGTCATCGAATCGGTTCTTTAAGGAAGTGATTACGATGACCCCTCATCGAATCGGTTCTTTAAGGAAGTGATTACGATGACCCTCATCGAATCGGTTCTTTAAGAAAAGTGATTACGGTCATCGTAATCACTTTTCTTAAAGAACCGATTACGATGAGAGTCATCGAATCACTTCCCTTAAAGAACCGATTCTGATGACATTTTATCACGATCGGGTCAAAACCGATTCTGATAGCTTCACACTACAGGAAACGACACTTTTTTCGTCGGCCTGAAAATTTTTCGTCGGCCCAAAAAACACCGACGTATATGAACGAATAAATTCGTCGGTCCAAAAAAACCGACGAAATTACTTATATTTTCGTCGGTTTTAGTTTTATAGCCGACGAAAATAAGCAAGCCCCGCGCCCAGGATTTTCGAAAAAATTTCGGGACTATTTTCGACGTACCAGATTTATTTAATTTATGCCACGTGTCACGCGAGTTTATATTTTCGACGGCCCTAACCAATTTAATTTATGACACGTGGCATGCTTTTATGTTTTCGACGGCCGAACCGAGCGAACTTATGCCATGTGGCGGCGGGCGTGTATTTTAAATCGGCTAGATCTTTGGACCGAGCGAAAATGCTTTAGGTGAAAACTTGGCCCACACCGAATCAGGTTGTTCGCTCGCAGCCGTGCCCTAGCCGCCACGCGCCTCGCTTCCGCCGCCGCCTCGCCGCTAGCCTACCACGCAGCACGCGCTGCAGGCGCCATCAGCTCCGCGCCACGCGCCACGCCCCACGCCCACTCGCCCGTCGCCTACGCGCCCACGCCGCGCCATGCGCGCCGCTTTACGCGCCGCCCGCTCCCATGAGCGCCCCGCCGCCGTCCGTCAGGTAAATTTCAATCTCTTGGATGTAGAATTGGTAATGTATTTAGTGAGTTCGATTGCTCAAAAATATACCTTAATATCGATAAAATTAATTGGGCTCAATGCTTGTTGTATATGTTCAATGTTTGTTGTATATGCTCAATGTTAGTATTTGCTAAATGTTGCGTTATAAAGTTAATTGTGCTCAATGTTTCGGTGTTAGTAGTATATGCTCAATATTAGGAATGTTAGTATTATATGCCCATTGTTAGTAATATATTTACTCATAATTTCGTGTTAGTAGTATATACTCAATGTTAATAATGTTAATCGTGCTCAATGTTATATATGTCTTAGCATCGTTAGTGTTATTTTTTATCGTTAATGTGATTCCATATATGTTAATAGTTCATGCTTTTCTTTATATTATAATCTCTTTGAATGATGCCTTACTTTATCTTTGTAATCATATACATATACCTCAAATCAACTTCTCTATAGGTTCTTTCCTAATTAGAGAACCCACTTGCACATTGTTGATAAAGCTGCGATTGAAACCTCATCACTTACTTGCCCTTGCATGTCCACTCATTTAGTTAAGCAAATTAGGAAAAGCGAAAACTTGATGGTGGTTCTCTAACTGAAACTTGATGGTGGTTCTCTAATTGAAACTTGATGGTGTTTTTGGACAGCCTAGGGATGAACGACGAAGTATGGGTTTTATGACATGTCGTAGTATTTGAGTGAAATTTTATGTCCATAACCTAGTGCGTGGAAAATGGGAGATGATCGTGCGTGGATGTATAATGGTTGGAGAAATAATTCGATGCCCACAAAAGAGTGGATGGTGAATACACAAGCTTTCGTGGATCTTGTGTACTCCTCATCTCCAGGTGGTGGTTTGGCAAAGTGCCCATGCTCTAGGTGTCGGAATTATGCTCGGCATGTCAAGTCGATATGGGCGCCACCTATGCAAATATGGTTTCATCTGGGATTATCAGACATGGTATGAGCATGGTGAGGCCCCGCAAGAACATATGTCCAATCCGGTCGATGTTTTCGATGACCCAGAGGATCGGATGGAAGAAATGATGGGTGATTTTATTCAGCAGTTTGAGGATCAACCCGGGCCGGAGGTTAAGGAATTCTTTAGTCTTCTTTCACCGGAAGAACCTTTGCATGAGTCCACGAGTGTTACGCAGCTGACTTCAGCCGTGACAAGACTAATGGCTATCGAGATCAAAATACAACTTTTCTATAAGTTGTTACAATGATCTGATTGATTTGATATCTGAAATTCTACCAAGCCTCATAAGATGCCAAAGGACTTCTACAACTCCAAAAACTTCTATCCGGTCTTGGAATGCCTTACGAGAAGATTGGCGTGTGCATCAATAATTGTATGTTGTTTTGGAAAGAAAATGCAAATGCAAATCATTGTACATATTGCAAGAAATCTAGATATGTGGAGCTATTGAGCGAAAAAGGAATTGTCTTGCCAACAAGAGTACGATCAAGGTTTTACGATACCGCCTCACACCAAGACTCCAACGGTCGTACTTATCAAAGTCAAGCGCCAAAGATATGAGGTGGCATAAGGAAGGCGACGTATCAACAAGGGTTCTATGGGTCATCCATCGGATGGAGGCGTGGAAGGCGTTAGATAGATATGACCCAGATTTTGCCAAAGAACCTCGGAGCGTGAGGATTGGGTTGGCTAACGATGGTTTCACACCCTTTAACACAAGTGCAGACCTCATACTCTTCTTTGGCTGTCTTTGCAATTCCATACAATCTTCCTCCTCGCTATGCATGAAGGATGAGTTTGTATTTCTAACTCTTGTCATACCGGGCACGCTCATCTGGAAAACATTTAGATATGTTCATGCAGCCTTTGGTTGATGAGTTGAAGCGATTGTGGAATGGGGTAAGGACATATGACAATAGTAGAAATGAGTATTTTACTTATGCGTGCGCATATCTTTGGTCCATACATGATTTTCCTGCATACGGCATGTTCTCGGGATGGAGCACACATGGTCGGTTATGTTGTCCAATATGCATGGATGATACTGATGCATTTCGTTTGAAAAATGGTGGCAAGTTTTGCTTCTTTGATTGCCATAGGCGTTTCACGCCTCGTGATCACCCATTTAGAACGCAGAGAAATGCATTTCGTAAAGACACAATCATTATGAAGGGTCCATCGAAGCGTCGTACCGGCCATGAGATCATTGCTTGGCATAATCAGCTAGTCCGAACAGATGATGGGTTTGAAGGGGTTAAAGAAACACACAATTGGACTCACATATCTTCCATTTGGAATCTTCCATATGCTAAATTTCTAATTTTTTTGCATAATATTGATGTTATGCATCAAGAACGAAATGTTGCGGAGAGCATCATCAGTATTTGTTTTGACTTCAAAGATAAAACAAAAGACAATATGAAGGCACGTAAAGATATGGCCGAGATATGTGACCGCCCAACCCTAGAGGTGAGAGAAGATAAAGAAGGACGTAGAGGGAAACCACGAGCTCCATATTGCCTTAAACCGGCAGAAAAGAAAGAGATACTTGTGTGGTTGAAGAATATCAAATTTCCTGATGGTTACGCATCAAACTTAAGGCGTGCGGTGAGCATTGCAACTGGAAAGTTAAATGGCTTGAAGAGTCATGATTACCATATTATGATAGAAAGGCTACTCCCTGTAATGTTCCGTGGTTACTTTAAAGAAGAAGTTTGGATAATATTAGCAGAACTTAGTTTTTTCTATAGACAGTTATGTGCTAAGGAAGTATCCACTACAATGATGAGAAAATTGAAGAAGGATATCACGGTGCTTGTATGCAAGATGGAGAAGGTATTCCCACCGGGCTTTATGAATGCAATGCAACATCTGTTGGTGCATTTGCCATATGAAGCGGAGGTTGGGGGTCCTGTGCAATACCGATGGATGTACCCAATAGAACGAAATCTTAAACAAATTAAGACAACCGTCCGTAACAAGGCCCGAGTTGAAGGATGTATCGGAAGCATTTTATCTCAAGGAGATATCGTACTACACAAGCACATATTTCACTGATGAACACAACATCAATATTCATATACCACGATATCACACCTCTCAAGACATTCCTGTTAGTAATCTGAAAATATTACTGTGGAAAGGCAACGTTGTTGGTGGAAGTTCGAATCACACTCTACCTTTGGAGGAATGGAATGCCACATTGTTGTATTTGTATGCGAACATCGAGGAAATGGACAAGTATTTCGAGTAAGTATTAGCATTTCTAATTTTCAATATTGTAACTTCAATATTGTAACTTCAATAAATTTTCGATAGATTGTTTGATCAACAATTTTGGAGATCAACCCAACAACCTACCCCTAAACAACTGGACAAATTACGACGTGAAGGTTTACGAGGGGGCCCCAATTTTGTGACGTGGTTTCGACAACATGTAAATTTCTTTCAACACATACAAATATTTCATTAAGTTAAATGTATGGTTGAATGAACGCTCTACCTCTTGCAGTGTATGAGTGACAACACCGTTCATGAAGACCTAGCACAGCTATCCCACGGAAGCATTACAGCGAAGAGTTTTGGACGCTATGATGTAAATGGATTTCGCTTTCGCTCTGCAAAATTTGAAGCAACACATCCACAATTAGCGACAACAAATAGCGGAGTTGTCACTAAAGCCTATGATGTGAATGGGCGCCAAACAGAGTACTATGGTGTGATTCAAAACATAGTAGAATTCAAGTTCGGGGGAGCTAAAGACTTGAGAGTAGTCTTCTTTTATTGTGACTGGTTTAGTACAAGCATGCAGGGTAGGGATAAAGCGTAACAACAAAGTTGGTCTGGTCGAAGTTAATCATCAATCACGTCTCACTGGCTATGATCCATTTGTGATCGCTCATCAAGTTGAACAGGTGTATTATTTATCGTATCCATGTACCTTGCAAAACTTGTCATCTTGGTGGGTTGTTCAAAAGGTTAACCCCGGTCGCTTGCCAACTCCTAGAGGCGCGACTATGGTGAAACCGATGTTGACAACACCGCTCACGAAGCATATCAAGCAGATGGTTTACCAAGCTCCTTTCGAGTTGACCTTGGGTTGGGAATTGACGAAATAGTTGGCGATACAACAGATGTTATTGTTGAAAATATTCGAAGCAAGAAACGTTCTCGTCGTGGCTCAAATGGCTCGCAAAATGGTCATAGATCCATGCCTCGTCATGGTAGTGCACAAAATATTTCCATTGAACCTCCTCAAGATGAGGACTTCTAATAAGTATGCCTACATATCTTGTATTATTTTTGCTAATAATATCTTGTTTTATTTATTAGTTATCCTTTGTTTTGCTAATAATATCTTGTTTTATTTATTAGTTATCCTTTGTTTTGCTAATAATATCTTGTTTTATTTATTAGTTATCCTTCTTTTGCTAATTATATCTTGTATTATTGTTTCACGCAGGATGAGGTCGTTTACTCATATTGGCAGCAAATTTCTCTCAAAAGGAAAGAAGAAAGATGGCTCTTCATCTTCGAAGGGCCAAAGTTCATCAGAAGGTTCTCTCTTTAGAGGCTGCATCTCTCAGCAAAGTCGATGAAGTGTGCTTGAGAGATGCCTTGAAGAGGCTCAAAACGAGGTTGCTCCACCAGTTGAGGCTCGAACAGAGGAGGTAATGTTATATTTTTCCAAATATTACGCTCCTATATAACATTAAAGTCACATCTTATTTCTTTGCTATGTAGCAGGAGGTATGGGATGGTGGGGATGGAGCTGGCCAGGAGGCAGGGGATGATGGGGATGGAGCTGGCCAGGAGGCAGGGGATGATGGGGATGGAGCTGGCCAGTATGCTTGTACTACAAAATGTTTAAACACCAGGATATGAGCAAGAAGTTAGGCGCTTCTAAAATCTACCTTCGAGAAGATGAGTACCTCTGGTAGACTTGTCTTGGTGAGGAAGTGTCTGATGCTTGGCAAGCACTCAGTGCCCTCTTGGGCCTCAAATGCGCTTTAGTAGGCGGTCTAGGACAAAGAGGGACAATCGCCAGCGGGCCCTAGGGTAACACAAATGATATGGCGCCGATGGACATCTTCGTCTCGCTAAGCTTAATGGTATGTTTGTTATATCATACTAGTTTTAGATTATATCTTACAATTGTACTCACTAGTACACGTGAACATTGAATTACAGGAGGCTCAAACTGGTGTTGCACCAAGCTTTGTTGAGACGTATCTTCGGGGCCACCACGAACCTGATCCTACACAGCCAGATCAGCTTTGTAGTTCTACAGCTTCACAAAATTTGGTCAGTACAATTTCCAAAATACCAACTCAATGCATTTTTAAGATTTCTCTTAAATTGCATATGTTGTAGGCTCGGTATGGAGAATTAATGGTGGAACGTCACGGAGCAGACTTTGATTGGAGGAAAGAGCAGATCGATAATGTTGCTTTATACTCAAGTGGTGGTGAGAAGAAACATGGCAGATTTGCCATGTTCAACGGGATCGTCGATTCGGTGAAGCCTTAGCCGAGGCGAGGTCGTCTTCTTCTCAAAGTAGCTCACGAAGTTCTTGTGATGTTAGGCGAGACGAAGAGATGTTGAGGCGGACAATGAAGTGCAATGAGGCAACAAGAAGAATTATTGAGACAAGCACAGAAAGGATGGATCAACGTGACCAATATATGATTGAATGGCGAGATCACAACAACAACACATTCAAGTAAGTACATTTGATCTTTTATAAATTCAAATGCTTTAAGTTAAAAGAAATATCTAGAATTGTGCTTCATGAACCGTATAGTTGTTAGCTAGTCGTGAAGTTTAAAATTTGCAAATGAAATTGATGTTTCTTACTTTTCAGACCTTTTATCTGCTCACTTGGGATCGATTGTCTCACTCCCACCATTTCAACCTCCTTCACCTCTCGCATTTTCTTCGCACCTACAAATATGGTATATTTCATTCCAATTGTTTAGTTATTCACATTAATAGTGGTAATTTTTGTAAACTTTTGGGTACATCATCTGAGGCCGCCACCGCCTCCTCGGAGCCGGAGGCGATATTGGTAGTAATTCAGGTCACCATCGCTACTCAATATTTCAACTCAAGGCGGCGATGTGGGTAGCGGTCACGACTTCCACGTGTCACCAAGGTAAATTTGTATTTGTGAGATAAATCTGTGGCATGTGTGTTTCCATTCCATTGAACCATATAAATGGTCCAAAGTCCAAATGAGACTTGGAAAGATTTTGTGAGAGTGAAGTATTATTAGTATGTTGCCGCTTCAATTTAGTATCCATTGAACCATATGTCCGCCTCTTTTCTTAAAAGTATGTGTTATATT
The DNA here is from genome assembly GCA_036346375.1 of Guadua angustifolia. NCBI lineage: Eukaryota > Viridiplantae > Streptophyta > Magnoliopsida > Poales > Poaceae > Guadua > Guadua angustifolia. Next base: position 28,309,602 of record CM070502.1, read on the forward strand.
AAGCAAAAACAAAGATTGCTCTCAAAAAAAAAAAGAAATAACCATTCATACCCGTAATAAATATCCGATACTTGATAATGGAAAGTAATGGCAAAACATAGCTACAAGATCTCATCGTTCCTTTGTTTTCTTGCTACTTTGCGTTCATATTGTTGATACCATTCATAATGATGAATTGTACATCTTGTGGTAAAATATTATGACGTTCATTTTTACTTTTCACAATATATACTACTTTGCAACTTTAATTATTAGATTTTGTCACAATATATATCTCCATCTTTGTGAAAATTTTGATGTCACAATATATTTTGATGTCTCCATGCTGTGAAAAATTATTTACATCATTTAGGACCTTCATTTTGATGATTTCTATTACCCATTTTCTTGGTGCTTCCCTGTTTTTATTATGTTTCTGAAAATCATAGTAAAGATTTATACTTTTTTACTATGTTTGACTATTTTTTGATTGCGTGGATTGATATCCAAAATATTGTGGAATTGCAAAGCAATGTTGAAGTACATCAATTGAGCTCCAAAATGATGGCTGCGTTGTGTTTCGTGGAACTAAGTTTTTGATGCGCCACCATTGTTGTGTGATGTGGATTAATGAACTTGTGATGTGAACTAAGTCTATAATCTAACTTGTGATGTGATTGAAGACTATATGGTTGTTAGATATGTGATGTGAAATATTTCTGTCAATTGTGATGTGAACTAAGTCTATAATGAACTTATGATGTGATCGAAGACTATATGGTTGTTACATATGTGATGTGAATTGTATGCATGCAATCAATATGTGATCTGTGCATCTGTGAATATGTATCGTGCATCCGTGAATTCTTTGTGAATTTTCGGGATTTTACAATTTTCGTATTTTTTTTGAATTTATCGATTTATTTTCGTCGGCCAAAACCGACGAAATAAAACCGATTTAAATTACATGACAAGGTGGCCGACGTGGCGCTGCAGTCGACGTACACGATTATTTTCGCTTAAATCGGCCGATTTAACAATACACTTGCCACCAAAGACCGAAGTTCGTCAGGCGCTCCACAGGCGTATTTTTTGTAAATTTGAGAGGGCCGTCGAAAATATACGATTTTCGATGACAGCAAGCAATACAAAATACAACTGCTTTGGCGTATTTTCGTCGGTCTACTTTGTCGGTTTCTTAATTTAAAATAGCGATTTTTCGGTTTTTATTTGTTTTCGTCGGTTCTGGCCGACGAAAATGCAGTCGTTTCCTGTAGTGTCACCTCATCACTATCTAAGGACATCGTATCGCCACTAGAACCGATTCTAATGCTAAAAAAGAACCGATTCTGATGTGCCGTTCTGTAGTAGTGTTTATACAATCAAGTTGATCTTGATACATACCATGAGACACTATGATCACAATTACTGGTATGTACCATTTCTGATAAGAATCTACAACAATATTATAACGTGGTGCACCACGATGAAACATTCAGATCCAAAAGAAGAAAAAAGAACTCCCTATAAAGTTTGTAAAATATAGAAAACAAAAAAAACTCAACGCGGGGGAAGAGAGAGATTCCACAGCCACAAGCTTAAGCTCTGGTTGGTTGGCGCAAATTCTGCCCCCTCTCACTAGGCCCTGCTCCTCGGCTCCCAACCACGGATCAATCAACCAATCAATCGGCAATCCGACACGGACCTCGTTACAGAGATCAGGGGTTAACGATAAACTAATCCTGCTCTCATCCACTTGGCGATTAATCAGTTAACCTAATCACCTCACAAAGTGGCAGGCGTTTAATAAACAACGTTGCTTTCTGCACCCCAGGGCATGCACCCAGCCCCGGAGCAAGAGGTCTGCGTACGTCAAGCTGTGAGGTGCGCATCAATAGCTACAGCTAAGCTGGCTGCTGGTTGGCTGGCTAGAAGGACTCTTAGGTCATTTGTGTGTCGCGTGCACATCCAATCTGGCTTTACAGGAGGAATTGAGAGGTAAACCTAAGCCAAGCCAAATATGTACTAGCTAGAACCTTTGAACATGGATTCTTGGGGAGTGTAGTTCACTATTCCTTCCTTACTCATGCGTTAATTCTTCCTAGTCTTTCTATGGCTAGCAGCACGTGTGGGCCGAATTTTATGCAGAAATGGCCTTCTTAGGAGTCATGAGTCTGATGCACATCACCCGTGTCTTTACAGGATGGCCTACCTGCTAAGTAAACTTAGGTCAGAGAAGTACCCTTGGCTATGGAGAGTGGACCACCAACTGCTGCTGCTCAGGCCTTTTTCTCGGTCTTAGCAACACGCCTGGGGTCAAATGTTAGGTGCTCTTTGGCGTGTGGATCGGTCATTCTTTTACCAGCCTGTAATCATGTTACATGAAAAAGGACGACACAAACATAGCACTACGGGGACGTCAAAATAATAACAGTAACGATAATCAACACCTGGTTATTAAATTCCAAGGTGTTAACACACAGTGTAGTACTCCCACCAACGAGATGGACGCTACTCGTCTCGTACGTTACACTAGCTACCTAGCACTCCGAGGAGATTACAAGACGTAACAAAAAGCCAAAGCCTGGGCTTTTCCAGCCCCTTATAATTTTTTTTATCTAGCCTTCATACGAACGCAACTGAAAATAGCACTCTACTCGACCGCGGAAGCGTTGACAGACGATATATGCCACTAGTCGTGCTTATGTGCCGTAATAGGTGCTATCAAGCTAGAGTAATGCGGTAGGAACCTACCTACGTTGCTACCTTGCCACGGTACATGCAGGCTGTAGTACACAAGTGTGACAAGTGATACATGTTATATGCTGACATATAAACTATTTTTATAATTGCATTAGTACAGGAACTAGATTTGAAAAAATAAAAGAGATACGAGGAGGCTGGAAAAAGGTAAGATTTCTAAAAAGCCAGGGCTAGGACTTGCTGAAAATGAAAGGATATATAGGGCGAGTAGCTAGGCTCCCCGCACACACATACACTGATACACAGCCCCCCATCTGCCCGGCGCGCCCGGGGAGACAAGCACCAAAAGTAAGGTCGTTCTCAACTGTGGGTGCCAAGCTAGCTTGCAGAAGAGAGCTTGCTAGCAAAATATATGGTGGCCAGTACAGGAACATATATAAATGGACAAGGATAGGCCGGCTGCTCCTTCCTTTTCCATAGTCCGTCCGTCCTTGTTTATTCTCCCCGTCGTCCCACTTTCCTCGGCCGGCCGGTATCCCCCTCGATCTCTGTAGCATTAGCATCAATGCATTGCATACTAATTTTCCTCTCAGGAAGTTACGTCTCTCTTCTCGTGTTCCCGCGTTTGTTTCTCTCGTTCAGTAATTGACGAAACTCATGGTTCAAATAGACTAGTCATGTGCCTGTACATTGCAACGAAAACTCAATTTGTGATAAAAAGTTTATTTGCAAATGGCACTAACAATGGCAAAAGTGGGTAATTAAAGAGCAGTAGCAAAGATGGGTAATTTTGATGAAGTGACATGGGCAAATGTGGGTAATTAAGAGCAGTAGTAAAGGTGAGTAATTTTAATAAAATGACGTGGGAAGACACTCTTACTTTATATAGTAGAGATTGGGTGTGTGTGTGTGTATATAACAATTACCTGGGACACTATGGTGTTTGGACACCATGATCCAAAATAAGTACTTTTCCTATGTATTTTCATGCAAAAATTTTTGAAACTTTTATGATGTTGAGTTAAGACAGTTTACTAACTAGTTCAAACAAGTTTGAACGGAAATTTAAACTAGAGCTTCCTTTTTTGGAGATTGTTTGGTTGTAGGTATATGCTGATTTTATATATAAATCAGCAAAGCATGGGATCTAAATTCGTTCAAATCTTTGAATTTGAGTATTTTTTTTAAAGTATGTGTTTCATTTAAATTATTATAGATGGATATATACCTTAAAACTAAAAGTTTCAAAAAATATACCCGGATTTGGGTTGAATTCGCGCATTTAAAATTATAGTGCCCAGACTCCATAGTGTCCCATTTCGACGCCCTATATATACGTATACATATATGTATGTATGTATGTATGTATGTATATATGTATGTATGTATGTATGTATGTATGTATGTATGCACACACACATAAGGATGTCAGAATGAGACAAACGGCTATATTTTTTGATAATTTTAGTTTTAATATATATACTCATCATCTATAGAAATTCAAATGAAACATATACCTCTGAAAAAGTATACTCAAAATCAAAGATTTTTAATGAATTTAGGGGCCTGTTTAAGGGAGCTATAGCTTTTCTGAAAAGTTGTTTTCTTGGTTTTCTGCAGCTGTAACTTTTTATAAAAGATCATTTAATAAATAGCTAATTTTTCTCAATAATAAGTTGCAAAAACATGTCCAACTCAGTTTTCAGCTTTTAGCTTTTGTTAATTATACATAACTTTTGGTTTATATCAAAAGCTGCTTAAAAAATGAGCTGTTGGGGGCAAATAGGGCCTAGATCACATGATTTGTGAATTTATATATAAAATCGGTGCATACCTACAATCAAACTATTATCACAAAGAAACTCTAGTTTGAATTTCAATTCAAACTTGTTTAAACTAATTTGTAAACTAGTTAAACTCAACATCCTAAAAATTTCAAAAATTTCGCATGTAATACATAGAGAAAATACCCGTTGTAGATCATTATGTCAGGCATGTACTCCTGTGTAACTCATCTTAATTTCATTCCGTTTGAAATAAATAAAAAAATCTACCGCTTCCCATGGGCGCTTTTGCAGCAATACTGCCTACAAAATGGGAAATTTCAGAAAATGACACCCAATTCGTGTGCCTTTCAGCTCCTGTGTATGACATGTGGGTCCATCTGAGTCTATGACAAGAGGCGAGGTGTCAAATACCGAAAAAACGAATTTTAAAGATAGCAAATTCTGAAATCTCTCCTACAAAATGGACCTAGTGAATTTCCAAAGTAGAACTGAGCTCAAGTATTTGCTGTGTTTATTTGTAAATTAACATGGCTTTGCTTTCCCTATATTTGTCGTCTTCTTTTTTGCCATGAAGCTAGGCTACTTTACCATCTTTGTTTGCGTTGTACTAATTAACTTCCAAGCAACCTGTAACTTGCCACTTTTGGCAAAAAAAAAAAAACATGCGCCTTTTGTGATGATCCCATGCCGATAAAGACGCACTGGCTTTATCTAAGACCATCTCCAACAGCATTCCTCAAATCCCATTCCCTATATCCCCATATACAGAATTCCCTAAAAAGATTCCTTCCCTATATCTCTTCCCTCTCCAACAGCATTCCCCAAATCTCATTCCCTATATCCTCACTCCTATATTATAATGCTATTTCATAATTGCCATACCAGTCACATTTATTATTTAGCGGAAAAAATTCAAACGGCTATTTTTAATTACGGGAATTTAAAATTCGAAATTTTTTCTAACGGTCAACGTAACGGCTATATTGCAACGGCTATATTTGAACGGCTATATTGCAACAGCTATATTGCAACGACTATATTGCAACGGATGCGATACCCTCTATTTGTTTTACTGTCCATGCCAAACCTTTACTCAGTTTCTCCTTATCTTTGTCCATCTACATATACAACTACATATTAATATTGTGTAACAATATTGTGCAACCAATAACTGCTAGATACTGCTAGCTGAATAAAAGCATAGTAACTACTACTTTACACAAATCCAACCTGTAGCTGTAAACGATTGCATCATGTCCTAAGTGCCAGCTAGCATGATATTATCCTATTCCATTATGCTTCCACAGGTGGTAAATATTGAAGGAAGAGAGCGCATTTCGAGTTTACTCACGAGTTTACAAAATATTTTTTTTCAAGTCATATCATAAAATGAATGTGCTGTGCTTTAGGAAAACTTTGTTATGCTGTGTCCTTCGCATTCATCAAAGAAGTTGCCGTGTGAGAGATCAAAGTCGAAAAATAAGAAGGCCAAGGTGCAGCGGTATGTTCTCTGCGTCTGCTAATTATAGTTGAATTTTGCTACACCTGCATGTATCATCTAGTGAACATTTTTCTTTTCCTGATTTGCCAGATCATTTTCTGATACAATGCTTGGTACTCAAATCTGAACAGCTAACAAGTAATTGCCGTGTCTTAACAATATTTTGTGAAGAAAAGATTCAGACATGCAAATATCACTAATCTGAATAAAAGCATAGTGCACAGATTCATGATAACCTTTACTGTAACCCAGATTCATCTTTCATTGGAAGCATAGTTCTACACACAAAAAAAGGAACCCCCACCCCCAAACAAGACCACAACAGAATTGAGAACATCCAAGACAACATTCAGCAACAGAACTTGTATCTTCATCTACCTCGGCATTCTAAACATAATAATATGATTTCATTGTCCATGCACCACATTCAGGTATTAATCAGCCAAGACACAGCTAAGACCTCATAATCTATCGAGTAACGAAGCCACACAACTAACATATCCATTCAGTGGTCAAAATGGCTACCAATGTAGATATTTCAAGAATGAATTGACCAAGACAACTTCAGAAACTGCAGGATTATCCAAAGACTGACACATTGAATTATCACACAACTAATGAAGTGAACTGCCAGACTAACATTCAACTAATGAAGTGAACTATCCACCAGAAATAATTCCACTATTGTCATCCATCCATCGAGTACCACAGAAAACCTGTAGAAACTGATTTCCCCTAAATCACGAGCCACGAAACTATTTTGATGTGCCTTTGTATGTAATAAAGCAACATGGGGAGAAATCAACCATGAACATCATACACATTCAGGTATTAAACATGACACAACTAATGAAGTGAACTTAATCCGTTTTCGGAACTTGCAAGCTCCGATCATGGATTTGCCGCTCCTAAGTACTGGGATGATAATGCTGACTTCAATGACGAACTTCAGACCAGCTACGGATTCAAGAGCAGATCCATTGCATCGAATTCATACCTCAGATCCATTGCATCGACTTCATACCTCAACAACAAACGGAGACCGGCTAGGGTTCATACCTTGCGGATCCGGGCGAAGACAAACACGGTGATGCAGCGGATCGGTCGAGGATGACGAGGAACACGGCGATGCAGACGGCTTGAGGGCGTCGCGTGGCCGTCTTTGCGCTGAGGGACGCGGCGGCCGGAACAACAACCACGGGATGATGGCGTCTGAGATCGGGTCGAGGGCGGCGTCGCTGGGCCTCGTCGCGCTTGGGACGGAGCGGCGACGGGACGATGATGACGGGGGACGGCGATGCATCACAGACTCGCCTTCGCCAAGATCCAACCGGCGCGGCGGGAGGATCAAGCCGTTGAAATCTGCAGCGATGGGGAATGGGATGAGGAAGGAGAGAGAATCACGAGATTTGGGATTCTCTCTCCTATCCCCAAATATACAGACCCGGATGAGGAATCTGTTGGACGGCCATTTTCGCTGCTACAGTAGCTCGGGTTCCCTATTTTTGGTGATGGGGAAGGGGATAGGGCATTTGTTGGAGAAGCTCTAACGACATATACAATAGTATAATATCAATTATCTATATATAAATTTTGTTATATAAGATTTTTGTTGATGTATAGTAGAGGGAGTATATATAGCTATCTCTCGTGAAAGAAATAACCATATAGACAATATAAAACACTATTAAATGAGTTATTATTTGTAATAATATTTTTTTATGCTATAATTAAAAGATTATATGATCACTTAACGTTGTATTTAGTGATATAGAGAGTACGTGGACGAGAGTTGTATTTAGCCCGGAGCAGTTTTGGACGTGGGCAGAAGCGTGTACCGTTAACCGTGCGCTAAAAGGGCAAAGCACGACGACACGGGATGCACCATGCATGCTTGGGGAATGCCGCAGAAGGTCCGCACGTAAATTAAACCAGCCAATCGGATCGGCCCATGGATAGCCCGACGCGGGTGGGACCCATCACCAGTTCACCCGCGGTACCAATCAAACGTCGTACAACCCCTTCTCCCGGGTGAAAACACGTTAGGTAATACTTGATCCGTATTCGTATTCGGGATAAATTTATTTAAAATTACGGATACAGGTTTAGGGTACTTTTGGTTCAAGTATGGGTTCGAGTACTACTCGGATAATTTTTGTTTGGATACATGATAGAATATACCCGATGAAAACAGGTCGGATACGGATATACTACGGGTAATTTTCATCGGGTATCTAGTGAAACTGTCACTCCCAGACCTAGCTCCTAGCCCACGGCCATCTGGCCCATCTCCTCCCTATAGTGGGCCGTCGCGGCGCCTAGTGGCCCGAGTCCCCGTCTTGCACTCCTCCTAGCTGCGGCGCCGAGTCAGATTCCCGAGCCGAGATGAGAGCCAACGAATCAACGATCTAGGGAAGGAAGAGGCCAAGAGAGTGAGCGAGGGGAAGCAAAGCAACCGAGAACCTTCGGGCGCCGGCCATGGGCTTCTGGGTGGCCACACTCATCTTTCTCCTTGCCGATGTCGTCGCCTCCCTCTTCTCGCTCCTCTGTTGCAACCGTGGGCCCTCCACCAACCTGTACGTGCGCTTGCCTCTGCCCCATCGATTCGCTCCTGCTAGTTCTTGACCCGGTGCGATGTGTTTGGCGTCACCTGTGATTTTCGTCTTTGGCCTAGGGATTTCGGATCCGACGGGTAGATTTGGTGGATTTGACCCCCTTTGGATCGCGATGATTTTTTGTGGTTTTGATCTCGATTCGGGTTGAATGATTTGGTCTAGAGCTTGTTTATGTGAGAACCGTTGGTGAATGTTCCGCTGAAATTGCGTGATCTTTCAATCGGACTCTGGTAGGAACGGTTGGATCAGTAAAAACTCAACTTTGTGCTAATTAAAAGTTCTACGTTGTCCTATAGAGTTGGAATATTTGCCCGTAATTCGTAATTCCTCTCCTAGGATGAATTTGGTAGCCAAGTTTGGTTCTTCACTGCTAATTCGAGCAACGCTCACAAATTTTGCACGCACGCCACCACAACTTACCATTGATTCAGTGCATATGAACTCTATTTATTGGAGGCCATGGGACTAAATTGGCACGAATTGGGTAAACGATGACCACACGTACAATTTTCTAGTTGATATCTTGATACCTTTTATCTGTTAATCTTGAAGAACTTTAGAGGGTCAATATGATGTGTAGAACTGTATTATGCTAATAGATCAAATCTCCAAAAGTTAGTGTCCAATCTCGTTAGAAGTATGACATGGTATAGCCTTGGGTTAATTTGTGTGGGCTAACTCAAAATATGTGCTGATTTTTCATTTTTCTTCCTGCACTCCTTATTTAACACAGTGTTTATCATTATTGGACAGTGAAGGGGCAAATGTGTTTCTCGTCTGTTCAATTTATGTGATGGCTGTTGCTATCGATTAATACGGTTGTTGCACTTATGTGCTCTCGCGAATGAATATCCACATTGTTCAGCTTCTTTATTACTCTACTGTGCTTGCACTCCTTTTTGTCTGACTTATATTATATTCCAATGTTCACCCAAAGTTCGCAAGATGATATATATCCATGTTTTGGGGTTGTGTTTCAGTTCTGCTATTATGTTCTGGCCATCATTACATTTGTCTTGGGCGACTTTAGGATATTAAAATCTTGAGTTTTGTTATATGTCCTATTGTTCTAAGGTAACTTATAGTATATGTCCAATAATTTTTTACAATGTATCGAATTAACTTTTGGTGAATCCTGTTATACAGATTCCATTTGAACTTGGTTATTACAGCTACGGTTTTGCTGTTGGATGATGTAAGTTTTTATCATTTTTTCTATTTACATCTTTGGTTTCTTTATACAGCTTAGTTTGCTCAGAAAATACTACTCTAATCATCGGTTGTTGCTTGCATGTATGTCAATTTGTTTTTGCTACGTACTATAGCATGAAGAGCACAAATATCAAACCAACGTGCTACCTAACATCTTATGGCATATATCCTGTATTGAATTACGCTAGGATGACATTCTTGCATTGTCTAAATGCATTCTGCAAAGTCAAGATGTATGTCAGACTTAGTCCAAATGTGAAGGGATGATTAATAATTCTAGTAAATATATTGCAAGTAGGTTTATTGGGCTCTATGTATTAAATTATATATTAATTAGACTCTATGTTAGAGTATGTGTGTTTATTCAACTCTATGTGTTGTCTTATATTTTAATTTGGTTCTATGTGTTAAATTATTCGACTAAGTACCCGTTATCGGTATTGTATCCGTCCGTATAATATCTGGTATCCGTTTTCTACCTATTCAGAATACGTGAGATCCAGTATCATATCCGATTTTTCACTACCTATACCTGTATCCGAAAAAATAATTAGAGTAGAATACAAAATGACCTACTATACCCGACTGTAGAATTTTTTTTTTAATAATACATTTTTTATTCGGAATTTCAAAAATATTCCACCGGAAAAAAAAATTTCAGAATATACCTCATCGCATATGGTAGTGCGACGAGGGCCTAATAGAAAAATACAGGCGACAGTGCCCATGCTACGACGTGGCCTCTTGTCGATGTTACCGTGCGACAGAACCAAAGCGCTGTCAAGACGGAGAACGTCTTGACAGAGCCGAAAGGCTCTCGTCGCACGACAAAAGTGCTACAAGAGGTCAGTCGCACAACTAACGAGCTACAAGAATACTGAATTTTTATATTTAATATTTTTGTTGACATTTTTGTTGTAAATTGGTTGTACATAATTGTCTGTAATGGATCGGAAAAATTATTTTATTTCGTTAGTGATACGCATTTTACTTAGGGTTTTCAGTAGCCTCGTAAGGTTCGCGAATATGGCGAAAAATGACGGAAAAAGCACGGCGGCCTACATAGCGTGGCATACCACTTGATGCGGCCGAGATGGTCGGACGTTGGCCGAGCATTTTGTTACCAAAATCGGAAAAAGGCACTCGCGCACGAAACGCAGCAGAATCGTGGGCCACTTAGGGTTTTCGTAGTCTCATGACAGTAGGCACATGGTCCAAAAATCTGAGAAAAAATCAAGGGCGGACTACATAATGCGGGCTACCACTTACGTATGGGCGAGATAATGGGACGTTGCATCGGCATTTTGTTGCTAAAATCGGAAAAAGTACTTGCGACCCGCGAAACCATGGAAACTTTTACGACGTCGAAAAATTTTGACACTCTTTATGGAGGTTCACGATATATCGCTGATATTACCATAAAAATTTCAAATTATTTTAAGATATGAGGAATTTTTTAAAATTCAAACAATACATATATAAGGGCACATACACCGAAAGTTAAGATGATAAAATAAGCAATAGATTAGATGATATTACAAGGGCATTACAACAAGGATTTAACTACCTAACAAAAGCATCTTCGTCATGGTGGAACAAATGATCGTTCCGCCTATCTGGGTACAGCCAGAATGATGTCATATATTTTGTGCATATTACCTGACCCGTTCTAGTATTGCGACCAGTCATCGGACACCGCTCAATCCCTACTATGAAAGAACTCCATGGGGTTCCACAGTTCTCCCAGTATGCATGCCGATTGGGTGGCCTATGCCGTGACGTCTCGGTGTATAAGACTTAAATTTTGGTTATTGTTTATGTGATTTTTTGCCTCCCATATGGGCATTTCATCCCGATTCGCAATGCGTCCCCTATGTTAATACCACGGGTTCCCGGATGGTCTGCAAGAACGAGTCAAGGATTTGATGCGTGTTGCGGACCTCTACGGCGCTTCCCTTGTCCCTTCTTCGAGAAGAGGAACCTCTCGCACTTCTGCTGTGTTGGCCGTTGGCGGAGACATGCGGAGACGTCTGCCTGCTGTTTGGCTCACACTCCACTATATGGTGCAGAGCTTTGTGTTAGGCTTATCCTTGAACAACCGAAGCGTGCCCTGCAAATAATCTGAGATGCCCGCCTTGGTGCTTGCATAACACCGTAGCGTGACTCGGGTTTGGCTTTTCAGGCGGTAGTGGCACCACGGAGAGGGTTGCTCCCCGCTTATCCCATGCAAAGTTGCTCGAGATGTGGGTGGTACGTCTCGGGTCCACGGTTGAAGTACCAAGACCGCTCATCCTCGGCCAAGGGCACCGGTAGAATCGCCGGATCGCTAGATCACCGTGGCGGTATCAACCATCGCCTCAAGGCCATGTACGCAAACGTCGGGGCTTTGGTGGCCTCGAGGAGGTTCCTCCGCTGACTTGAATGTCTTTTGAACTCCCGTGTGCGATGAACTGTTTAGAACTACTAATTTGGGAGTTTAACAAGAGTATGACGATGAAACTCACCGATTGGTTGGGCCCTTGCACACCGCCCCGAGCTCGCCGATCTAGAAAAGGACATATCTGGCGGCCTCTCCCACCGGGTGAAGTTCTCAGCGGCGGGGTTGGCGTCGTGGCGCTTGTAGAGAAATTCGTAGTCACGCTCGTTACGCCCGCCGATCCATTGGAAGAAGCAACACCGCCCTCGTCTTTGAGAAAAGAAAGAACGATGCATGAGATGGTAGTGTTACCCTATATTGTGTGGACGCCTTGATGGGTTTACCTTGTACGTGCGGCCACAGCGAGAGAGTGTGGCGGCGGCCGTCTCTCCATGGGTAGATTGCATCATCTTCGCCAGAGGTTCTGATCGCATTTGGGTCGGGCAACTCCGGCAGAACTTCGCCGACGCCATCGCATCCGGATATTGGGGGATGACCTCGCTTCTTTGAGGCGATGGTAGAACGACATTGTGGTTTGGTCGTGTTGGATGTCTACCCTCGGACTGTTTTATAGTGGTGGTGAGGGTTACTCCACACAATTCAGCTCTTCTTTGCTGCGTGCGCGGCGGTTGTCGCTTTCGTGGCGTGTTGCGCGTGTTGTCATTTAATGGCGGTTGTCGTCTCACTGGTAAAGTCGCTAGCAATGAGTAGTCACATCGCTACCGAAAAGTCATTGCGTGTGTTGTCGTGTCGACTTGGTAAAGTCGCTAGCAATGAGTAGTCACATCGCTACCGAAAAGCCGCGCGCGTCTGTTGTCGTGTCTTCGTGGTAAAGGTGCTACCAGTGAGTAAAGGTGCTAGGTGTGTGGCAAAGCGGCTAGCTGATGAAAGATTAAGTTTACAAAAAATACAAATGCAAGTGCAACAAATTTCAAATGAAACACTTAGTACATAACATACTGGCAATAATAAAAATCAAAAGAAACTATCTATTGGCCTCGCTTGCGGGAGGCCTCCTCCTCGAACACAGTCCCTTGAGTACGTCAAGCTGCGTGAGGCACGCGGTGGGCCTCGCGGCCTAGCCGAGGCGTCGCGTGCTCGGCCGAGAAGCTCGCTCGTCTTTGGCGCTCGCATCGCCGACTAGGCCGCGTCGGTGGTGGCGGTCCGTGACTGCCAGTGATGATGATGCCCCACCCCAAAGACGCCCGTGGAGAGGTAATCACGGTAGTCCTCCGGTTCGCACGCCTCGCCGTCGTAGTCGCCGAGCGATCGGATGCGTGCGTGAAGAAGTGTACTCGCGGGCCTGCATTTAAATAAAGAATTGTTTTGAGCATTGTAATACGCGATTGTAACACTTGAACAAAGGTATTTCAAGATTACCGAAGCCTAACCGCCATGAGCGTGCCTCTCGCGACTGCGGCGGGACCGTGTGAAGACGCACTGGCGCACCCGCCTCGCATGGCTGCGCGCCTGCGGGACGGTAGGAAGGCCGCACTCGATACCGAGGGCGCGGTCGAGTCGGTATCGAAACCTCCCGACGTAAAGGGTGACGCCCTGTCTCGTCACGCCCTTCCCTCGGTCACCGAGTGTACAAGCCGCGAAGCTCTTCGTGGTGAGTGTGCAAAGACGTCTACCGCAAAATAATTTACTGAATTAGTTAGCAAAATAAAATACTAAATAGTTAGCAAAATTAATTATATCGAAGGTATGACGCAACGCACCAAAGCGTGCGAACCGAGTCCATATGGAGGGGTACGGTCCGCCACCACGGAACGTGTCTAGGGGATCGGGTCGACACGCACCAAACGCACACGAAGTCCGGGAGTGTACCACGCGCTGACGCGCTGTACGCCCGTACGTCAGACGGCGATCCTCGACGTAGACGCCCTCGAGGGCTCTCCCCTCCTCGCCAGAAGGCAAGACATACGCGGCGTATCAGGGGTGGTCGCAGCCGCCTTCCTATCGTGCTGTGGGTGAAAAATAAGTATAGCGTTATTAGATAGCATTACACAAGAACAATTATAAAAACATCAATACAGGAACTTACGAGTGGACCGCGGGTGGGGGCTGCACGGCGTCTCCGCACCGGAACACTGTTGCCGATCAAACCGCCTCATCACACGATGGACACAGAGCCCTCGACGTGGACGCCGAACACGAGGTACCGACGGTGAACCAAGATCTTGTCGTCTCGTGTGCAAAGGGTGGATAAAGCCACCCGTCACACGACGCCGCACCTTCAAGCGTCGCGTCACAGCGCGCCCAACAGACGTGGTCGCTCGGTGAGGTGGTCAAACGCCGCGATAAATCTGCGGGTAGGCTACCCCCGACAACCCGGCGCCAGCTAGCTCAGTAGTCACGGTAGAACGAACCGTTAGTACTCGTAAAAGTTAAACAAAAAGTATCAAACACGTGATTGCAATATATTACCGCCGCAGCACCGATGGTGCCCATGGTCGGACCGCCGACGTTATCGCTGCTGCGTGCCACCACAGCCGCAGGTCGATCTGGGCCGGCCGATCTGGAACATCTCGTATGCCCACAATCAGTAGCAAAGAAGTGACATCCTCCGAAGATCGAGCGTCGGCGAACCGTGTACACCCGACGCAGAGTGCACGGTAGGTGGCGATAAAGACGCGCCGAGCCCCACGAGTACCGTGGCACGGCGTCAAGGGGCGCGCCCGCGATCGCCTCGCGAATCGCACAGTGCGTGGACACGCTATCCCCATGGGACGCCGTGAACATGGTCGGTAGAACGACCACAGGAGGTACGCCCGGTGGCGGGCGAGCCTCGTCGTCTCGGCGGCTCGACGATCTGCTCACGCTGTAACATAAAGCTCACTAGTTATTTCAAGCAGTACGTACACAATTTAGTTCGGAATGCTACTTACGTACCTGAAACTGTACAAGCCACCTCAAGATCGGTCCGTGCGTGTGGTCGAAGGTCCTGTACACGGTAGGTGGTAGCACACCCCGCAACCTCTGCAGAATCGCGCCGCCATCGGGGAGACGTCCTGGGCACCACCGGCCGCCCGCGATCGGGAGGCCGAGGAGGTAGGAGACGCCCCGTAGTGATCGCCATCTCCCGACAGGAGATGGAAGGTGTCGTCTCCGGCCTCCACCGATCCACCAGAGCGGTGATCGCCGATCGGTCAGACGGAACGGTGTCCCAGAGCTCCACCATCCGGCGAGGCGGCAGCCCGGCTCAAGTTTAAGAAACATAAACATGTAATTGATATCGTCTTTGCGGTAGTCATCGTGCTCGAACAAACATGTTTACAAATTTAAATCTTGGTATGTTACTGGGATCCAACGGATCGAAGGCCCAGTGTGCTTGGTGGTCTAGGTCAAGGATCGCAACTGCACAGGTCCCTCCGCTATCATCTGGGGACAGCGGTGGCTATGCGGCACGGTGACCTACGGTTGACGTCTTGGTCCAAGAACTCAGACGGCCACTCGTCATCTCCTATTTGGTGAGCCATACCGCAATTTACAAAAATGAAAGTGAGAGCGAAACACATATGTAAATGAAGAGTCCGTAAAAGCACGCAAGCATGACAACAATATATTGAAACAGATACGCACATAAAAAACGGAGAAGATTATTACATCAATTTATGAAGCCACAACACTCATAATACTAGGTACAAAGTACAGTTCATACAACACACGTTACATCGCTTAAATTTAAATTTGATGTACGACATATGATAATGCAAACCGCTTGTCATCCAGTGCGATGAGGTCTCGCAGCGATCCTCGCAGAGGACGATCCTTCCCCACCGTCGGGTGACCGCCGCTTCCTCCTTCCTCTTCTTCGCTTTTGTGCTCGCAATTCTTGAACGATGTCCCTGGTTGGTTGCACAATGAGCATTTCTTCACGCGTTTGCCTTCCGACTCATCCATGTCATTTCTTATACGCCTTGTTCTTCGACTGCTTTCCCTCTTCTCGCATCAAAATCGGGGACCCGTAACCTTTCATCCACACTAGGAGTTGTGGTGAAAGAACCCACAACACCATAACCATAAAGCTCCTCGCCCCAAGTTGCCATCACCCTTTCCTTCATGTAATATTCGCATGTATGTACCAAAGTTGCATTCCAAATAAAGCACATGCAGCTATAACATGAGAACATGGCCTATGCAAAAGGTATGGCTTGTTGCACGAGCATTTGCACTCACCTGAAGATGCACTCGAGTGACAACCTCCGTTGGTTCCACGCCTTCCTTTATCCTCGCAGATCACCTCGGCGCGGTGTACGTGCACCAACTTTGATAGCTCTATGTTTGGCATATCGAGCCTTCTCATGCATGTATTTAGTGATCATCGAAGAGTACAAGAACTTCTCATCTCTCATTACTATCTCAAGAATGCATGTTCTGTCCACAAAGTACTTGGTTGTACCCTCAAGACTCCTCGACAATTCCTACCAATGGAAGACACCTCATCCCTCGATTACCCGGGTTGTAAACTTACGCAAAGTTAGTGGTCATCACACCGTGATCCGCACCATGTGTGTCATATAACTTGATGACCACTTCTCTTTTGGTTCAGACTTGATCCAAATCGAGAAACATTTGATTGGCCTTTGCCTCCGATTTACTGTTAGTCGCCTCGTCCTCTGCTGGCGGGGAAAAGAGGCTCTACCGCTCTTGTGTTCCATTGGCGCCTCGTTGTTCGTCTCGCTCCTTGTGTTTCCTTGTCAGTCATCAAGATTTTTCCACGAGTTCGAACTTCTGTCCGGTTGGAGTTACATAGTCTTTGAACATGTTCATCACCGCTTGTTCTTGAATTGCTTATAGAAGTTTGCACCCAAATGCCTCATGCACCATCGACTCTGCAAGTCGGGCCATCGAATGGCTCATCTTCCCCGCTTGCGGTGGTTGATAGCACTAAGCAACCCAAAGACTGTCATGCAAAGACGCACAACCGACGAGTTTTGACCACCCGATCTTTAGGTTTCAGAGGAACCACACCAACTCTCGTAGTTCTCGCTTTCTCTGAAGGCAAAGGCAACAGCAGAATCTGGTTATTCCCATCGACACCCACAAATTGTCGAAGATTTGCCCTCAGATTTTCCGGTCAAGAATGTGCCGCCCACGCACAACAACGGTCGACAAAGGATGTAATGCCTTAATGCAAGCGCCGAATGCGAAGAACACTCTCCTCGGATGCATTTTAGTTGGCCACTTGTCCGACGGACAATCTTGATAATCATAGTAGGTCCCGTGATTTCTTCCTCGAATACAACCGAGCAAATCTTTGGGAGGTTGTGGTACGAGTCTTCAAACTTCCCAAACCTCGCTTCTAGTGCCTTCGCTTCGCCCTCCACGCCTTCCCGTAGCTAATTGTGTATCGATATCCGTTCTCGATCGCTCGGATAATAGCACGGGCTCAAAACTCGTGTTCTCCACTATCTCTGCAGACATGATGTTCGCGACATACCCGGATGATAGGTTCCTCGTGAGCCATCATCGCTTCTCACCATACATGTATCTTCCGCTCAACCTTGAACATATCCAATGGGTGCCCCATTTGGGCTTGTACGCGTGCACTCTCCACGGACACCCATGGATCTCACACACCACGTCAGAAAGCGAGGTTGGGGTGGATTTCTTAACCCCGAAAGTCCTTCTTAGTGATAGAGCCCAATCTTTCACGGCATCCTCGCATGATTTCTTTTGTCGGGTACATCTTGTTATGCCTAACCTCATTATCACAGATCGCCAAGGCATCTCCCTCATTTCATTGACAAACATATTTTCAAATTCTGCGTGCTCCACTCACGGGCACAAGCGTCTCGTGCCTCCTCCATCTTCCTCATCCGACTCATCGCCGCCCTCCTCTTCGCTCTCTTTGTACTCACGGTCTTCCTCTTCCATCGTAGTTGTTATTTTCTCAATTTGCTCACCTTCGTCTACAGTCCCCGCTTCTTGGCCAACATTTTCATCATCCTCCCAAGAATCGAACACATTCACCACTTTTTGAACATGTTGCTCATGGCTAGATCCTCAATTTCAAGTGTCACCGGCCGAGCTCATTTTGAGGCCGACTACACTCACCTGGCGCCCAAGCTCATGGGGGGCAACATCCTCTCATATGCTCGCACTAAAAGCACTCGATTCCATCCCGTTGCTCTCGCCTCACATATGTTTCCACGATCACGGTTCCTTTAGCTCAACTAACTCCCAAGAAATAGTGTTGTTTCAAGACACTACATAGGCAAAATACCTTCAACTCACACTGTCTTCTTCCATCCGAAAAGTATAATACAACCATTTCAACACGGAACCAAATGTGCGCTCATGACCCTACTCAAACTTCGCCCACATACCTTGCATGTTACTTAGATCTACACCCTCCAAACCATGCATTACAACCCCATCTCCATAATAAATCCTAAATGGAACTCGATTTCGCCATATCTGCATAATCCATTCATTCACCCACTAATTAATTATCTTACGTACAAAATACTATGACGTAACATAACTATACCTACATGGTACGTAAAATATATATCTAACCGTAAAAACATCTACATTCCTAATAATTCATATCGATGTAGTTATATCGTAAAAAAATTACATTTCCATCAATATGTACCGATATACTCCTATCCGTAAAAATTCATTCCTAACAATATATACATTCAGATCGATGTACTTATATATTAAAAAATACTCATTAAGTAACTATATTTCCTTCAATATATACCGATATACTCCTATCATAAAAAATATCTAAATTTTCTAAATTAGAACTAGTGTGACCTATCAATTTACCTACATTTATCCGTAATATACATCTAAAACTATTTCTAATCTACCACTATTTATCGCTACAATGCTCTAGATCTAATTATTTCTAACATATCATAATCTCATCGCTAAGAAAAGTAAACAACAAAAATAACAAAATTTTACCTCAAAACAAAGGCGCAGAATCTCCCTTCTTCCTTCTCTCTTCCCTCTCTCCCTCTTCCTCTTCCCTTCTCTCTCTCTCGTTCTCTTCCGGCGCACAAATGAGAACGAAAGACGGCGAGCGGCTCATATATATGTTCTGTCAAGACTACCATCGTAGGCGACAGAACCCGCTACCGCTTTGTCGCAGACGACCATCGGTCGATTTTTCTTCTTGTCAGACGTTAGGTGCCTTTTAAGCTCATTTCAAGACGCTCGTTGCCGGCGACAGCGCCGCGTTGCCTCTGTCGTGACGTTATTGCATGCGATAATAGACCACGTCGTGGCGGGCACCTGTTTCGTGTATTTTTCTATTTAGGCCCCGTCGACTACCAATGCGCGACGAGTATATTTCTGAAATTTTTTTTTTCGGTGAAATATTTTTGAAATTCCGAATAAAAAATGTATTATTAAAAAAAAAATTCCCCGACTGTATCCAACCGTTTTCACCTCTACCCTCACCCGCACGCGAAACGCGCCAGGAAAGATTCGCGTCAGGTGTATGAGACACTGGCGTGCGGGCCCGCCGTGGCAGGGATGGTACTGGATTTCTTTGGACGTGGGGCCAAACGCGCCGTTGGATCTGCGAGGCGGGAGGCGTGGATGGCGGGAAACGAGGTGGGCTGTGGAGTGTGCACTGTGCATTGCAGCGCGAACCCGCGAGCCTTAATGACACGGCAATTATGGCCGTATTAATGGAGCTTGGATGGAGTATATATATTTTTTCCCACGGCAATTATACGCCAATGGGCTATATCAGTAGTCTTGTATAGGAACTCGTTTTACTGAAACCTTTTAAAATAACTGCAACAACATTCCCATTGTATTGCTACAGGACTTGAAATGGAACTGCTACACCACTCATACGTTACTCGGGATAAAGAATTCAAAGAGCGATCTATGTACATAATGGAAGAGCGCTTGGTTGTTCACGAGTTCAACTCCTCGTACTCCTTGCAAAATACAGGCGTATTTAAAGAAAGTCAGACGTCCAATTTTTAGCATTGGCACAAAAGAACACTAGCAGGGATCGAGAAGTGACGAAGAAGAATGAATTTTTAAAATAATTTTATAAAAATAATACTCCAATTTTTTTTTACAAAAAATATCGTGACGTCTGTTTTGTCGCTGATTGAATTGATCCATACATTGCTTTGTTATAGATTTATTTAGCCGAATGCTAATTTGACTCATAGGCTCCTATCGCTAATTTATTTGAAAATCTTCTATCATCGGTTTATTTGACAATAAAGATGTATTTTTGTAATTTCTTTGAGGGTATTTAAAACCATTTAAAAAATCTAATAAGAACCCAATGCCAAGTTACCACCACTGACGGCCACTGTTACCGTGCATTCACGCCTTTCCTGCTGCTCTCTCTCACCCCCGAAAACTCGCACAAAGATTTTTTTTAAGGAAAATCCGTTTCAAAAAACCAAAACAAAATAAAGCACGAACCCACCCACCCACCCGCACCGCAACCTGCCGCCTCCTCCGCTACCGCTGCCGCGCTGTTCGCTCGCGCCACCTCCTCCCGACCCCGTCTCGTCCGCCTCCGGCCCCCGCGAGCTCCTTCCGGCCGCGCTGACGTCTCTGCCTTGTCGCGGGCTCCCCGCCGGGCCCCGTCTCGCGGGCGCACACCTCCCTGGTGAGTTCTCGCGCCTCCCGCCTCGCCTCCTCTGAATTATACGTTCCTCGGGGTCCGCCTGATGTTCCGGTGTTGCTGCGGGGCCAGATCTGCGGAGCTGGGCATGGGGTGAGCAGATCGGGAGGCGGCTCGGTCTTCTTCCGCTGAATTCTGGTCGGGGCTCGTCTCGGAGGTGCAGCGGAGGATGGCTAATTCCGGCGCTGCGGGCGGCCCAGGTTTGGTTCCTTTGATTCGCTCGCTGTTTTTGGCTTCCCGTGCATGTCCTGGGCTGGTTTCTGCTTGAGTTGAGCTGCTTCCGTGGTGAGTAATGGTGTTGCTGAGGAGATGCTAAGGGAGTAGAGACGTGGACTTGGGCAGTTGACTCGTTTCTGAGGAAGAGAAGTGGTCAAATTGATTATGATTCGAGGCGACTCAGCATTGTTTTAGTAAAAAACAAGGGCTTTTTATTCTTTATGGGCTTTACTTTTGCTGTTTAGGTTGAAGGATTGTTACTTTTGGCTGGCGAGAGGGAGAATTTGCAATTTTGCTAGTCTGGCCGGTACATTATGTGCTCTCGTTTGGATGCTTGCGAATTCCAATCTGTGAAATGGGGAAATAGATACGCAATGACCGATCTGAAATCTGATTTTTTTTGTCTAATTGCGGAGTGTTTAATTCTAAAATTCTTAGGTCCCATTTTTATAACGTTGGAATTTTCGTTGATTCTTGGGGAATTGAAGTGTTTCATATGAAGTTCCTGCGAAATTCCGATTAAATAGGCCCTTATAGTTAGCTTGATAATTTTTGCTACCACGTAGATGCAAATGGGGAAGTGATGGATCTTTGCATGCGGTGCTACTTTAGAATTTTGTAGTAATTATGGTTCAATTAATTCATAATCAACGGATAGACTGTCACCATAAAATCAGAAAAAAAAGACCACTTGATTTGCATGCATGCACTCTTGATTAATTTTCTTTTAATGAAATCTAATGCCTTTGTGTAGGGAGTTCTAGTGATTCGTTGTACAGGGAGCTCTGGCATGCTTGCGCTGGGCCACTGGTCACAGTGCCTCGCCGAGGCGAGAGGGTTTACTACTTCCCCCAAGGTCACATGGAACAGGTAAATCTCCCCATATGCATATTTCCTCTTCATGATGTCCCATAATCAAGGAGCTTGATGCTTACTTACAAACAGGAGCTGTTTGTTTTGTAAAAATGTTGCTTGCTCCTTATGTTAGCATGGCCGTATGGATTTGTTTCTCCGGAAATAAGAGTTCGTTTTTGTCTGTCTTGTCTTCTGAACTGATCACAAAATGTTTCTTCTATAGCTTGAGGCGTCTACAGATCAACAGCTTGACCAGCAATTGCCTTTATTTAATCTACCATCTAAAATCCTGTGCAAGGTGGTGAATATAGAACTTAGGGTAAGCGTTTTGATCCCTTTTGGTCTGGTCTAGTCTCCCTTCGTGCAAGTTTCTCTGGAATGTTTAGTAATATTACCATCAATGTAGAAGAGATCCTGGAGTTTGTTCATTGGTTTTCCTGTGGAATGCAGGCTGAAACTGATTCCGATGAAGTTTATGCCCAAATTATGCTGCAACCAGAAGCAGATGTGAGTAGGCTCTCTTTATTCAGTTTCCTTCTGGATCACAGTTTCCTCTTTCTGCACCTGTATTTCTTTATTCCTGCAATATAGTGCTCTTGTTCACATGTAATATTTTTATTCTTGCAATTGGTTTGTCTAATTCTATTGCATTGTCATTTTACGTGCATATGCGCTGATTTGTTTTCCTGTATTCACTTGATTAGCAAAGTGAACCCACCAGCCCAGATCCTGAGCCTCATGAACCTGAAAGATGCAATGTCCGCTCCTTCTGCAAGACTTTGACTGCTTCAGATACGAGCACCCATGGTGGATTCTCAGTTCTTAGGAGGCACGCTGAAGAGTGTTTGCCCCCACTGGTTAGCATAAAGAACATTTTATAACTGCATGACTTCATCCTCTTGCACATAATCATATTGAATATATTTGTTATGTGTAACATTTGTTGCACGTGTTATGGTTTTATCTGTAGGATATGACTCAGAATCCACCATGGCAAGAACTGGTGGCTAAAGATCTCCATTCAAATGAATGGCATTTCCGTCACATCTTCCGAGGTGAGTTTTAATCTCACCGTCTGCTTAAAACTGTTTTCAATTTTTTATTATTGCTGAATTGCTGTTGTAGCTTTGGTGCAGTATTTTGTTTTAATTGTATTTAGTTCCCTTACCCACTTTCATAAGAAAAAGGTCCCCAAAATTTTCGATTTCATGCAGCTATTTAGGCTGTTATGCCTCATAAAAGGTTTTGTCTGTTGTTTCTTTTAGGGCAACCTAGGCGGCATCTGCTTACAACTGGCTGGAGTGTTTTTGTCAGCTCAAAAAGATTGGTTGCCGGTGATGCATTTATACTTTTGAGGTATGTGATAGCATCGAATATTGAGGCCATTTAGCACATTTGCGTTTGTCTCCTGGATTTGCTCAATTCTGGATGAGCCTTCTATTGTGATAACTTCTGCTAACCGTTGTTCATCTAACAGAGGTGAGAATGGAGAGCTACGAGTCGGTGTGAGGAGGCTTATGAGGCAACTAAACAACATGCCGTCATCAGTGATATCAAGCCACAGCATGCATCTTGGAGTCCTGGCAACTGCATCCCATGCCATCTCCACTGGAACTCTCTTTTCTGTTTTCTACAAACCCAGGTTTGGTTCTTTTCATTTTATACCCTCTGCTGTGCAATGCTTTCTGTAGCTCTTGCAACTTCTTATGTTGTGGTCTACACTCCTTTGTAAAATAAACTAAATATGTTGTTATCTGTTTGTTCACCTGAGTATTCATAGTACTATAACTTTATAGGCAACCGTTGTTTATGGCATTACTATGATTCTATGTTGTGAATGTATGTATTATGAATTTGCCCTATCAGGCCTTGTTTCTTGTGCTAAACAAATGTTGTCCTATTAGTAATTGACCGAAATGTGTCCATTGCAAACTTATACAGCAAAGCTTATATTATTCATCTAATTTTGTTTCAGAACAATTCAATCTGAGTTTGTGGTGAGTGTCAACAAGTACCTTGAAGCTAAGAATCACAAGATGAACGTTGGAATGAGGTTTAAGATGAGATTCGAGGGTGATGAAGCTCCTGAAAGAAGGTGATTTCAGATTTATTTTCCACATGCTGATGTTTCATTGACTCACAAATTGTGTGGGCACGCCCATCTCATGTATGTTTTCTTCATGATATACAGGTTTAGTGGAACAATTATTGGTGTGGGGAGCATGTCGACATCTCTATGGGCAGATTCTGACTGGAGATCTTTGAAGGTAATAAAAAAATTTGAATCTGAGAGCAGAATTCAAAATTTTCCTTTGCTTTTGCCACTGAAATATTTGAAGAAATGTCTATTGCAAAATGCTTACATTCGTATTGTCATGTTTGTTCTTCTATCTTCCAAGATATCAACACATTTGTTCACCACTGACAGGTAAAATGGGATGAGCCTTCTGCTGTTCCCCGTCCAGATATAGTTTCACCATGGGAACTGGAACCACTTGTTGCAACTAATCAGCAGCCGCCTCAGCCTCCTGCAAGAAATAAGCGTGCACGTCCTCCTGCATCACCTTCTATTGCTCCAGAACTCCATCCAGTTTTTGGTATGTAGTTACTAAGCTATTGCTACAAATTATTTTTTTTTATTCTTGCCAATAGTACTCAGTTTAGGGATAGAAACCTTGTCAGTTGTACTGTTTCTCGTCAGTTATTGGTTGCATCACATATCTAACCTCTTCTATGTTTATCTCAGGTTTGTGGAAATCCCCTACTGAATCTACTCAAGTTTCTCTTTTTTGGGACCACAGCAAACTCAAGAACTATATCCTCCACGTCCCAATTCAATCTTCTCGTCATCATTGAATGTTGGATTCAGTACAAAGAATGAGCCATCCAGTCTAACCGATAACCATTTTTACTGGCCAATGCGAGACACAAGAGCAGGCTCCTACTCTGCTGGCATTAACAAAGTTCCACCGGAAAGGAAACAAGAACCTACTACGGCTGGCTGCAGATTATTTGGAATTGAGATAAGCTCTACTGTGGAAGCAACATCACAAGCGGTTACTGTTTCTGGTATTGGTCAAGACCAAGCAGCTTCCTCAGTAGACGCAGAGTTTGATCAACTCTCGCAACCATCCCATGTCAACAAATCTGATGCTCCAGCAGCAAGTAGCGAGCGTTCTCCTCATGAGACCCAGAGTTGGCAAATCAGGAGCTGCACCAAGGTGATGATGTGTTATTATATTATAATATTATGTTTCTGGTTAATGCTTAAAACCCGCTTGTAGATGGCAGTGTAACTGATAATTGTTCTTCCTGCAGGTAATTATGCAAGGAATGGCAGTTGGAAGGGCAGTGGACTTGACAAGGCTACATGGATATGACGATCTTCACTGCAAGTTAGAAGATATGTTTGATATCCAAGGGAGCTCTCTTCCAGCCTCAAGAAATGGAAGGTTGTTTACACTGACGAGGAGGATGATATGATGCTAGTTGGGGATGACCCTTGGCCGTACGTACCCTTATATCCCTTTGCATGTAGTTCTGTTTTAGAGACCGTAAAATTTCTCCTGTTGTTTTAATGCCTTCGATTCTTTAACCGTTCACGTTTGGGTCATTTGCTACTGCAGTGAATTTTGCGGCATGGTGAAAAGGATATACATTTACTCGTACGAGGAGGCCAAGCATCTGACTCCCAAGGCCAAGCTGCCGGCCATTGCTGACACCATCAAGCCAAGCCCGAACAAGCCATTGCCCGAATCTGACATGCCGCAGAGTGACCTGGAAAACAATGCCCCGGTTACCGATAAGGACTACTGAATGCTAACTCGGCGCGCCCTATCTTCTCCTTTTTTAGGATGTTGATCATGGTGTCCAATGCCCATGATCCTAGAGACTGCTAAGACTTATCCGTTGCTTGCTTCGCGGGCCCGAAGGACGTCGTCCGCATCCATCTACCTTGGTTCGTACATCATGCATGCATGCACCGTAAAATTTCTCGCCGTTGGACCGTCCAAGGATGGCCGGTAGGCGTCAGTGCCATTCCCTGTGACATCCATCCGTCTTTTATTTGCTGTCTGGTAGGAGCCATGGCATTATTGTCCGGTACTCGGTTCTTGGGTAGTACATATCAGCATCATGTTCCTTGCTAGTGCTACCCTCCTACATATAGCATAGCATCTGCAGTTAGTCTACCAACACTGATCACATCTTCGGCGTCCGATGCTTTCGGCGCCGCGCGTGCAGACTGTTGTTTTATTCCAGCAACATCCCTTTTTCCCCTCCGGTGTGCTGCCGTGCTGGGTGGTGGTGGTGGTTGGTGTCATGCTTTTGCATGTTGGAACATTTGCTACTACTAGTGTCTTGTGCTTTACTGCTTGCTGCTGTCTTGTGCCTCCTTGTGGAAGCCAATCTGCATGTACATATGAGTGAACTGAACTAATGCTTTGCTTGCTTTTCGAAGTCTTCTCATAATTGTACTGATCTCCAATCCAAAAGGAGGGGTTGTCTGTCGAAATGATTGCTCCGACCAGCGGCAGCCCCTAGCTCGAGATAGGGGGGAAATCTGGGTGGTGGTCTCCCGTGCTAGTGCCACCCCGTAGTCTATCGAACGGTGATGATATGTTGGCATGTAGCGGGTCGTTAAGTGGTTGCATGTAGGTATTGCTAATTTGAGGTGCCTCTCCACCCACTCTTTTCTTTTCCTTTCTCACCTCCTCTATCACAAAAAATGTCGATTTGAACCTTTAGATGAATTCAACCCAAAACTTTCGATTTAAAAAATTTCGGATTGAAAACTTCCAATTCAATAAACTTTCAATTCAAAAGTTTTCAAAAGTGGTTAAAAAATATGTCCTATTCAAAAACTTGGGTGAAATGTGAAAATAAAAACTTTGATGTACCGGTCACATGTCACAACGAAAGGATATCGCGAACGGTGCCTCGGCCCGTTGGTGCGAGTGAGCAGCGCTCGTTCCACCCGGCCGCGTTCGAGCCTCAGCTCACGCCTGTCGCACACGAAGGCGAGGGTTGTGTGTGTAAGTGTGTGTGGATGAGGTGCGTGTGTGCATATATAGCTCGTCTATTATCTCTCTCTTCTATAATAAAATGTCAGTGCTTCTGACCAATTTTTAAGAAAACAATGAAAGGATATCCTCGCCGAAGATTCCACTAGGACACCCTTAAACTAGCAAAACTGCAAAACTAGTTGCATGCTGCTCATGACGTTGTGGTGCTTGCTGCTATTGGGCTATGTGTTTAGGCCTTTCGCTGTCGAAGATGGATGTGTCTGCCTTTTTGCATCACTGCATTTGCGATGGTCTTGATCCAATTTAAATGAGTTTAGAGCCTGTTAGGAATGCTGAAATTTCACAATAATCAGTTCAATTTTTTTACTAGAATGGAAAAAAAAAACTTCCACGTGCCGAAAAGGTCTCAACCTTTTCTTTAAGCGATTAGCAACGGGGAAACAATCCAAACAAGTGGCTACACAGGTGAGGATTATTTCAAATGACAGCAGACTATAGTGTGTTCGAAGTTCAAAAACCTTGGGTGTTACAAGATAACAACGACACATTTACTGCGACCCTAGTTATCGACAACACTATTTAAAACAAAACATCCCACCATCTGTGGTCCTACACCCAACACGAACATTACGGCCATCTCTCGGTATTTGTAGAACCATGCATCAGTGGAAATTCTGTCCGGAGTATAAGAATAGGCCTTTTTTTCTGTAAAATGGGTACACATCATTAGTGCAGATCTTTGTGCCTCTTATTTATCCTTCTAAGCAGCCAAAAATACAACATTACATGAAATAGTACAGCAGGAGAAGCCTTATTTCTTCGGTTTACAGGGTCGGCAGGTCGTGCTTTGAGACCCTTCAGTGTCTGCTCGAGGCTCAACGCCTACCCTGACCGCTGCCTCTGCGTCACTCCGGGGCTGTTCCTCACACTGATATGTCGGGCCCTCGCTACCCTGTTCCACTGCCTGATCCTCCTGCCGTGTGTTCTCGTCATCGAGGTCCTCCTGATACTGTACATTCATGGAGTAGTCCTCTTCGACAGTTTGTCCTTCCAAATCCAATGGGTCGGTGCTGGCGGTTTTAGGGGCTGGAAGGAGCGATACTCGACAAAGGGGGCAGGTGGTGTTTGTTGAGAGCCAGTGGTCGATGCAATCAACATGGAAGGTATGACCACAAGGAGGTATTCTCTGAAGCCGCTCATCTGGTTGATAGTCTGCTAAGCAGACAGAGCATCTGGCAAGGATGGTTAGGTGTTCAGAAACAAAAGATAACCAACAAAACGAAACAATGCATGGTAAAATGGCAGTGGAAATAAATGGATATGATAGCACATGGTTGTGTAGAGAGCTAGACTTCAATCACCTAATCTCAGAGAAATTTCCTCTGGTAGACAAATGTGCAAGGAAAACAGTTGAAAAATAAACAGGCATGTAATAAGCCTCGAGTACTTCGACAAAGTGGAGTAGTAGACAAGGAGGGCCTTTAAGCTGCACTGTTGTTGCAAGTAATATACTGCCCTTCATATAGGTTCAAGAGGATAAACATGCTTTAGAACACATGTGATGAGAGCCACAACACAAGACGATGCGACACTGCACAATCGACAAAACATTCCAACATCCTGACCAAAGGACTATGTGTTACAGGTGCACACCTGGAAGTGACTGAGATTGACTCGTAGTCATTTATAGGCAGTTTCATAATTAGAAATTCTGAAACATTACTTATAGGTGATTTTCTGAATTGCAGTGCTTTCTTCTTCCTGTATGTGATTTCTAGAAATTTATCCAACTAAAATTGCCATATTTGATGAAAAAACTTCGAACTTGGGTTAGCCTACCTTCCTATGATTCATGCAGGACTCTTGTTTGGGAATTTGAAACCACAGGTTGAAAAGCTTGCACTTATGTTTGTTTCTTCAAATAGATTATCTTGTGTGCATATTTGTTTCTTCAAATAGATTATCTTGTGTGCATATTTGTTTCTTCAAATAAATTATCTTGTGTGCATATTAGTAGCAGTGAAACTCTGAATCCATGGGCAGTTTTAATATCCTTTCATATTGCAATAGAAGTATTTCCTGTGTCCTGTGACTCCTATCATTAGCAGAATACACAATTTGTGCACGCACATGTGTGACACACATGGGTTTTCCTTGATGGCATAATGACAAATCAGATTGTCAAAATGAAATCCTTGACATAATTTTTAGCAAATGATATTACACATTTATTACCCTATGCTCATGAGTATAGAGATGTCCAAAACATTTTCTTAAAAAAATAATTCATCAAAAACCTCATTACAGGTTACTAGATATCACTAAAATCTACCATTCCCAGTACCATTGCTATCAAGTCGTCGCCTAGGCGACGCCCAGGCGTCTAAGCACTGGAGGCTGACCGCCATGGCTGCTCACCTCGCCTGGCCGGAGAAAGGCGGACACCTGGATGTTCCAAGCATTGCCAAACGAGCTTAGGCGGCGCGATTGGGTGTTGGGAAGGGGATTGGCCGATGAGGTCTCAAGTTGGGTTGTGTTTGCTCTGCCATACCTAGTGCGTGGAGAGGGACAAGGGAGGTCTGCCGCGGCGCCGCCACCACCTCCGTCGCCTCCACTGTCAGCGGCCATAGATTGGTAACATCCAGAACTCTATCCTCCAGACCTCCACAGCCTCTGCGTGGGGGGATCAGGGTGGTGAGGGGAGGGGAGCGGCTGTGGATATATTACTAGTTGGCTAACTACGCCTAGGCATCCAAGTGCGCTGAAAGCGACTCGCCTCGCCGGAGCGCCGTGATAACCATGCCCACTACTCGTTATGGAAAGCTGGGACGATGAGTGAGGCGATTCCTGGAGTGGTTCCGAAGGAGATCAGTGTTTCTGCCGTCGGGCAGATCGATGATTTCCAACGGAATCAGGTAAGCTCCGTAGTTGATGTTTGTGGATCCGATGGGGTGATACGATGGTGCGATGCATCTTCAGCATCTTCGCCATCGTGTGTAGAAGTTTTGAATAACAAACCAAAGCTAACTGATGTTGATTTGGTGGGCGGATCTCTGGATTCACCTTTAGCCATTTCATCTACGGTTCATGCTTGCTATAATTCATCTCGAGCTACAGTGGTGGTTAAAGGCCGGCAAGATATTGTCGGACAAAGTACTTGGGGGCGATAGAGTGAAGGAAGATAGTACTTTTCATTCAGTGCTTAATGATAATGAATTGTCATTTCTTGATGGGGGAGATACGGCTAAGGTTGGGACGACGGTGAGGCATTCCCGTCGTTTTCCTCGCCGGAGTTGGAAATGCCGCCCTTGGTTTGGTCCATTGCCTAAAGCATGTTTACGGCCGAAGTTGACTCTCCAGGCTTCTGGCCGGATGCTTTGATCACAGCGAATAAGCCTGGTCTTTCTCCAGTTAGAGCTGGCAGTTCATCGGTGGTCGAAGTGGCCGGTCTCCGGTGGGTTTGGAGCAGAGCTCATAGGAAAGCGAAGGGGTGGGTTTGGTTCAAAATTTGAATGATAGCGTAATTACGGGAGATTTAGTGGAGCGGGCCAAGGCATACCAGAAGGCCCGTTCTCTCCTTCAAGGCTCACGAAAGTAGGCCCGCATACAAATCTCGTTTGCTTGCATTACCGCAATCAAGGGATTGCAAAGCGAGAAGGTCTTATCTCGAGATTGCCGCTCTTCCGCCGACACCAATTGTCATGGAGCGCCAAGAAGCAGTTCTCGCTCGGCGAGGGCAAAGGGTTGGCATCAGTCCGACCGCCTTGGCCGTTCCTTCGGGCGAGGTCGGTGCAGCAGCCTTTTACTGGGGCCTCGATCGTCTTGGTCCGGTGACTAGGTTTGCTTGGCCGATCGTGCTTTGGTTGGCGGGCGGTGCGGTGGTCAAGATTCGTCGGGGCACAATTTTGGTGGTAGGGAGATTGGTGCTTGAGGTAGACAAAGATTTTGTCTTGCTGGGTCGGTTTGGGGAAGATGGCGTGTTGGTGAGCATCTTTGTGGCGCACGAGAAGTCTGCGACGATGCATCCAAGGTGAAAAACCGCGCCCCCATTCTGTTTCAGATGCAAAATTGTTGGGCACTTAGAATCGCATGTCGCGAATCTCGATTGTTATATATGCAATAAATCAATTCTCATGTGGTCATCAAATGCCCTTTGCTTAAGTTGCCTAAACCGAATGCTTCCATGTTTGGGTGTAAAAAGCGAACTCGCTTTCTTCGAGTTCCGAATTTGATTATAAGTTAGAAACACCTGATCCTGCTCCAACTGCATTGGTTACAATTTCTGGTGGTAAATTAGATGCTGCTACTGTTCAAAGTGAGTTGGCAAGACTTAATAGGATTGATTGGACTTGGGAAGCATTACCTCATGAGAATGATACTTTTCTGGTTGCTTTTCCTTCAGATGAGGAGTTAAAGCGGATGGCAGATATTGAGTACAAATTGAAGAATCATCAAGTGACGATCACAATTTCGGAATGGGAGTTTAGTGGTGATGTTGCACCAGCAGATCATCTGGATGAGGTGTGGGTACATGTCACGGAGTGCCTCATGCTTGGCGCCATTACTTGGGCTTTTGGGCGCTTTCGGTTAGTTAATTGGGGTAACTCTAGATGTTGATATGTATACATACAGAAAAAGGGGTTGTTCAGTATCTTGGTTGGCATGATTTGAGAGGGCTTTACCACTCAACACCGACTTGGTCTTTAATAAGGTGGGATATGATCTAGTATTTACTATTGAAGAAAGCTTCGTTTGTCTTAATGCAATGCACCGATTTTTTTTGATTCGAACCAAAAGAGGATGGTGATCTTTGAGCGGATGGGGAGTTAGGAGGTAAAGGTGATTCTTGTGAAGAAATTGAAGAGTGGGTCCGAGAGTCACTTCTAATTGTGTTCTCGTGGTAATGGTTCAGTACCAATGCAGTTGGCTAGGAACCCTGTGGTGCCTGGGTTGAGTAAGGTGCATGATAAATTGAAGAGCTGGTCTTTGGAGGGACTTGATAGCGCTTGGTCTCATATTTTGGTAACCAAGATGCCAAATGAGGGAGCGAAGGTTGATTTAGTTGCTCGAAGGAAGACTTTTCTTTGCAAGAGTTTTTGGGTAGTAATTGTGAAAAGAACCACTTTTGTCACGAGCCATTGGTTCTGGATGACAAGAGTCCTGAGGATATTTTTCTGTTGCCGAAAGTTTTGGGGTCAGGGCAAGATAGCTGCCAACTTGTTGGCCAACAGGAAGGAGTGGGGAAATCGGACGGTTTGGACAAAAGGTCAGTGAAGTTCACTTGTCACCAAAGTTGTTAGTTCATGTTGACAACAATAATGTGGTCTCTTCTCGGTCACCGAAGGATGGGATCGGAAATTTCAGAACGGCAACAGGGAGTGGTGGAGGCTTCGAGAATGTGTGGTAACAGGAGTGGTGAAGTATTGCTATCACCGAGAATGTCGCAGAAGTGGTTGGAAGTAGGGATGGATGATTGGCAAAATGAGAGGCAACAGGAAGAACTGATGTCTTCTGAATTGCAGAGTAAAAGGGAGGGTGACAGGCTGTCTGGTAATGGTTCTGGGATGCTGCTTGGTCTCCAACAGGAGGTTGTGGTTGCCTCTGATGTGGATGGAGTTTTGATGAGCAACAGGTTGAGTTCTCAGGTTGGGTGTGGTTCCGTTTGTGAGGGATCTCAGGTGATGATTCATTCCAGTGCGGAGCAGACAGGGGCGCAGCACCAATGGATTGATCCGGAGTTTGTTTGTGATTCTGCTCAGGGGGAAATGGTTCAAGGGGAGGCTCCATTCGAACCGGAGGGGGTCCAGGACGCGGGGTTCTCTGGATCAGATGAAGGTTTGGCTCCTAAGACTGTGGCTCCTTCTGTCTCAAGTCAATTGCATTATAATTCAATTAATGGTCTGCGTCGTAGTTTACGTTGCAATGTAAATGTTGAGGATGGTTCTTTGTTGACAGATGGGCATGCCCTTAATAAAGCAATGAGTAGGGCAGCGGTGCGTAATTTGGATGCAGATCTCAGAGGAAGGTGGTGGTCTCTTCTATGCGTAAATCATACTCGCCTTCCAATTGCTACCTTATGAGACCGGTATGTCCCCGGTACCAAATCCTTGTCTTTTTGGCTATGTCCGATGAGCAATGTGCTGAAAATCTTAATAGTCTAGGATTTAAGATGGTTACGAGTGATTGTGGTATTAATTTGTCGATTAAGGCTTTAAAAAGGATGGAAGTTGATAGAATAAAAATTGCCCAGTCAGTTAGACAAAAGGGAAAAGCAAGGAGTAAGATAGAGAGCAGGGAATATAATGATGCAGAATCAAGTGATGACGAAGTTGCGAGGTTGGATCGTGACTTATTCGCGAACTTGATTGAGGACGATCCTGTTGATGACCTAGAGACGGATGATCTTAATATTAGAATTTGTGATCTTATGGCTTCATCTCGTAAATCTCGCAGGCATCGTAAATTAAAAGAAAAACAAAGGTTTTAATGAAGGGGCTTTTCTGGAATAGCAGAGGTCTTTTAGACTTGGCTAAGTATCGGTATTTAGCAGAGACGGTTAAGGAACATAATTTGGCTTTCCTTGCACTAATGGAAACTGGAAAGCAGGACATGTCAAATTCAAACTTGCACGCTTATCTAGAGGTGCGATTTCGCTTGGCATTGTCTTCCACCTAGAGGTAGATCAAAGTGGGCTTATTTTAGGGTTAATATGGCTTTTCTTGATCTGGTCTATGGTAGAGAGAGGGTGAATCGAGATCAAATTCCTTGTGCGGAATAAGGCGATAACTTTCAATGGATTCTAATGGCGGTGATATGGTCCGGTATAAAATGATGACAAAGCGGCTTTTTCATTCGAGTTGGTGAGAATTTGTCAACACAGTTCTTTACCGATTCTTATTGGGGGAGATTTTAATATTATGCGGAAAAGTGCGGAAAAAAATAAGAGTAGATTTAGTGAACGATGGCCTTTTTTGTTTAATGCAGTTATTGACAGATTAGATCTGAGAGAGATTGAACTTACTGGTCGACAGTTTACATGGGCAAATTCTCTCCCAAATCCAACTTATGAGAAATTAGATAGGGTGCTAATGACTGCCGAGTGGGAGTTTAAATTCCCACTTGTGTCTGTCCAGGCTTTGGATAGAGGCATTTCGGATCATTCCCCTATTCTGCTTAATACAGGAGGGCCGGTTTTAGGTAGGATTACTAAACAGTTCAGATTTGAATTGAATTGGTTAATCAGGAGGATTTTCATGATAAGGTTGTGCAAACCGAATAAGTCTTACATAGGAAATAATCCAATCCAAAAGTGGAATTGCAAATTGGGGCTTTATGCGAATTTCTCGGGGTTGGGCTCGTAATGGTAATGGGATTTACAAGCAAAAGAAACAGAATTTCGTGAAATAATCAAGGTGTTGGATGTTCAGCCGAGAGTCGGGAGTCATCGGAGTTGGAGATTGAAAACCTTTGTCAAGCAAGGTGAAGTTAATTTGAACTCCTTCGGAGGAAGAGATTAGATATTACCAGCGGCGTAAAGTGAAAAATGTTGTATTAGGTGATAACAATACTAGATATTTTCAATTGATCGCTAATGGTAAGCATAGAAAGCAAAGAATTTATTATTTGGACCATGAAGATGATAAGGTAGAGGACAAAGCTAATCTCAAATCGTACATTACCAAGTTTTATAAGGATTTATTTGGTGAACCGGATGTAAAGTAAATTAGTTCTTAATGAGGAAGTCAACCAAGATATCCGACAAGTTTCTCTCGAGGAAAATGATCTCTTCTTGCTTCAATTTATCGAGAAAGAAGTTAGAGATGTTTGTTTTCCAGATGGAACATAATAAGGCTTGTGCCTCGATGGTTTTTCGGTGAGAATTTTATCGACTTTCTGGGATACTATCAAAGGTGACTTACTGATTATGTTCGAGGAATTTCACAATAGAGTTATTCCTCTGTTCAGTCTGAATTTTGGAATAATTACTCTTATTCCTAAAGTCCAAGATGCGAATTTAATCCAGCAATATAGACCCATATGTCTTTTGAATGTTAGTTTCAAAATTTTTACTAAGGTGGTTACAAACAGATTGAATATGGTTGCAGAAAAGATTGTGAGCCCGACTCAGACAGCTTTTTTGCGTGGTCGAAACATTCTTGAAGGGGTTGTTATTCTGCATGAAACAATCCATGAGATGCATCGAAAAAAACTTAGTGAGGTCATATTTAAGATTGATTTTGAGAAAGCATATGATAAGGTTAAATGGCCTTTTTTACTTCAGACCCTCCGAATGAAAGGATTTTCACCCAAGTGGATTTCTTGGATTGAATCTTTTATTTCGGGAGGTAGTGTGGCGGTAAATGTAAATGGAGAGGTAGGTCCCTTTTTCCAGACTAGAAAAGGCCTTGGTAGGTGACCTTTATCACCTTTACTGTTCAATATTGTCGCTGATATGTTGACAGTTTTGGTTAAAAGAGCTCAGGAACAGGGGCAATTTTGTGGAGTAGTGCCTTACCTGGTTGAGGGAGGTTTATCTATTCTGCAATATGCGGATGACACTATTTTATTTATGGATCACGATATCGAAAAAGCTCGCAATATGAAGTTATTGCTTTGTGCTTTCGAGCAAATCTCGGGACTCAAAATTAACTTCCATAAAAGCGAGCTAATCTGTTTTGGTGATGCCCAAGATTCCATAGAGCAAAGATATGGAGTCTGTTTGGGTGTAAACAAGGAACTCCTATGAAATATTTAGGATTCCTATACATTTTAAAAATTGAGAAATTCGATTGGAAAGGAGTAGAAGAACGGTTCAGCGACTTAGCTTAGTTGGAAGGGAAATGATTTTCCATTGGTGGTAGACTTACTCTTATCAATTCAGTGCTAAGTAGTCTTCCCCTGTATATGATGTCCTTCTTTAGGATTCCTAAAGGTGTTCTACGTAAACTTGATTATTTTCGATCTCGCTTTTTCTGGCAAGGGGATGAGTGTAAAAGAAAGTATAGGCTTGCAAAATGGAGTACTGTGTGTCAACCCAAAGAACAAGGAGGTCTTGGGATTCTCGATCTAAAAGCAATGAACGTTGCTCTGCTGGGTAAATGGTTGTTCAAGCTTTTATCATCGGATGGTATTTGGCAGCAGTTACTTAGGAACAAGTACCTGGGTTCCAAACCGTTAGTGCAAGCCGAGGCCAGTCTGGGATTCGCATTTCGGTCAGTTTAATGAAGGTAAACGGATTTTCTTCGATTTGGTACTTTCAAAATTAATAATGGCTCACAGTGCGATTTTGGGAGGATATTTGGCTTGAAGTAGTGCCTTAAAAGATCAATATCCGGGTTATATAGTATCGCAAGGGTTAAATATATGACTATTGTCAAGTTTTTGCGATTTCCCACTTAATATAACACGAGACGTTCCTTGATTGGAGCTAAGTTGGTGGCGTGGAATGAATTGCTTCTACGCTGTATAACCGCTCCGATTGTCACAATGCGATGATGAATTTCGTTGGAGTTTGTGTCAATCTGGACAATTCACGATGAAGTCTCACTACTTGGCGTTGATTAAACATCCTATTCCAAATTTAAATGGGCGGTTATGGAAGTTAAAGCTCCATTAAAAATCAAGATTTTTCTCGTGGTTACTTAGAAGAGGGTCCTCCTCACCAAGGACAATCCGCAAAACGTCATTGGCAAGGTAGTACATTATGTTGTTTTTGTCACAAAATCGAGACAAATAGGCATTTGTTCTTTCATTGTCGCTTTTGCCCGCATGGTTTGGGGTTTTCTATCTAGCTTTTGGCATTGATGCAGACGTGAGTGCTACCAATATGTTTGGGAATTGGCTTGTTTCTTTTGACAAGGATCTGAAAAATATCGTGCTTCCGGTCTTTGCTTCCTTGTGTTGGTCTATCGGCTACATAGGAATGGTATTGTTTTTCAAATGAAGTCAAACTCATCTCCTTTGCAGTTATCTTTGCTATGTCCCATTGATGCGTGCTTTTGTCAGCCGCAGGCGGATTTGCGTGCTATTGCAGTGCGAGCTATGCGACGCTTGGTGCGAGTGGCAATGGATTTCTTCTCCCAGCGTCTGGATGGCGGTCTAGTCTTAGAATTGATAGTTTTAGAGTGTGAGTTGTTTTCTTTCTTCTTTTTGGTCAGGTGCTTATTTGTTAAGCAGAGGCCGGGAGTTGTTTCAAGGGTTTTGTATCGTCTTGATGTAAGGTTCCTTGAAATTAATAAAAGCTTCCTTTATCCAAAACATCCATTAATCAAGCCTATCAACCTTGTGCCAAAAACTACCAATGGAAGGATCCCTATTTATTACAGTATCTGCATTGTTTGCTTCTGTTCAAGAAATTTCCAAATTTGCACATGCCGTCCAGCAGTTATCTAAATAGCAGTTACTGGCTAGCAGTTAAAAGGACTAACACATATTAAAATGAAAATGTGAGCAGTGATTGCCAATGGATGAGATATATGGTCTAGTACACAATTATATGAACTGCACTGAAGAGATTAGGAGTGGATCACTTACTGTGTTTCCCTGATCAAGAAGCTCTCCTTGAAGATCACGACTGGCAACATTTCCCGAACTTCCTTCTTTATGCCGCACTCCAACTATAAATGCAGACGTTCAACACAAGACAAATCAATCAGTAACATCCCCAATGCACTAATAACTTGACAAACCAACTTATTCGTCAGAAGAAACATGGCTAACTTACCCTAGGGTTATCTCCCCGTATCAAATTATTAGCCCTCATCCGCAAGGACTGCCAATTTGCTCTGCGGCGCCTCAAGTAGAACAAGTAGAAGAAGAGAAGCAAGACGAACGTGAAGAAAACTGGCACAGAGAAGATGAAGGCTTGGTATAGCTTAAGCTCAGGCGATGCAGCCGAGCAGTAGTCCGGTGGATCTGGAGAGGTACAAGACATCACCAAACCCAAAATGCCGCCCTACCAGCAAAGAACGAGAGCAATCTGACTTATCGAATCCCCAATTGGTCCCAAAGTCTCTAATTCACCCTAGTGAAATCTAATGTTCCTAGATTCTATGGGCTCTCCCGCTGCGTCTCCTTGATCTCCGGTGCGCGCAACATACGATGCAGATTTGAGAAAGATGAACAAAGATAACAATGAATGAACACACCAATCCAACGAACCAACCGGCAGCAGCAACTTACTGTGGACGAATTTTAAGGCCGAGTACACGGTTTTCCCCAAATCAAAACAGCTGAAATTAAATCAGTCAGTAAAGCGAAAGTAACCGGGCTTGAAAAGACAACTAAACAAGAACAAGCGCTAGTCCTAGCCTCATAGCAATCTAAGTCCACAAGAACTGACGCCACTGCCAGCGGATTCCCTCGATAAAGAAACAAAACCACGAGCTTTACTGACCCTTTCTGGATGCAATAACAAACTACAACGTGGCGAAATAAAGATACCTAATTGCTGGCGAGAATCGTGGGGGAGGAAGAAGGAAGGAAGGAAGGGCACACCAAGAACCGCCCCTGCCTACTTAACACCGCAAGAACCGAAGCAGAGATAGTATTACTCAAGAACTAGCGCCATTTCAACGAAATTCAACGGCCAATTGGCAGGAAACGAGGAGCCGTGATTGCGGGGGAGAAGCACGACGGCGGCGAATTAAGAGAGGAAGAGCAAGAATCAGAAGGATCTAGGGTGGGTGGGTCAAGGCGCGGCGGTTTCTGGGAATGTGAGGGGCCGGAGCAGCAGCACTTGAGCTGTGGTGCTGCCGCGGCGGCGCAGATCGGGTTGGGAGGAGGAGAAGCGAAAAGCAGAGAAGACTACCTGCAGATACAAAGCAAATGAGTGCTGATACGCATACCGGCATACGCATCTCCCTCCATCCTCTTGTACGAGTCACACAAAACTTAAATCAAACAAAGAATAAATAATCACTATTTTTTATTTATGTTTAAATATTTGCCGTCTCGATTTGACCTAGATAGGTATAGTTAATTATATGTGGTGCTACTTCACTCGTTCATCGACCTATATTTGTCCTCCACTTCTGCCACATCATTTTCGGCAACCATTTTCAGCTCAGGCGTGGCAGCGAAGGGAACCAACTGACAAGGATTTGTTGAGTAAAGCCCAAAACAAAGTCAGTGACAACACCAAACACCACCTCGAGAGCACTACATCTTGTGATGATCAGCAAGATGCGAAGACGACCCCATTTCCTCGTCCCATTTTTGCTTGGGCAGCGAAATGCGTTTAACCGTAGGGTCATGCGGGGCCACACAGGAACTTTGCTGCATCCTTTCTTCCTTTTGCCTTGCTGACAGAAGAGATCCCAAAGCTATGTGAGCACTTGGAATCCATCCTTAACTGACTAACGTGTGTCTGCACATCACTATTTCAAAGTTATATAAATATTAAAGCATGAATAAAAAGTACATAGTGATTACTTATCTCTTCACTTGCTTTAAAATTAGTGTAATTTATATTGAGAAGGTGATACATAGAAGTACTACTCTATTTATTCTACTTTTGGGTATGGAAAGCGTATTTTTCAGATATATAGCAAAAAAATATTAGGATAATGCCAACGTTCCTATGTTCGGAGCGAGCCACATACATACCGCGCACTCCTTCCTATATTTCTTCTCTCCCTCTCTATCTCTCTCTCTCTCTCGCCATGGCTCAAGCTCATACTTCACCCTACGCTACAAGGCCGTGGCAGTGAGGCCCCTGAGACGTTGACCGAGTGGATAGAGTCACTCGGGCTTGGGCCCATCAGAGACCTTCTCGTATCATCAAAGTTCTCCAAGATGGTATCAATCCTCGTCATATACAATATGTTATCATTGCCATCGCAACCGACTAGGGTGTTGACGAAGGCCAACGATCTTGTGGTCCTCCAGCAAGTCAAAGCTCTAGCAAGGTAGATAGCGAGCGGAAGGCTAGGCAATCGACAAGCACTGTAGACATGGCCTCCTCTAGTAGACTTGTTGCAAGGGCTTCTCGATTTGTTGTAGCATCCTTTTTCTATTGTTGTAGCTATTGTTTTTGCTTATTACAACATCTCTTTTCAGATCTTGTAATATGA
The DNA here is from genome assembly GCA_036346375.1 of Guadua angustifolia. Classification (NCBI taxonomy): domain Eukaryota; kingdom Viridiplantae; phylum Streptophyta; class Magnoliopsida; order Poales; family Poaceae; genus Guadua; species Guadua angustifolia. Next base: position 28,349,609 of record CM070502.1, read on the forward strand.
GGTATTTTTGTTATAGCTATCTTGTTGATTTGTTGAACAAGAATATTTTCTTTGTCGCAATAAAGCATTTAATTTGTTGCATCGTTCTGTTGCAACCGGACCAAAGCTTGTTGCACGTATTGGAAGCGACTGCTGTAATTCATAATTTTATTGAACCAGAGTACTTGACAAAGGGATAAGGGAGTTTTTACTTTTTGTTGCGTCGGATGGCTATTTTGTTGCACGAAAAAAAATTTTGGATCGGACATCCGATTCTTAGTCCTTCCCAAAATCTTATTATCTAAGAGCATCTCCAACAGTATCCAATATCTTAACTCCCAATACATTGAATTGGGGCTTGCCCAAAAAATTTTTTCCCAAAAAAAACTCACATCCTCCAACAGTTCCTTTCTTATTCCCTAAAAAATCTATTAATTGGTCACGTGGGCCTCTTTCCCATGAAGCGGAAACACGGGTTTTAATTACTTGCCCGTGTTTGAAAAAGAATCAGGCATCGCATGGTGTAACTCGGTCATGCCCAACAAGATTTTCACTTGACTAGATAAAACATGGCTCGGGCTAGCTTTGTTCTGGGGACTCAAAACTCTGAAACCCTGATCCAGCTCTATTTGAGTTCTCCTTTCTCGGTTTCTCCTGACGGATTGCACCTTCAATTAGGCTCTGGTAATGTATTGTCACAACGAAAAAATAATAATAATAAAGGTGTCAAAGCAGCATGCATGGAACCGAGATCAACAAGCAACAAAGCTCACTCTTGACTGAAGCATTTCAGTGCTCACATATGCTCTCCATCTTCCTAACAGTAAAATAGGGATAATCTCTAGTAGACTAGATTAACATTGTCAAATGAATGGATACATGAGCTCCAGGAGTTAGTTAAGCTATGTATTCCGCTAGAACTAGATGTTGCAATGCTGCCATTTCAAAAGACCTACTGCTACTGTATGCACATGACAAAAAGAACCTGGAAATCTCACTAGCAAGAACAAACCAATCTCATTACTTCCTCCTCTTAGAACTCCTGGTTGGCTGCGAACCTCCTGCAGACGATGCCTCTTGAGCGACTGCTTCAGCTTTAGTGTTTCTCGAACTCCTCCTAGGCATCGCCGATGATGGTCCTGTGTTTTCATTTTCTTCCACCAGTTCAGCTTTGACTCCTTTGTGTTTCTTCCTGGAAGAACGGTTGGCTGATGGGGCTTGACCTTCCCCAGGTTCATTCACATCCTCATTGCCATCGTCTTCACCTTCCAGTCGGGGCCATTCAGTACCACAACTGGGACAAGCTCTTGAAGCCTACATACGCAAATAAAATAGCAAACCATGACTTTAACATCCACATGAGTAACACCAGAACTAGATTACTGAATTATGCAACTACCTTTTGCTTTGAAATTTTCTTCTTCAAACAGTACTCATGAATTCTTACATTGCAACCCTCATTAGGACAAATTGATGCCTGTTGCAAACATAATAATAGAAATGTAGATCACAACTCCGTTAGTGCAGTATATGGTACAAAAATAACAAAAGCAAGGCAAATGCAAGTCTTAGAGCAGTCACATATCAGTACCTTTATACCAGCTTCATTGCAGACCTCACATGATGGGATATCATTACTACGGAACCAACTTCGGAGATCAAGAAATGACCTGATCCCCAGACCAATCCCCAGACCAATCAGATCGAGAAAGAGGCCCAAACCCTTACCGAAGTGGAAGCGGCGCCTGAGGCGGCGGACTGCTTGGCGGAGAAGAACTCCTCGAGCTCGCGCTTGACGTCGGACTGGTTGGGGGTTTGGGCGGGGAGGGGAGAGCGCCGGCGCGGACGAAGCCGGAGAGGAGGGAGGAGGTGGTGGTGGGCTTGGAGGGAAGGAGGCGGGGTGGGGATCGGAGGAGGAGAAGCCGAGGCCCTGTTTGAAGCGGCGGTCTTCGCTTCCTCCATCGCTCCCGGTTCGGTGCGGGGCGGCAGTGATTGGGCTGGGGAAGGAGCCGCGGGAGGGGCACGAAATGAAGATCGGGAGCGCGAGGCTGGCGCGGAAAAATAAGGAAGATGGGCTACTGTTTTGGACGTGCCAAAAAATTGAGATAAAGAATAAGGTACTGTTGGAGTTGGTTTTTTTTTAATCATGCTCTAAATCATAATTTGAGAATAGTTTTTAGGCACTGTTGGAGATGCTCTAACTGCAGCCAGTATAGATTATTATTATTATTATTATTATTATTATTATAACTAATTAGGTTACACCTCACACCAACCGGGCCGTGCCATCATTGATCAGGCCCATTTTCTGTCGCAGCCCGAGTGGTTCACAAGTTTGACAAAAGCCCACCAGTAAGCCTGCGGCTCACGGCTATTTCGCCACCGTCTTCTTCTGCGAGGGAGCCCGAGGCGAGGGTGGATCGAGCAGCTTCCCTCACCGCGGCCATGTCTGCGACGGCGGTGATGGCGACGAGGAGGAGGAGAGGCGGCGGGAGCGGAAAAAGCAGCGCCGCCGCCGCGCGCGGCGGGAGGCTGCGGCGCTCGCGCGGGCGGAGGCGGAGGCGCTCGCCGCCGATCCCGAGGAGGAGCGACGCCTCCGCGAACTCCAGGAGGCCGAGGCCGAAGCGTCCGAGCGCGCGAGGCGGGACTTCGAGGAGGCCGAGCGCCGATGGCTCGAGGCCGCCGCCGCGCGCGCCGCGGAGAAGGCGGCTGCGGCTGCCCAAGTGGAGGCCACGGCTCCCGAAGCTTCCTCTCGCGGGAAGGTTTTCCCTATTTTCTCAGCTTCTCCTACCGAACTAGTGTTTTTAGCTAGCTGTTTACTTAGTACCAGTTAAAGTCGATGCATGACGAGCTATGTTCATTGCGACTGCGAAGTAACTAGTTATCGTGTAACCCATCAGATTCTGATTATCCACAGCAGTGTATTTCCATCCTCTGGATGAGTATTGTTTGGTATCTCAATCCATTTGTTGAGGATTTTTCATCAGGAATTGTTCTACCAGCTGGTGCACTGTGGATGTAGTTTCTGAATTTTCTATTGCATGTTTTGAAAATGAACTTGGTTACACATGCTAATGCAGGACTCTAATTACTGTCTTATATTTACTATTGTAGTATAAAGATGACCATGGAGACGAGTCGGAAGGGGGTGGGGAATGGGAATATGTTGAAGATGGATCGGCAGAGATCATATGGCACGGAAATGAGATCACTGTCAAGAAGAAAAAGGTCAAAGTACCAAAGAAAGCCAAGGATAAACTGCCAACTCAGGAGGTCCAAATTCTATTTGTGATAAAGTTCTGCTGGCTCGTTTCCATTGCTCTAACATCAGAATTTGTACATACTGTCTGAAAAGAGCATGCTAAAATATCTTGCAGGAAGATAGACCCACATCAAATCCACTCCCACCACAGTCTGTATCTTTTGCTTCTCAGACGAAAGAATCTTCCTTGTCCGCCCAAGAAGTACTTGAGAAAGTTGCTCAAGAGACTCCAAATTTTGGGACTGAACAGGCATGCTTCATGGTTCTCTTTGCAGTAGGACAGGGAAATATTTACTTCCATTGCAACAATGGAGTAAAAGTATACCTATGTTTCTACCAAACATCTTGCCTTCCTTTGCACCAATGTAATCTTCCTGTTTATTTTCTCTGTAGGATAAGGCCCATTGCCCATTTCACCTGAAGACTGGGGCTTGCCGCTTTGGAGTGCGCTGCAGCAGAGTACACTTTTACCCTGATAAATCATGCACGCTGCTCATGAAGAACATGTATAATGGTCCTGGCCTTGCTATGGAGCAAGACGAAGGGCTTGAGGTTTGTTAGAGGACAATCTCTTGCAAATAAATTGTATCCTGAAACTATTGTTTGTGTATGAACAACATTTTAATTTTCTCACCCTTACTTTCATGGACAGTATCATTCTTACCCACTACAAGAATTCTTCCCCACCTACTCATGCTTTTTGTGATTATAAGTTCTAATAATTTGATGCTCAAACTAGTTCAATTTAAGCTTGTAACTTTGTACTGTATAATGAAAAACCATGGTCACAAATAACTGACTGCTTCCAATCATTTGTAACTTTTACTTCCAAGTGCTAAATATGCCTGTTGCTCTTTAAAGTTTTGCTTGACATGCTGGCTACTCTCAGACCTGCAACAGAATGCATGTTCTTTCATGTAATTCTCTCAGAATTCCGTCTTGAGGCAAACAATGATCAGGCCAGTTGGTTTCAATTGATTGAGGACGCCGCGAACTATGATCTGCTCCTGTATCCTAAAGTATCATTTCGTTGTTGTTGGTGCTGAGCTTTTTCATTTTAAAAAAAAATCGTTGAAAATATCTTCAATATTTGAAATTTGGAACATTTCTTGGGAATTGTTGATGAAGCAGCTCCTTGACAATTCAATAGTATTTTGGCATTTTTAACATGTTGAACTTTCGAGGAGCTGTTCTTTTGTTGGATATATTTGACGACCATTAGGGTGACAGGTGAATCTATATAACCCATTTTGGACAGGAATTTTTTATGGTACACCGGTGCTGTAGTAGGCCCCTAGTTTTTTTGGTTGCTGTTGTATTTTCCCCTTTTGCATTTCCTAGTTTAGTTTCTCTGTTTCCCCTTTTCCATTCTCCATAGTGTTCAATCATTAAATTACTGATATGGGAAGTTGCAGTTAAAGGGTTGACTTCTTACATCAGTTGAACTAACAAGTTTTTCTTTAACATTCTTCAGTTTACAGATGAAGAGGTTGAACAGAGATATGAAGAATTTTATGAAGATGTGCATACAGAATTTCTGAAATTTGGTGAACTTGTCAATTTCAAGGTTCTTTTTGTTTCCTTTCTTCCAAGACTACAGGATTTTCCCTCTGCAAATTCTTCTTTGCCTGTTGCATTAATAATATTTTGTTGCTAACTCTCATGATTTTGATCTCTAAGGATCATAATTTGTTCTTACCTAGGGTTTTTGCTGCCTTAGTGAGAGGAATATTTTTGTGTTAATGGGAAAAATTATCTCTAAGGATCATAATTTGTTCTTACCTAGGGTTTTTGCTGTCTTAGTGAGAGGAATATTTTTGTGTTAATGGGAAAAATTATCTTACAAATACGATTTATGGTTGATTAGTATTTTTAGGGGCTAGATTATAATGTATAATAACATTAGCTGACCCTTTTTTTTATTCAACACAAGGCACCAATTTGTTCTGTAATTATCTAGTAAGACTGGTCCATTAAAGTAGTTTATTGCCAGTTTGTCACTTCTCTTTGTTATTTATATGTTGCATACTAGAAGTTTTCCGAAGTTTTGCTAACTTGCCTAAGCATTTAGGGCCTGTTTGGTAGAGCTCCCTCTGATTCTGATTCTCTGTTAGAAGTGATTCTCCGAGAGAAGTGATTCTGTCGCTGAAAGTGATTCTTTAACGAATCCATAGGATAAACTCTATGGAGAAACTGACTCTTTGTTGGGAGTGAATCAGGAGAAGCAGCTTTTTTCAGCTCCCAGCCCCTAGTTCATTTGGGAGAATCACTTCACGAGAATCACCCTGGGAGCGATTATCAGAAAACTGCTGTTTGGCAGAGCTCCACAGATTCACTCCGCAGAAGCTAGGAGCAAAGCTCTGCCAAACAGAGCCTTAAACTTCACCTGGTATTTCACATATATTATTTACTCAAAGGTCTCTTTTCTAGTTAGTGGACTACACACCAAGGTTGCAAAAATCAGATGTGAGAAAAGAAAATCCCAGGCCTAGGTCCGTACTGGATTACTGGTTTCTACTGGAAACAGGAAAACAACCGAGTTGTTTGCTAACTCTTTAAACACAAATTTGAATTGAAAACTGTTCTCGAGTTGTTACCATTAGTTACCAGTGGTTCCCTTGTGGCTACAACTGTGAATAAAAAAAATCTAAATTTGAATTCGAATTTTAAATTTAAATTAATTGAGGCAGTTTCTAAACCCTGCTCCACATTGGGAGTTGAAACCGTGCTATACACTAGAAGTTCTCTCGTGTTGCGCACAACTTGGCTTGTGCATTTAATTTGCAGGTCAACATGTCACTAAATCGAGAATCTCTTTATTATTTATTCTTCAAATATCTATTCCACTGAATTTTGTCTTATGTTCCCATAAATTAATCCAAATATTATTTTAGGTATGTAGAAATGGATCATCCCATCTTCGAGGAAATGTATACGTGCATTATAAATCCTTGGATTCATCTCTTCTTGCCTACAGCAGCATTAATGGGCGCTATTTTGCTGGAAAGCAGGTAATTACTTATTTTATTCCTAAAGTACTGTTATATGAGCACCTGGTAGATTGAAAAGCATTCTTGTGAATTTTTTCATATGTATCAGAGAACCCTTCACCCTTAAATATTGTTCCCGCTGGTGAAGTAATAAATATGCTTCCATACGCTGATATGCAACTCTTTCATAAGCTAAACTTGAATTTTTCCTGTTGTTTAGATAACTTGTGAGTTTGTTGCTTTGACAAGATGGAAGGCTGCCATATGTGGTGAATACATGAGATCAAGATTCAAGGTACCTAAAATTTACTCAAGTTCCCTTTGGTTTTATTTGACATATATGAAGCACATTTGCAGCATTGGTATTTGCTACAAGAGAATGCTCTCTGGGTTATCAAGATGACTAATACCATCTATGTGCTCTGTTTCATCTCTCCTGTTTAACAGACATGTTCACATGGAGTTGGTTGTAATTTTATTCACTGCTTTCGCAACCCTGGAGGAGATTATGAGTGGGCTGATTGGGATAATCCTCCTCCTAAATACTGGACTAGGAAGATGGCAGCTCTTTTTGGTCCCTCAGATGATGCTGTCTATAGGAAGGCGAGTGATACCCCAGATTTTGACTGGTCACAAAGTTCAGATAGGAAGAGGCTGAGAAGTTCTGATGATAGGTACATGCTCAATTATCTGTTAATCATTTAATTTGTACAGTTTTTATTATACTGAAGTCCAAATGAGATATGCTTAATATTATAATTTTAATCCGATAGGTATGTTTCAAGGAGATCTAGGGATGAAAATGCGCATAAACGACACTCTTCCAAAGATTATTCACATTCAAAGCAAGAATGCAGCAGCCACAGCATAAAGTATGAGCACAGTCATCATAGAAGAGAACCATCTGAGGTGGGTAAGCACAAAGACCAAGGGATTGAAGATAATATTGGCAAATACTCTTCAACCATGGAAACTGAAATGGAATCCCATAAGCACATGCATGAAGAAAGACATAGAAGCAACCATGGTGATGTAGGAAAAGGAGGCAGTGTTAAAATTAGGTCTAGGAAGCACAGATTTGAACGGCATGAAAGTTTGGAGCCCGGATCTTCTGATTGGCCTTCAGACTTCACTGATGCAGACATCAGCAAGAGTCCTTCAGGCAGCAAGTCCACTGGCAGGTATGGTACGCGAAAAAAGAGCAGGAGCGAATCCTTAGAGGATCCCAATCTTGAAAGACACTATTCCACTGTGCAGCAATCAACAGGAAAAGAGCACAGCACCAAAAGGAATTCAAGACAGTACATAAAAGACGACTCTTATGACAAGAAAGATGAAGGAAGAGGCAAATATAGAAAGCGCAAGGATCACTGTGATGATTCTGATGATAGATGGGTGGCTACAAATAGTGATGTTGATTCAGATGTAGAAACTCAATATCAGAGGGCAAGCAGTAGAGGTGGTAAGTTGGAAAGGGAGGATAATGTTCATTCGGATGTGGAAACTCGATATAAAAGGTCAAGCAGTAGGGTAACTATGTTTGGAACGAAGGATGACAAGAGCAGTACGAAAAGGAAGCATCACAGTGAAAACCGGAAGCACAGCGATACTGAAGAGGATACTTCAGTCTCAGACACTAGGGATTTGGATGCACGGAGGAGTCGATAGAGAAGCGGTGAGGAGAATCTTTCATTGCACAGATCGAGGAAAAGAAGTCACGGTAGTCATGATCCATGATGCCACGGGATTTTCATCCAAGCTTATTATCATTCACCTGGCGAACACGAAATATCTGATCATTTGGACACTTTGGTATTTGGACGATTGAATGTGTCAGATTCGAGCTAGCTCATGTAGTAGCAACTAGCCAGTCTTAAGTTTTTGTTTCCTACTTCGCTGGTGGCAGATTCATTTTGGGAGGGGGCTTTCTTGCAACGGCAGAAAGCTTCTTTGTTTTCTGTAATCTGAAGGTAGGATGGTACTATCGTAGTCAACATAGCAACTAGTAGCAAACACATTCCCCTATCTCGCTTCCGAGCATGCCTCGCCATGCGCCACTTTGTTAGTGTCCGACATGTGTATTATAGCCTGGGATTAACTTAAGCAACTATTCACATGTGATGTGACACTTACATCTGAAGTTCTGTTAGCTTCTCTGGCTGTTCTATCCCTTGTATTTTCTGTACACCTTAATTTCACGAGAAGGGTACTGACACGACACATGCTGGTCGCAGCTGCTGGACATACTATGGGAGCAGAAATCTTTAATCAGATAAGTTACCGCGTTGTGTGAGCATTGACAACGCTGGTACTTCGTATATCAAGTCGCAATGTTTAGAGAGGAGTATCAAGACGTACAAAACTGGAGTGGAGAACACACCAAAAAATTCAGTACGTAAGCAAAACCTCATTATCCGGTAACAGATCAACTGTGTTTTCTTCTGCAAAGACAAAAGCATTTCCTTCATAAAACGAAGGGTGATAAAAGTACATCTCATAACTCAACACTGCGTTGCCAATAACATCTGGTGACATGCAGTCTCAGGATACAATCCCAGGATCGTTATGCATATTTGCACTCTTCCTATGAAATCCTGAAGGGAGGATCAACAATACTGCCAGCTCTCCCAGGAGCTAGCTCCCCTCCTACTTCTTTGTTTTGTCAAGAACCTCGATAAATCTCTTTGGAACACCGTAATGGTCAACAAGGTGCTTGGCAAGGTCATCGATGACTCCACCTTGAACCAATACCTCGTATTGCCCCTTCTTACCTGAAAAGATGTAGTAAAATTTTATGTGTTTCATCCTTCAAAACATCTCTGGTTTGTTCACTATCAAGAAATAAAGGGATGGGTTACAAGTCACTTGAGTGATACCTGGTAGCTCAGCTGTCGTAGTGCTGCAAGCAAATTTCTTTTGTAGCTCAGAAGCTAATGAGTCAGCATCCATTAGAAAACATTCCAATCCAGAGAGTCGGGTCATCTTCTTATTTCCTTGCCTTCTTTCTGTCATGATTTGAACAGTTCGTATGGCACCCTTGCGAATGACCACCTCGTTTCCTCTTGCTACTCTATGATGAATTTGCATACGGTTTAAAAATGTTGACCCCAAGTCCTTCTTGTGAATCTGAGTTGGGTATGCTGAACCCTTTTTGATAGCTCCTTTGTACAGAGCATCGCATAATGCAGCATCCAAAATTACTTTGGCCTTATCTGTTGGCTTAACCAAATTTTCCTTTTCAACATACCTGCAATCATAAAAGAAAACCAAATTAATTGAAATGTGTTGAAATTTGACATGTTCACACATTACAAACACAGATCCTATAGAAATAAATTGACTTCCACAAGAATCCATTACTATCTCCTGACAAAATAGTTCTGGAGACCAACCTGAAAACTATGTCAGATGCCTCTGATGCACTGTAGTACTTCCCTGTGTCAGCTTCAACAGCCACAAATATGGGGTTGACATGAGAACTTGGCTTATAAATTTCAGCCACTTCCAATTGCTTTGTGCCGCTACCTTCGGCAACGACGTTATCATGCCGTTCAACAGGCTCCTGTACCCTCTTTTCTGGTTTAAAGGCAATGTAGTCTTGATGTCCGCGATTGATACCTAGCAACATGACTTCCTTTTTGTACTTGTCCTCTTTTGTTGAGATCTGTGAAAAATATAATCGACATCAGATAATGTTGAGCAAGGAATGAAAAAAAACTAGATTAGTTCCAAAACTTTGACAAACATGAATATGGTGCAGAAGATACAATATAATCCCTAAAATTGTTAGATTGGTTACTTGAACTATCTAATCAATTTCGTCAATTTGCATCGTTCTGTCAGTTGAGTCCACAACACACCATGAAATGAAGCTTTGGGCCACTAAAATAGCATGTGACTTGGGACTTTCACTGTTGTGGCCTTCCGTATATTCGAGAGACCAAATATGAATAAATTTGTTTACTAGTCTATGAGGCAAAGAATATACACATGCTTATCACGGCGTTGCCTAGGCAGGACCGCCAGGGGGGCTCGCCTCGCTTGGAGATGAGCGCGTGAAGAGGAGACGACGACGAAGGAGCTCTGCCCGTCTGTCTCCACCGCCGGCGACTAGATCCGGTAAGATCCCGTCGCCTAACTCGTCTCCACCTCCGTCGCCGCCACTTCCATCGCCTCCACCGTCGCCCTGGGAATTCGGCAAGGGGGCTCAATGTCGACAGCATGGAGGCGGATCTGGTTGGCGTGGGGTTAGGAGGGGATCCGCCTCCACGCCGTCGCCCTGGATGGGGGAGGAGAGAAACAGAGGGAGGAGGCTGGAGGCGACGGCGAGTGGACAGGGGAGGAGAAAAAGAGAAGAGAGGCTGGGACGCTGGGTCTCGACTGGGCCGGCGAGAGAGGGAGGGAGGGAGGGAGGCTGGGCCGGCTTGGTGGGCCGGTGAGAGAGAGGGGGAGGGAGGCTGGGCTGGCTAGGTGGGCCGGCGAGAGAGAGAGAGAGGGGGAGGAGGCTGGGCTAGTTAGGCTGAGGGGATTTAATAAATTTTTTTGTCGTCTAATCCTCGCCTAGGCGTCCAAGCGCCCCGGAGGCGACTCGCCTCGCCGGGGCGCTGTGATAACCTCAAATATACATACCATGAATTTTTTGCCATGTGTGGGCAGTAATAGTATTGATGATTAGTAAATCTTAACTTCATTCTGATATGATATCTCAGGTCAAGACATAATAAATATTTAAAATCTTTCATGTTCATGAAAAGACTGTATATAGTCATATAGTGTATAGCAAGAAAGCTTAGTAAGCATGCAATCTTTCCTGCAATCACACACCACATTCACATAATCGGAAACGTTTCTTCAGAATGTTGGGATAACTGTAGTATATTTTGTAGAAGGTTTGACCCAAAAAAGAAAAAAAAAGAGACCCACTCCAGACATATTCAGCCTTAGGAAACCATTTGCAGATAATGTCAGCAAACCTTCACAGGTTTCGACTATGCAAGAAATCTACGATTCCAGAATACATTATATGCAACATGCCAGCTCGATATGAAACAACACATCAAATAGTTCATGGGTTCATCACAGCCAAAAAAAACCTTCAAGTGTGTATAAGTCAACTTCTTAAATTCATTAGGGAAGGTACTTTTGCCTACTAAAAGGGCTTAAACTGTTACATGTTCTCAGACATAAGAACATTTAACCAACTATAATTTATCATAAATGAAGCATATGAAACAAGCTTTGTGTATTATCTTACAAGGCCAGAAGAATATTTTGACTGCAACCACTTAGATAGTTTTTTGTGTGATGACTTTTTAATATCCAGAGTAACACCTGGAGGTCTGCAGGGGAGAATGTGGTTTGACCTGCACAGAACAATATGCGGAAGATGAATAAAATAATATATTTGTCATGAAAAATGTCAGAATATGCAGATTACTGGGCACTTCAATATCTTGCTAGAGTAACCCTGGCTAATTATTGAATTTGTTTTACTCGGTGCTTCGTATACTTGATGGAAAAGTTACATCAATAACCAAATCCTATTTTGCCAAAATGACATCCCAATATTCAATACTATAGAGTAAACATATTTGCATTTAATATTACAAGACATGCAAATATTTGCTTTTGAACAACTGACTCAGTAGAAAGCTGCAGATTAACTCATTTGTATCATACGAAAGCTGTAAGGATACTAGAACATTAGAAAACTTAAAAGGAACATGAATGAAACAATTACTATCACACAAACAAAAGTTCCATAGGGGATGAAATAACAAATTATATGAGAAAGTGGAATGACAACACACACACACACATATATGCATACCATAATGTACTTCCTGGGATGGGAAGGTCTGTATCTTTTACACTCGTGTGTAATGCTTGAAGAAGGCATTTGTCCAAAAGAGAATCAATTTCTTCAGTAGACAAAGTCTGATGTTCCTTTTCCTCGATTGGCTCCTCAGTAGTTTTCTCGTCAGGCAGTTTTAGCTCGCTCACACCAGCGGCTACATCCTCTATGGTTTCACTGTGAATGGCAGGATCTGCAGTATGACTGTCTGAAAATTCTTCACATGCAACGCTACTATCATGTGTGCCTTCTGCAGGATCTTCGGAAGAATCAAGAGGTTGAGACGCTGAAGAAAAATTAGGATCTTCAACGACAATTTCATCATAAAATCCTTCATTTGGAACATAGCAACCATCAGCCGAACCCCTGCCATAATATTTAACAACGTCAATTTTAAAAGGAAAGGCTAAATTCAGATGTGCATCCAGATTTAGCCATTGAACTTGCCATAAAGAGTCCCTGTAGTAATGTGCTATCCATAAAGCCTTGCCACGTAACCCGGCCTTCAAGGCTTCCGTACTGCTCATAGTTGTGGTCCCAACCTGTGTGGCAATAAAAGTTGGACTTGTGCATAATTGACATAATTCTACCATTTAATAAAAATTTCTAAGCCAACCAAGTGTCAAAACAATCTGAGAAACTTACAGCAATTGGAGCAGGGTTACCAGGAACTTTTACTGACCACGGCTGGCCAGCTTGAAAAGATGGTAACCCTTCTGGGGGTATGCTGATACCAGGAAACATCAGATCAGCACCACCAATAATGAAGCGTGAAACCTCACCACCCTTAAGTGTAAAAGCTGGCAACAGATCAGGAACCGTCCAGAGTGCATAAACTGCAACATTTACCCAGTTAAACCATGCTCCAAACCATATTAAATGCATAAAAATTGCTGATTATTAAGCTAAAAGCCTAAAACTGCCATAAGACAAACTCTGAGGTCAACTCATAACTTTATTAACTAAGAAAGGCACATCAAAACTCAGCTGTGTCAAATAGATGTGAAATTTTGTTTACTATTTTAGTAACATCAGAAAATAAAGACGTTAGAAAGGCGAAACAGAAATATCAATGTTTCCTCTTGTTAAGAGCACTAGAGTACTACTCTATGTTTAGTACAATATTGCCTCTGTCATAGCCATATGTCGTCCTATACACAATTGGGCGTTGGCCTATAACATCAATACATTAGCTGAGTCCTAACACCTCCCGGTACAAGCTACTGGCCAAACGGATAACATGATAGGCAAGAATTGTCATCATCCTAGTCATTTTCTGTCCAAGCTAGAATAAGCAGTCAATAGTACATAAATTCAAATTGCTGGAACCAACCAATAAGTTATATAAATGAAAATAAGTCCATTAGTTAGAGCATATCAAATATCACAATACAGAAAAAATGATTATAGTCATTAGAAAAATGAAAGAATGAGGACTGCACTCATTGCTGAAAGCATGCGGTTGTGTTAGATTCTGTTCTTAGTGACTTGTTCTGTGCATACGCAATCAAAACAGAACTTAAAAAAAGCTACAAAAAGGATATAATACAATGCAAATTAGAAAAGTTGATATAACTATATGAAAATAAAGGTATTAATATGGAGGTAAAAATAAAAACCTGTAGGAAACAGCTCATGGCCTCTTCCATCAATGTCGAAAAGCATTGGGAACTCTCCCTCTATGCCATATACAAGAGCACGATTTGGGTACTTAGCAACTGTCATCTCGACCTACACATACAACATACACACAGAAATACACATTGCCACAAGTTCAGAAGAAACATGTAAGAGCAAGCGAAAATACATGAGTTTAATTAAATAATTATAATTCTCTTTGTGGTAACACGTAAAATATAAAGGGCCGGAAGGTTCTAGCTGTTATACAGTACAGGCCAGTTAAAGCAAAAAAAGAAAAGGAGACAAGCCGAAAATTCAGAATTATCACATGGACAAGTAGACTAATCTTCATTTACTAAGCCTAGATTTCTAACCATGTAATGTACCTTGTAAGATGACAAGATCTAATACCACCATGTTACAGCGTTATACTACACATAATTAAGGGAAAAATTCCATCACCTTGGGTGGAAGGATGGCATCAAGATCAGCATCAGATGCTTGTGGAAACCTTTCCTTGGCAGTTCTTCTCAGCTTCTTTTTGTCAGCCCCCGACAAGCGCTGCAGAGCTTTTGCATCAACATGCTTCTTGAACATGGTTTATCAGTTATCAAACGCTAACTCAAGCTGCAAATAACCATATTGAAAAGGTCATCCAAATGCAATAGAGACTGCTAAACCCATGAGCATGAATATGAGAACCGAGCAACTGGGCAGTATGAGGAAACAATCAGCCTGTTGCAGTCACTTTTGGAGGATGGGGTTAGTAACACAGAGAACATCTTTCTAAGAAAAATGCCGACTTTACCGCACCCTATCATGGCAACAAACGCCACACTACACACACTACCGTATCATAAACCAATGCACATAATTTGCATACTGCCACACATTCCATCTCTCCTAGGACAAATGGCCAGTGGTGAAAAACACCAGCTTTCCTCTTAATCGGTGCGCAACTACATACATCTCACGCCTTACATCTACTTTATTAGTTGGTGGAAGCACGAGGAAAATTGCTACGCTTTCCGCGCAGATAAACAGTAGAAGCAATCCATCCTATTCAATTTTTTTTGTCCAGGACTGTAATAATCCAAGAATCACAGCAGAAAGATTACATATCACAGACTAATCCCAGGACTGAGAATACAATAACGAAACAGTCCGGGTATTATACTGTAACAAGCGAGTAAAAAAAGGGCAAACTTTTCGCTATCCGCAAGAAAGGGCCAGCGAATCGAGTTTACAGGTGACGGAGCAGAAGCGCAGAGAGAGAGCGAGAGAGGGCTTCGTTACCGGCGGCGAGGTGAGCCCGAGGCAATCGGTAGGGCGGAGGCGGCGAGAGGAGGGATCGGGAAGGCTCTGGAAACGGAAACGACTCCAAACACCGCGTCGGAGGCGACGTGTGTGATAGCCGCAGCCGGACGGAGTCAGAGCACTAGTGGGCCGAGCCTCCCTCCCGTGCGCTCATCGGACCATGGGCCTCATCTCACGGGTCTCAGCCTCACGGCCCACGAGGGGAGCTTGATATCGGGAACGCAAGCTCCACACGGACACGCGAACGCGAGCGAACGAACCGAGGAGAGGAGTCGGGATGACGGCATGTTATGTGTCTGGAATTTTTTTTAAATAATATTATTTTATTTACAAATTACGATATTAATACACGGATTAAAAAAATTGCAGAAATAATATCCAGTCGCCACACCGTTTGGCGGCAACCAGTAGTTGCCAAACCATTCGGCGACAATACAGTAATCGCCAAACAGTCTGGCGACAACAGCCTGGTCAGGCCTACTCCCGCGTTAATACTCGGTTTGAACGGTTAACAGTGAGGTCAGGCTGTTGTCGCCACATGGTTCGGCGACCACTAGTTGTCGCCAATTGGTTCGGCGACTATGGATGGTCGCCCATTGGTTCGGTGACCACTAGTCCACCGTGTAAAAATTCGAGATTAAATTTCTTTATTGTGTAAAAATTGGAGAATAAATTTCTTTATAATGTTGGAACGTATAAAATTTATAAAATATTAAAAAAGTAATATAATATTAAGGCAGATATTATGTACATTAATTTCGTTCACAAATTCGTGTTAACCTTGAAGCATTAACTAATAAAAATTGTACAATAATTTATGTAAAATTTGAAAAATATACCACGCATTGCCTCCTGTACTCCCTCATCTACTATGTCGCCGTCGATGAAAATCTACCATCTCTAGCCTGTGAAAAATTGAGTGCAACTCACGCAACCTTCATTTCGAAAGTATAGAGCGTATTAGAATTCGAAATAGTCTTTTGAAGTAAACTTTGGCCGTTAATTTATGTTATAATATATTATGAATTGTTACGAAACAAACAATAATTGAAAGATCGGTGAAATATGAATCAATTGATATCTCTTTTGTAAATTAAATATGAACATAATTTAACTAATTATTGGTCAAAATTTGAGCTAATGAATATTGCAAATTTCGTTGTTCTTCAATATCTTTGACGACAAATTTCACGAGAAATCGTATTAAAACAGTGAATTACAAAGCGTAATAAATATGTGAACAACATGAAGGATACAGAAACCACAGAGCATAAATAATTCGACAAACGACATTCGATAAATATGATAAAAGTTCAATATTTCTGCAAGTACATAACATTCGATAAATATGATAAAGGTCTAATATTGCATCATATCTAATATTACATCTAAAATCTCTAAATTATTGCATCTAAAAAATCTCTAAATTATTACATCTAAAATCTCTAAATATCTAATATTGCATCTAAAATCTCTAAATTATTTATCACTACAAAAGTGTAATAACAAAATTTCAAAAAAATTACCTTTTTTCAAATTTCCTCCTTCCTTCTTCTTCCCTCCTCCTCTCTCTCTCTCCTCTTCCTCTCTCTCTCTCCCTCCTCTCCCGAGCACTCTCCTCTCCCTCTCTCTCCGTGCGCCCTCTCTCTCCTCCCGCGCCCTCTCTCTTCCTCTCCCTCTCCCTCTCTTCCTCTCCCTTCTTCTCTCGCCGGCGACCGCTGCTCCTCTTCTTTCTTTCTTTTTTCCTTCGCGCGAGCGAGCGCAGCGACCGTTCGGCGCTGATAACTATTCGGCAGTTGTCGGTGGACCGTTTGGCAACCATTATGTAGTCGCCAAACCATTTGGCGACAATAGGTAGTCGCCGAACCACATGGCGACTATATAGTGGTCGCTAAACGGTCCACCAAACAACCGCTCGCCTCAGATACGGTTCAAATCGAGTATTAAGGCGGGGATCAGGCTGTTGTCGCCAGACTGTTTGGCGATTACTGTATTGTCGCCGAATGGTTTGGCAACTACTTGTTGTCGCCAAACGGTGTGGCGACTGGATATTATTTCTGCAATTTTTTTAATCCGTGTATTAATATCGCAATTTGTAAATAAAATAATATTATTTAAAAAAATTCTATGTGTCTACTTCCCTCCGTTTGCCCAGGCGATCAGGCGTGAGGAGTTTACCAGAAAACAAAGATAGCAGAAGAGAAACGGGAGGAAGAATATGGAAGAACGAGATAGAACTTTTCCATTTTTCATTTCTTGTATCCATTCGTCAATACAAAAAGCTCTTATATGCAATCTCTTCCAAATTACCCTCTCCAAGTAAAACCCTCTGAATACAGGCTGGATTACAGCGACAAACTTTACCGCACACCCATTTGTCATTTTGCTACAGTATACCGCTCCATTTAAAACTAACCGCCCGATCACTCATAGGCTAATCCAGGCCACTCGTTACACTACCCTCCCCCCGCTAGAAACATTGCTTGACCCCAAGCAATTCGCCGATGGAAATCTTTTCTGTAAAACATTCCAGTCTTCCTAAGTAGCTGCTTCCGCCGGCAATCCTATCTACTTGATCAGAGCTTGAACTATCACCGCACTTCCCTTTTTAACTAGCCGTCGATCCAAGACTTCTTCTGGCTCAGTTGCAGTAACATCAAGCTCGGCTAACTTTGGGAGCTCAGCAAAGACAGGCGAATAATTTGGAATGTAAGCTTTCAACTAGGATACATGAAAAATGGGATATATCTGGCTCTCCTGTGGTAGATTCAACCGATATGTTGCCTGTCCAATGCATTCGATGATGGTAAATGGGCCATAAAACTTATAAGCCAGTTTTGGATAGGGTCTATTCACAAGAGAGGTTTGTGCATACGGCTACAATTTCAGTAGAACTTGTTCACCTGCCTAAAATTGCCTCTCTTGCCTGTTCTTATCTACCTGAAGCTTCATCCTGTTTTGCACCCTAGCCAAGTGTTGTTTTACTAACTCGGTATGGGCTTGTCGACTCCTGATGAATTCACTCACCTCTTCAGACTCATTGAATACTGTCAATGGCATCGCCCCATAATTCGGTTCCACCCCATACAAGACTTTGAAAGGAGAACAACCTAATGAGGAATGAAAATTGGTGTTGTACCAAAATTCTGCAAGAGCTAGCCAATGCTTCCACTTTTTGGGTGATTCATGAACTGCACACTGCAAATACATCTCCAAACACTAATTGACCCGTTCGCTTTGACCATTAGTTTCGGGATGATAAGATGTACCATATTGCAATTTTGTGCCTAATGCTTTGAATATCTCCTTCCAAAACAAACTAGTAAAGATTCCATCCCAATCGGAGGTGATAGATGTCAGCACTCCATGTAACTTAATAATATGTTCCAAAAATAACCTTGCAACACTATGAGCAGTGAAGGGATGTAAAGTGTGCATATTTCGAAAACCTATCCACCACCACCATGATAACGTTACAACCCTCCGACATTGGTAAAGCTTCAATGAAATCCATGGTTAAATGCTGCCATGCTGCTTCTGGCACTGGATGTAATAGTCCAGCCGGTTTGGCTCTTTTCACTTTTCGTGCATTGATACACTAAACATTGCTTAACATAATCTATTACTCTCTGCTTCATACCATCCCAACAAAATAATTTCTTCAGCCTTGGGTATGTGGCCTGAACCCCTGGATGCCCGCCGATCGCACTGGAATGGAAAGCTGCAATCAATTTGGTCTGAAGGCTAAATTCTTCCCAATCCACACTTTACCGTTGTGTCGAATGAGTCCTTGATGCAACTCATATCTTTGGTCATCCAGACTCTGTATTGCCAATTGAACTAAATGTTGTTGCGCATCTTGATCTGTTACATAAGAATTCAATACTTCCTGGATCCATTTCGGTTGTTACATATTGCACTTGGACCTCCATAAGTTGTCCCACCCTAGACAACGCATCAACTACAATGTTGTCTTTTCCTTTCTTATACACTATGCGAAATCTTAGGCCCATAAGCCAGGTCATCGCCTTCTTCTGCATGTCAGTTTGTAATTGCTGTTCATCCAAATAACACAGACTTTGGTGATCTGTTTTAATTACAAACTCATTGTGTTGCAGATAAGTCCTCCACTTTTCCACTGCCAGTATCAGAGCCAGAAATTCTTTCTCGTATATAGACAATTTCTAGTGTGTTGGTCCAATAGCCTTGCTGAAGAAAGCGACGGGATGTCCTTCCTGAATCAGAACAGCACCAACTCCTTGTTCACAAGCATCTATTTCAATTTCAAATTGTTTTTCAAAATATGGTAGACGTAATACAGGAGTAGTGGCCATAGCTTGTTTAAGCTGAAGAAATGCTGTCTCAGTCTGTGCATCCCACTCGAAATTCTTCTTTTTCAATAGATTAGTCAGCGATTTAGCTAATATCCCATAACCTTTCATAAACTTTCTGTAGTATCCCGTCAATCCCAAAAATCCTCTCAGTTCGGTCACATTCCTCGATTTCGGCTATTCCAACATCACTTGAGTTTTCCGAGCATCTGCTGCCACCCCTTGATCTGAAATGGCATGTCCTAGATATTCGAGTTGCGTCTGGGCAAATGTGCACTTGGATCATTTCACATAGAACTGATGAACTCGTAGCATCTGCAATACTGTTTTCAAATGCTCCACATGAGTGTCCAAATCTGGGCTATACACTAATATATCATCTATAAAAACCAATACATATTTTCTGAGAAACGGTGCCAATATTGAGTTCATGACGCATTGGAATGTGGCCGGTGCATTTGAAAGTCCAAAGGGCATAACCTTGAACTGGTAGTGGCCGTGATGAGTTTTAAATGAAGTTTTTACCTCATCTTCTTCCTGCATACATATTTGGTGATATCCCACCCGAAGATCCAATTTCGAAAAGTATTTGGTGCCTGCCAATTCATCTAACAATTCTTCCACGACTGGCATTGGAAATTTATTTTTGATAGTTAAATCATTGAGGTGACGATAATCCACACAAAATCTCCACGTACCATCTTTTTTTTGCATTAAGAGCACTGATGAAGCAAATGGACTAATACTCGGAATGATTATCCCCGTGCTTAGTATTTTGGCAACTTGCTTTTCAATCTCACTTTTGTGCATTAGAGAATACCTATACGGTCTTGAATTAACTGGTGTAGTCCCAGGTATTAACGTGTTGCCTCACTCTTGTCCGAACATGGTTTCTACAGTACCGTGCTAAGCTTCAAAGATTTTTTATGCATCAGATTTCACAAAAGGGCGCTTAGCTCAGGGGAAAAATTAGTCCAACGACACTCAATTCGTTGGTTTTTAGCTATGTGTCTATGACATGTGGGTCCATCTGAGTCTATGACAGTGGACCAAGATGTCATAAAGTGAATCACGAATTTTAAAGAGTGTCAGTGGCGCCAATCTCCCTAGCTCAGGAGGCAAAGGGCTTGAGCTAGAGTGCGTATTGTCTCAAGTTCAAATCCCGTCAAAGGTGATTTTTTTCCATTTCTTTCATCAACTTCACTTATTTAATTGACCTATTAAATCATATTGTAAAATTTTGAAACTCTTTGAGGAGAGTCCTCAGAGTATGCCTAACCTACCATAAAAATTCAAATCATAATCAAACTTGTGTGATTTTTAGAAATTCTGACAATGTTACTAATGTATTTAAAGCAACTTCACTGATTTAATTGAACTACTAAATTTGCAAATTCTTGAAAAAATTTAGAAGGATCCTTCGGATCATGTTTAAACTTTTGCGATTTTTAAAAATTTGACAATGCTACTAATGCATTTAAAGCAACCTCACTGATTTAATTGAGCTACTAAATTTGAAATTTTTTTGAAATTTGTGAGAAGGGTTCTGAAAGTATACGTAAGCAAAAATTCGGATCATGATCAAATTTTTACAATTTTTAGAAATTCTGTCAATGACACTAATACATTTAAAGTAACTTCGCTAATTTAATTGAGCTGCCAAATCTTGTTTGAATTTTTTAAAACTTTTTGAGAAGGGTTTTCAGAGCATGCCTAAACTACCATGAGAATTTCAGATCATGATTAAACTTATGCGATATTTAAAAATTCTGACAATACTACTAATATGTTTAAATTTCGTTGTTTTTAGTTTTCCACAGCCATCAAATTAATTTTATTTTTCAAACTTTTTGAGAAGGGTTACAAGAGTATGTCTAAGCAACTATAAGTTTCTTTTTTTATTTCTTAAAAATAAAATGTATGCTATATATTAAAGTGGTGGGGATTGCCGGCTCCTTAGAGGTGCCACATCACCGGTCTCGCGGAGAGGCCCTCTAAAAAATTAAAAATTGCGTTTAGGTCCTTTCGATGATTTTTTTAATAAAATTGGCCGAATAAATTAAAATTACGTTTAGCTCTCTATGCGGTTTACATTTAGGTCCTCTTGGTGGTTTTTAGCGGAATGGACCCCGTAATAAAATAGATTACTTTAGGTCTCTCCAAAGTTTACGTTTTGCTCCTATCAGCGGTTTTTAGAGAAGCGGACTCAAAAACAAAAATACGTCTCGATAAAAAAAATGTAGATTCGTCAAAGGTTTATAGCAGCCCACGGATTCGCCGATGGGGCCTAGCGGCCTTTTAAAAAACGTGAAAACTGAAAATACATAAAAAAAAGCAGCCGCGGTTTTCTAGAAAAAACACAGATTCGTCGAAGGTTTATAGTAGCCCATGAATGCGCCGATAGGTCCTAACCGCGGTTTTCTAAAAAAAACACAGATTCGTTGAAGGTTTATAGTAGCCCATAGATTTGCTGACGGGTCCTAATAACCCATTTTTTAAAAAAAATACAAAAATTGAAAATATGACCACATTTCCCATAATATGTTAAAAAAAGCAGCTGCGATTTTCTAAAAAAAACACAGATTCATCGAAGGTTTATAGTAGCCAATAGATTCGCCGACAGGTCTTAACCGTGGCTTTCTAAAAAAACACAGATTCGTCGAAAGTTTATAACAGCCCATATATTCGCTAGCGGGTCCTAACGACCCATTTTTTAAAAATAATACAAAAACTGAAAATACGACCAAATTTTCTAAATTTTACATGTTGCATCATCGTGCGTGACGCAGCGTAGTGCGTTACTCTAACTAGTTAATTTTATTTTTCAAACTTTTTGAGAAGGGTGACGAGAGTATACCTGAGCAACCATAAGTTTCTTTTTTTTGTTCTTAAAAAATATTTTCTCTCTCTATTAAATTTTTAAGACTTTTAAATAACATTTTTTAAAAAAAATTCTAATACTTTTTTAAAAGAATATTTTTATATGACTTTTTAAATGATTATTTTTTAAAAAAACTATATTAAAACAAATTTCATTTTTATTTTTTGAAAAAGATTTCTTCTCTCTGTAAAAATTAACAGACTGACCGCGGCTATGCGCAAGATTTTAACTAGCTGTACTAACACCCGGTTTCTGCCTACTCGTTCCTCTTCTTGCGGTTGGTGTTTTCATTTTTTTTTAAATAAAGTAGGTGTTTTTGGCCTATCGCCTTCCTAGCCGATCTGTGTTTCACTCATCATTTATTTTAGGGCATGTTTGGATTTTTGGGCTAATTGTTAGCTCAGAGCTAACAATTAGCCCATTAGCTAGTGAGAGTGAGCTAACAATTAGCCCATCCAAACAGGAAGACTAATAGGTGGGCTAATTTTTAGCTGGTTAATGGTAGAGCTAATTTTTAGCCAACTAACAGTTAGTCCTAGGCGATCCAAACATGGCCTTAATAGAATGACTAAACCTACAAAAGTATGCTCTGTTTGATTTTTATTCGGTGCACTAGATTGGTGTGAATCGAGTGTGGGATGGGAGATGGAGGCGTTATTTTCCCTGTGTTTTGGCTTTTTTTTTTAAGGAAGATCTGGCAGCCATTTTCCTTGCTATTAGCTTGGACGAATTGTGCTGCAAAATCCTTGGATTCAATTTTGGCTTTGCGGAATTCATCAGAAGATAAAGTATGTGCCTTTGCAGAAGTTGTCTAACTGGATTTCATGTTGTTAATTAGACTAAGTTCTCTATTAAAAAAATGTCTAAACCGGGTTGTCGGGTGGGGCATTGACCTTGTGTGACAATGAGATGGTAAATGCAACAGCTTGGAAGTTTCAGCCTGTGTACACCATATTTCCGTTCACTATATCAAGCTATCAACATATTGTTCACCGACAATATATGACGCTCCTAGCGTGCTTTAGCGGGATGGCGTTATCAGCTCCTCATCTACATCCGGCATCACTATATCAAGTTATCAACACTATATTGTTCACCACAAATATATGACGCCCCTAGCGTGCTTTAGAAGGGTGGCGTTACCAGCTCCTCATCTACATCTAGCATCACGCCTTCGCCCTCTATCTTCTTCCTCTAACTCCACCTTCTGTCATCACTGTCACTATTGCCCTTCTTCTCCTCCTTTATTTGTTGTTGCCCTTCCCTTTTGATCCTATGACCGGCGGCACCATCGTCGCCTTGTCAGGCTGTCGCTTCCCTCAACGTCCCTCTGTAATTGGGAGGCACCAATGAACACATCTCTAATCCTCGTGACCTTTATCCCTATCTCGCCATTGATCATCGCCATTGTTGGAAGAGGAGGTGAAGTGGTGGTGGAGAAAGAAAGAAGAGATAGCGGATGCTGTGGAGATTACTTGACGAGGACATCACTCCTACATATACAATAAATACTTCTCCACACATTATGCATGATGTGGGCATCTCCGACCAGCAACCATCCACATCTATCTCCTATCAAGACATCTCCTACCAGGACGACCAGGAGTTACCTCAACCACCAGATCGATCAATGACTCGAGTATGAGTCAATGAGCTTAAACAATAGTTGAAGTCGCTCCTTAGCGAGTGTGATTTTGGATCGTGCAAGAATTGGCTCCTATCTTATAGTTCTACGTTTCTGTTCTCAGGTGTAAAAAGATTCCGACCAGTTCGCGACCCATGCCGACCAGTCCACAACCAACATCAACTAACAGTGACCGTGACCACTACCAGACAAGTCTTGTTGTCCTATATTGGAAAATCTGTTGGGATGGCAACAGATTTCTTCAATCAAATATGATTTGTTTTCCGTTTCTTTTAGGATTTATTTTCTTAGATAAAGTCCATGACTCATACATCTAGAGTCCTATTGAATAGCAACAGATCTTTTCAGCCGTGAGATTAGAGAAGTGCATGTCTAACTCTTCTTTATATATCTATTTAAGTTAGCCGAGTTCCTTCACGAGACTTAGGTTTCTGTTAGATTAGTTTTCCATGTTAAACTTTTGTATTCTTCGCTTGAGTCAGCTAGACCAACTGTAAAGACTGCTATTGAAACCCCAAATCTGTCCTTAATCCATATTTGCAATTTCAGATTGATTTTGCTTTGATCTCGCATATTTTTCGGTTGCTTGTATGAATTGATACTCATGATTAGGTCAATCAAGATTTAGCATGGTTGATAATAATTTGGAGTTAGATTCAACAATTACTTGGCATCGGTTGAGTTTTAATTGGTAGTCTAAATCATAAGAATCATCTTGGTAGATCGAAAATTATCCGCTCACCGAAAGCTCTAGCCTCCAATTAAGGCTCGCCACTACTGGTAACGCGCTACTAGTGACTGCCTCACTGGTAAGCATTATCTATCCGCAAAAACTCCAGTTAAAACCGAAAGTTTTGACTACCATTTACCATAACTTTTAGGTTTTCCTTACTTACACTCCAGTTACCGTTGGCATGTTTGGAGCTGAATGACCGTCCAACATAGATAGAGTCTGGGGATTCGTGAATGACGATGGCGCAGCATCGACTCCGACTCGCAGCGAATGTTCAGCATGGATGATGCATAAACAGCATGGGATCTACGTGTCAATGACGGAGGCACCTTTAGGCGGAAAGTGTTCACCATTGAGGAGAT
This sequence comes from Guadua angustifolia, assembly GCA_036346375.1. Taxonomy (NCBI): domain Eukaryota; kingdom Viridiplantae; phylum Streptophyta; class Magnoliopsida; order Poales; family Poaceae; genus Guadua; species Guadua angustifolia. Next base: position 28,374,583 of record CM070502.1, read on the forward strand.
CGCCATGTCGCCACCGCCTCCGCTGCACTCTTCCCCCGCCGCCGCCGCCGCAATCACCTCATCGCAGGCTCGCACATCTCTCCTCACAGGCTGCCCACGGTGAGCAGTTTCTGATGCTGCTCAATCTGTCGTCCAATTTGGTTAATTCCATGAGCGAGCACGCGCAAACTGGAAAGAAAGAAAGATCTTGTCGCGATGATCCGAAATCCCAAACAACTGCAGTAGCCCCGTAGGTTTCGTGCCACCAAGCAGAGAAGGCAGGGTAGCGCCCGACAAGAATCCGCCAAGAAAATAGCTCGCACCTCCAGCTGCAGGGTTGGAAAAAAAAAAAAAAAGCTCGTTGAGTTGGCTCGGTGGCTCATTTCAAAATTACTCTGATTACATTCATTTTTCTTTTAAAATAAAAATTAGTTGATTTGGAACAAAGGTCAACTTCGGCTCGGCTCGTTAGGCTCGGCTCGTTAAGCTCGGTTCGAAGTTGGGTCTCAAACAATACAGGAGACTATAATAAATAAGAATAAATCTGTGTCGAAGAAAGCTCGGAAAAAAGTTCAACTGGCTCATTTTCCACCCCTACCAGCTGTCTAGGCGTGCAGGATCAGTCCTATTTGTCTCAATGATCGTGTAAAATCGATTCGAAGCGGTAGCACCTGAAAAAAAAAACTCTTTTACAGTAGATTAAAATCAATATAAGCCATCTATTTCTTTAAATCTAATGGTTGAAATCAATTTAAATCTAGTTATATTACTACCTGTAGTATTGGTAGTAAAATTCAGATAGAGGTAAAAAGGTAAAAAATTCCGTTATACTCTCCATCTTCTATGGTAAAACACGCCCTATGATTCTGATGAACGGCGGATGAATAGATAAGAAGTATATGAAAATCATCAGGTCTTCGGTGAATCTAAAACTGTGAACGAATTAGGAAAAGTCTAAAATACTTCTGATAAATAGATAGGAAAAGTCTAAAATACCCCTGATAAATGGATAGGAAAAATTTAAAATACCCTTGAGGGATGGATAGTTAGATTTAATTTTTACTATCACTACTTACTATCTATGCTATCCACCGTAAAATTTCTAGAAAAAAAGCAGACACGTTTAAAGCGTGCCCTTGAATGCGCTCTACGCTGTATATTTACACATGCATCTCCCACTGCTGCACTTCTGTCCGTGCCTCTCTCTCTCTCTAAACACATTGTTTGATTCCACAAGTACCGCCGCATATGGCTCTGCTCAAACGCACAGTATCCATAGTTATTCACTGTGCCAATGTTATCCAATGCCAGCGTATGGAGATACGAACCTTTGCAGGCCCAGTTTCTACAGATCCAACTGTGGATATAACGATGCAATGTACGTTTTCTGCTGCGAAATTATAGACCATAAAGCCCAGGTTACGATGGTTGCCCGGGTGCGACGTACATCAGTGCGGTGCCATTAAATTGTCCGTAGACACTGAAAGTACTCACTCCATTCTCAAACACGTGTCGATCCGGCATTCTCAAACACATGTCGATCTGGCTTTCGAATTTTATTCTTAAATATATGTTACTCTCTAATTTTATCGTGCACTTCCAGCGTTTCTTTTTTATGTATCTTCTGAGCGATATTGGGCTTAATTTTAGAGTTATGAATTCACTTCATTTAGATTTCTAGCATGCTTTGCATGGATCTCTCATCTTATGCTATATGTTGCTATCATACACAATTAGCTGTTCTCTTTTCTCTTTAGGATGAGTTCCCTCACAGTCTTATAAGTATAGTAGGTGTTGGACCCCCTAGGTAAATAGGGTCTATGTACATTCCTTAACTTGAGATCTAGAGTCAGCTTTCCTATGTCAATCATTGGGGAAAATGAGAGTGAGTCTAAGCTATAGTGTTCTCTACTATCTTTTCTATACTCTATAGCAACTTAGATTGCAGTTTTTTAGCTTCTTCTCCTCATTCTGTGTTTTTGGTTTCGATTGAGTTCATTCTGACCTTTTTTTATCTTAATTTTGCAAATAACTCAACTCGAACTAGAGTTTAAGAATCTGCTTCATGCATTGCACATAGACTTCTTTTTTTTGTTTTTATGAGCTTTGTCTATTATGCAAATGAGTTTCTATTCATACTATGCATCCTGCTACTCTTATGAAGAAAAATGCAACTTATACATGTACAAGTTCATTTTGATTTATCTTGCTAAGCTTGTTAAAATTTGAAAATTAAAGCCTTAAATAAAAACTTGATGAAACATATTGCTTTTACTTGCTTTTTTTTCTCTCTAAGCGCATATGCCATTACAAGAATAAAATATGAATGCGTATTGGTGCTTATGATCATGGTAAAAACTTGTTAATTCTTAGAATCATAAACATATTTGAGCTTTTGTGAGTTTGTCTTGGATTTTTGGAGCTTTTGTAGAAAACTTGCTCGCTTTTTTGTTCTTGCTCTAAAATCCTCCTTGCCAACTTGGTCATGTTTTTATTTTCTTTTGTTCTGGATCAAGTGAGGCTTTGCAATCAAATTGCTCCTTTCTTTCCTTTTCAAACTCAAAATTGTGCCTTTTCTGTGTTTGTCAATATACTCATAAAGAAGAGATTGAAAAGATTATGTGGAAACCTACCCATATTTGTGATGAGTAATTGACTTTAACTAAGCTTGTGGTGCATAAGTTTGAGTTTAATCAGTTTGTAAACTGGTCGAGACAATTTATAAACTGGTTGAGAAATATTATAAATTAGTTGGGACAAATTGTATATCATTCTGGCTATGTGTTGATTTGATTGCATATGTTGTAGGACATTACAATGTGATATGTTTTCCTTGTCTATGGTGGTAGCAAAATGTTAGAGCTAGGTTATGGTGAGACGGAGGAGATTGAGACTAGGCTAGAAGAACTAAGGTCCAAACGGTCAAAGTGTCACCAAAGATAACTAAGGCTAAGGAGTAACCACAATCTAAGAAGAAGGGCCGTTGGAGCGGCTCGTTGTGAGATTTTGTAAACCTTCTTTTTATGAAATAAAAGTTTCATTTCTCTATTCTGAATTTATCTTCAGTATTTACATTATACTTTAAATTCATCATTTAATTTCTTACAAATTACTTTCTGCACATCTTGATTTGCCTCCTCTCCTTCTAAGTGCTTTTGGATCTTGTGCGAAGAATAAAAGATTGTTGGATGAATTTTCTATAGATCATATCCCAATCATCTAGGCAATCTATAACCTCTTCTTTTCGGGTTCTGCAAGAAACCGCTCTTTGTGCTTGGTAGAAGTAATATCCTTGTAGATCGTGTTCTTATTTGTTTGAAGGGTTGTTTCTTGGTGTTCTTACTTGCTGTGATATGTGGGAGGTCATATAATATCATCTTGATCATCAATTCCCCACGAGCAAGCTAGGAGTGAAATTTGTGATTTTGACATAGTTTTGGTGCAGTATACGTTAAACTGAAAAAGGTCAGAACTTTGATATTAATCCTTGCGATTGAGGGTTTGAATAGGTTTCCGACATCTATAAGAAGGTATATACAAAGTTTCATGAGCGTTGGATCAACTGATTCAAAGTTACAACGATTCTTATTTGTAAGATCATGCTAATTTCACTGTTCACTCGAACACCATTCACAAAGCAATGTTCGTCTAAACACTGTTCACCGAGCACTATTCATCCGACCAATTCGTAGTACTGTTCATCCGAACACTGTTCAGTGAGGACTATGTATTTCAAATACTGTTCATCCGAACAGTGCTCTGAACACTGTTCAACGAGCACTATTTATTTCGAATACTGTTCATTCGACCAGTGCTCTGAACACTGTTCAACGAGCACTATTTATTTCGAATACTGTTCATTCGACTAGCGCTGTTTTCTTGTTTATCTGAGTACTGTTCTTATAACCTTCTGGTTGGAGGGTACTATTCATCCAATCACCTGTTTGGATTGTGCAGTCATTTGATTTGATCTCTTAGTGATTTGATTTTTAGGGAGAAAATTTTATTTGTGATCATTCACCTTCTCTGATCGTCTTTTTAGTCCTTCACATATTCTAGCAGCTTCAATTAGGCCTAACCAAATAGCCCAATCTAAGCCCTTCTTCCACGAGTCCACCTTCGTACTCCATCCCATCTACCACCAGAGCTTGATATGTAATAATATACTTCCACTTGCCTGTGTGATCGAATACCTCATATTCTTTTACAAAAAATAAAATAATATTTAATACTTTTGCAACTTTGTTTTTGTTAGACTACCTAATAAATGACTTGTTAAATTGCGATAATCCTATTACATGTTGAACTCATACTATTGATTAATCATTGCTATATGTGTGTTGTATACAGTATAGGTTTTCGTGTGATATCTGACAAAAAAATATTTAATACCATATTAATTCCTCTTTGTATTCGCTTCAAATTCACAACTAATATTATCCATGTCATATTTATATTCGATACTATCTGATATTTGACTCCAAAAATTAACAATCCCATACGGCGGGGCGGTGGCAACCAAGCAGCAAGCCTGGCTCGAACTTCACCTCGACCATTGCTTTTCAGATTCTTGTGTCGGCGATGGAGAGGCAGCCTCAGTCAGGTATCCATTCACTAAGCATATCTAAAACAGCTTACTTGAAGATTAGTCAGAAGAAGAGCTGATCGTTCATTACTGCGTCCCAGATCACCATCTCACTTTTGCGTTCACTTATGAAGGATCAGACGATCAGTCAATCTGTCCTATGAAGGATGTACCACAGCTTGGCCTCGCTGAACGCAATCCGTGCGCCATTACTTCCACTATTGGGCGGATAGCAGTGGTAATCGGGTCTAGAGATTTTAGAAGAGTCGATGATAAGAGAGATAACTGGGTGGAATGTGTGAGATATATATATATAGAGAGAGAGTTTAGGGTTAGAAGAGATAATTTGAATTGAGCTTTTTTTTTTGGACTTTGTGTTTGTCTGAAAGTATTTTTAGAGAAAGATTGAGATTATTTTTATTAATTTTAGATACTGAATTTTCTGATCTGTTTCGATATGGTATCACGAAAGATCACCGCATTGGATCCGTATCTGATATCACTGTGACAATTTTACGAAGGTTCATAGGTTACTACTTGCTGCTGCTGCTGCTCCTCTTGGAATGCTTAATTGCGAGGCGTTGGTTTCGAGTACTGTGGCCCATTCAATGGTTTCCGCTGCTACAGTTTCCGGAAAATTGCAGGCATGCAGAATGCAGCCCAAGTGGTCTTGAGGTCTTCGTACTCCGCACAGCATGAATCAATATACTCTGGCCGTTCTGAATATACGTCGTTCTAAATTTCAATTTTTATTATTAAATACATGTAATTCTATAATTTCACGGTAATATTTTACTACTTTTTCCTTCTATAGCTCATTTCTTTAGTTATTTTCAATATTATTTACTATCATAAACTAGAGTAAAATACATTGTCTAAAGATATAATAAAGAGGGTAAGACGAGTCTTTTTGTAGATGTTCTCTATTGTTCATGTACATTTTGGGAAGTTTCTCTGTGAGAAGCTTTTGATGTTGTACTGGTGAAATATATATGTCGAATGTCATGGTCAGGTCAACATGGTTAAACAAAGATTAGACTGAACTGGCGGGTGCAATTTTATTTTCCCAAATATAAGGTTATGATGTAGCGCTAGTTATCAACTTATGTTGTCTCCTCCCGATCCCCTCCTACAGCTGCCTTTCGTCTCCTCCCTCACCATTGTCGCTACACTCTTCTATCACCTTCGCCCCGCCCTTCTTCTGTCATCTTCGGTGGCCACTGCCACTAGATCCACCATTGTCCAGCTGTCTCCTAACCTCTCTTTCTTCTTACTCCCACTGACCACCGCCCTAGGCCAAACCAACGGTATGTGGTGCCACCACCGCCGCCTCTCCTTCCTTCTATAGTTGGGTTAAAGGTGGGACTTGGGCGTCTTAGCCGGCCGCCCGGCCCGTCGTGCCGAACTGCATAAACGGGCGGCCACGGTCCGGTCATTTCTTCGTGCGGGCAGGGCCAGCGGACGGCAAAAATCAAGGCCAGCACGGCAAAAGGCACGCTTTCTGTCGGTCGGGCAGCCCGAACACGCACGCGAGAGAACACAGCACACTAAATATTTTTATAAATTCATACGTTGCTCAAATGGAAAAGTTGTCTACATGAAAAAGATGCGTCTCGAAATTCTCTACAACTTTCATGTAGACTATAAATTCATATGAGCAAAGGAAGACCCTGAAAATGCAGATTACCGAGAGATGTTGCGTAGGTCCGAAACTATACAGCGCACTAAATATTTTTTATAAATTCATACGTTACTCAAATGGAAAAGTTGTCTACATGAAAAAGATGTGTCTCGAAATTCTCTACAACTTTCATGTAGAATATAAATTCATATGAGCAAAGTAAGACACTGAAAAATGCAGATTACCGAGAGATGTGGCGTCGGTCCGAAACTACAGTGCACTAAATATTTTTTATAAATTCATACGTTGCTCAAATGGAAAAGTTGTCTACATGAAAAGATGCGTCTCGAAATTCTCTACAACTTTCATGTAGAGTATAAATTCATATGAGCAAGGAAGACCTGAAAAATACAAATTACAGATTCGGGCGTGATTCGGGCCGTGCCGGCAAACACGGCCCATACAGTCGGCCGTGCGGGTATTATCGTGCCAGGTTTTAGGCCCGGCCCCACGCCATTCGGGCCGTGCCAGCCGGCCCATTTTTTTTTCGTCGGGTCGTGCTTGACCCATTTTTTTCGTCTTGGGGTCGTCTTTGGCCCACTAAGGCCGGCCCAATTCCCAGGTCTAAGTTGGGTCGGTGAACTCAAAACCTAACCCGATGCACTCAAGCCCTAATCCGGTGAAACCTCACCCTAACTCGCAACCACTGTCACCGAAGAAGACGACTTTGCTTGCTAGAGTACAAATCTTCAAGCAAATCACAAGGCCGGAAATTCGACCGTTGAAAAAATATTTGGCAATTTTTTTAACAATTCCGTTTTGTAAATTTATCCGTGAGAAGATTTTGACGTTGTACAGGTGAAATATGTCGAATCCCGTGGCCAACATGTTTATACAAAAATTAGACTGAACTGACGAGTACAATTTTATCGTCATACAATTTTAATTTCCTTGTATAAGATTACGATGCAACACTGGCTGTCAACTCATGCTGTTCTTTAAATTCATCCATGCAGTCTGAGGTGCGGAGCAGGTGAACGTCTGCGTCCACCCGCTCAAAGAAAACGCAGGGGAAGCTTCTCTGGACGATTGCATCAGCGTGTCAAATCGATATCTGGATTAAAAACGACATCAGATACCCACTCAAATCATGCATTTTTATATAATGAGCAAAGGGAGGATTTCTGCAGGAGGTTCTTCTCCCAGCAAACAATGCTCAGGAAACCCCGGTGCTGCTACTTAACTCAGAACCCGGTTAGAATCTTCGAGAAGAAATGATCTACCTAAGAGAGCTGCAAGGCTTTCGAAATACAGAGGGGAGGAAGAGTTCCTCATGCTTGTGTTACAGCACGAAAATCAAGATTGCAACCTTGGTTACACTCGACATTTTATCAATTCTCATGCGCACCACTGGGAGAGGAAGCAGCCATTGGACCATCTGTGGAGGAGCTCCCCACGAACAGTAGCGCGTACGCGAGCAAGATGAACTTGAAAAGGAACTGGAAGTAGTGTGGCAGCCCGATGCCAGACGCATTCAGCACCTGAAGAGAGATCAAACAGCATGCGAAGACCGATGAGCATCGCGATAAGCTGACATTGTTTGTCATGAGGGAACAGAAAGAAATGGTGGAGATTAAGAGCCATGCCATGGCTAGTCCTGTCAAGTGCGATCTCTGCTCCGAAGCGGCCTTCTTGGCGCTGTGGTCCGAAGAAGGCAGCTTCCTCCTGCTCAATCTCTCGCAGTGAGATCCAGCGTCGGTATCCTTCGGCCTGGCGTTGGAGCAGCTTCGCAGGCGCTGTACGTCCTTTGTCTTGAGAGGCTTCAGAATGAAATCTTCAGCACCAGCTGTTAAGCATCTGCTTTTATCAAAGAGGTGTTGGGTCTGTTAGTGCTCATGTACAGTACAAATCTAGTTTTTTTTTCCCTCTGGAAAGTTGCGCAAATGTACCTTTCAGAAAGGGATTAAACCATGCTCAGTACATAGCCAAATAAACCTCTAATGCAGTAATTTTGCGGAATAGTGCTACCCCGCATGTGCGCGCGTACGTGTGTGTATATACACAAATCGCATACATATACCTTTATATATACACATAAAAAAGTGTATGTCTAGAAATGGTATATCCATTCTGAAAAATGTACATACTATATAGATAGTCTTATGTACTCGTATATCCTTTATTGTACAAGATACTATATACGTTGTGAGATATGGTATACGAAGTAACTACTTCTAAGGTAGGAAAGAGGCTTCCTATATGCAGCATCTGTTTTGCACAGATCGATGGGAGAAAAAAGGCGAGGAATTTCACCTGCTGATCCGCTGGGGCTCGTTCTCCGACGACATGACGACGACCGGGATCGGATTTGGAGAGCTCGACGCCTGAGTATTCAGAAATTCATCAGACTCCAATTCGACCGAAACAAGCAAGAACACAAAATTGCAGGCAAAAGGAAACTGCATTACCTTGATGGCTTTGAGAAGGTCGTAGCCGGTCATCTCCGGCATGCAGTAGTCAGTGAGCACGATATCAACGGTTAGGTCCTGCAAAAGATTTTCATGGCGGCCTATTTTCAGACTCGCGTTCATCTGTTCTTTCTTACTTGCAAACTAAAATTAAACTTCATTTAATACACTACTCCACGTACCATCTATACGAAGCATACTAGTAGCATGGCAGTTATCAGACAGCTTCAGCCTAGTCATTCATGTACTGTTACAAGTTCCCATTAATGAACTTCTCTTGAACAAATAAAGAGCTTGATGTGAGGTGTTGGTCTGAAACAAGTTGTGTGCTTTCATGCTTTTTTTTTTACAGTTGCACAAATATTAAAGTATAAATTAAAGGTATATGATGATTACTTACCCTCTCGCTTGCTTTAATATTTGTGCAATTTGTATTGGGAGGAAAAGCATTGAAGCGCTGCTCATAGCATAAATAGCTGTGGCAGTCAGGTACAAATAAAATCTAGTACTCCATCCGGTCACATATAATCGTCGTTTTGGACATTGACACGGTCTCCAAAACATAACTTTACCACTAATTTCTATTGTAATATATGAAAGAAACCTAATAAAATTTTAATATTGGGAAAGTAATTTTCGAAACAAATCTAGACATACGAGTGGTAATGTGGTGCACAAACACAAGCGGCGATGCTGGTACGTGCCGTTTCAGTACGATGAGGGAGGGAGGGACTCACGTTAGCGTCGGCAGCTGCAGAAGATGAATCCTTCAACCCCAGGAGCTCCATCGCCTTCTTGCCGCTGTCCACGGCGGTAACTGAAGGAACGGAAGGAGTACCATCTAATCAGATCAGATTGCAACTCTAAGGAATGCGCAGAAAACTGCGGGGGTGTTAAATTTGAATTGACCACATGAACGCGCCGCCGTTGCAAGAACAGAGCTAATTAAACACAGATGGACGAATGCATGGCTGGATGGACAAATGAAACGCGAGAATATGAACACCAGGGTAAGAACACGGTCAGAGATGGATTGGATTGGTACGGATTATAGACAGGGCTGCTATTCTTACGCTATCAAATCGAATCATCGATCCTCTCCTGTCGAGAAGTGGAACAGAGGCAAGAGACGGAAGCTAGCTAGGACCAAGAAGACAACACTGACACTGTCTGCAAGTGCACGAAGAACGTAGAAACGTTCGTATCGCTGTATCAGCACGAGCTGCTAAGCAACACGAAGCAAATCAATCCATCTTTGCAGGAGCATACGAGGATAACGCGCGCAGCAAGAAGCCAAGAACACACATGCCGAGAAGGTTCAAGCGAGAAATAGAGCAGAGGAGAGGTGAGGGACTAATCAAGAAACGGGCAGGCACGGCGAGGGAGCTGTGTCTGACCGTGGAAGGTGGCGGCGCCGGCCTTGTAGTTCCTGAGGAGCAGCTCGACGATCCTCCGGTCGACGGGGGAGTCGTCCACCACCAGCACCCTCACCTTCTCCTCCCCCTTCTTCACCTCCCCTCCTCCTGCCGCTCCCATCCTTTCTGCAAACCGAACACGCAACGGAATGGCAGCTTCCTCGTCTGCAACTGTATTGCAAGGAGATGATCGTAATAAGAGAGCTTCTTAAGGAGGAGCACTTCGGGATGTGGGTCTCGGGTCTAGTCACAGCCTCACAGGGCGCAGAGGCAGCTCAGGCACAGTCAGAGAGAGGAAGAGGTGAGGAGAGGGAGGGGAAGGTGGGGGCCGCGCGCATGCGGTGGGGCGCACGTGGAGGTGGTGGAGGATGGTGGGGCCGGTAGAATGCTTTCCTCCGGATTTGCTTGTCGGGACTAGATGTTGCTCTCCCTTGTTCCTTTTACTACCTTTCCTGTCGAGGTAGGCATGGGGTCAGGTTTTTTTTATCGATCCGAAGCGCATAGGTTTAGCCTAGCAAGAAGAAAAATAGGTTGTGCCGATGAGGTACGATTGCCTGGGCACAGTGGATGGCACAACCTAGCACGTAGGACACGCCAGCCCGTGACAGGGAGGTTGGGGAGAGGAGGAGATGGAGGGGCGGCTACTTGTGCCCGCGCCATGCCACGTTGGGCTCGCCCTACGTTGTGCTCGTGCCTGTGTCGAGGCCTGTACTGTGATCGACGCTCGCCCTCACTCATGCCCGACACCTGCCCTCGCCTATGCCAACAGGTGCTTGCCCGTGGGCACTGACGCCCGACGCTGGAGGGGAGAAGGTGAGGCGGAGGAGGCGAGGGGGGTTGGGGGATGGGGAAGGGGAGGCCGAGGAGGCGATGGGAGTGGTCGGGGCGAGGAGGTAGTGGGGATGGCCGAGAGGGGATGTTGGGGCAAAGGGCGAGAGGGAGGCCGGGGGAGAGCGCAAGGGGGAGCCTGAGGCGATGGGGCAGCGAGGGAGGTAGAGTGGGAGAGGAGACCGGAAGGAAGAAAAGAAAAGAAAGAAAGAAGAGAAAGAAAAAGGGAAAAGGAAGAAAAAGGAAAGGAAAGATGGAGAGAAGAAAATAAAAGGAGAAAAAGGAAAGAAAAATAAAAGAGAGAAGAGAAAAGAAAGGAGAAAGACCCGATGAGAGAGAGAGAGAGAGAGAGAGCAAGCAAGACAGATTGAGAGACAACAAGAGAGATTGATAGAGATAGATTGATCGGATGAGAAATCGAGCAAGAGAGATTGAGAGAGAGACTAATCAGGCGAGAGAGACTGAGAGATTGAGAGAGAGACTAATCGAGTGAGAGAGATTGAGAGAGACTATTAGTGATCTCCGGAACTATCTATCACCACCATTGCCCTCTACCTTGCCTATCGCTTGGTTTGGGGGAAAGATCATCAAATCTATGTCATCCTCAAAGCCCTAGCTATGCTGTTGCTTTGAGCTTGCCGCCTGTCATCACCGTCGAGCATTAGGTTCTACACGCCGCCTATCGAGTTCGTCATCACCCTCGCTTACTAATGTCTTATGCCAAAGCTATTTCTATGCCCTCGTTCGCCGTCATTGCCATCATTGAAGTTGCGCTACCCTTCACCATCGTGCCTTAGGTTTCCACACCATTGCTGATGTCAACAGCCACGTCAGTGCCGAATCAACAGCTATGCCAATGCCACTTGTGCACCATGTGTGTGTCACATCAGCAACCCGCATGTCAAAACCCTAGATCCAAAACCTGTAGATCTGGTTCACTATGGACTGAGTCTATGACATTGGACCCCACCTATCAGTCTCTTTGTTATTTTCCAAAATTCTAGAAAGTAAAATATATCTTGGGTTCCACCTGTCAATCTTAGCCACTTTTGGAATATTCTCCTATCTCTGGAAATTTTAAGTATTTTCCTTCCAAGAAAACTTCCTAGAGCTAGTTGTCCTTCATATGAATTTCAAATGAGTACGTTCTAGTTTCTAAATTCATCTAAAATCAAGCCCTACCTTCTACTATATTTATTTTGATTTTTAGAGTTTTTGCCTCTGTTTGTTTTTTATTTAGTTTACGTTGCTTGTTTCACATAGACGTTGAATTGCTGAGAGTGTACAAACTCAAAGAGTTAACTCAAGTTCAAGACTAGGACTTATTCTAAGGTAAGTTGTGCTTTAACCATGTTGTACCTAACTTTTACAAAAAATTATTTTGTTTTAATTGGAACAAACTTAGCTTAGTAAGGCACGGAGTCTCATCATTGGTTGCCTCACGAGGTAGGCTAGGCTGTGCGTTTTGGTGTAGTGTCACTTGGTGAGATGCATCATGGATGGTTTTCGTTCTTTAATCCAATAGTGTGCTTTGGCTCAATTGTAGAACCTGGGAGTAACACCCCCAAATTCTCCATATATTCATACTAGAGACATCTAGTACACACAGAATAACAAAGATAATATCACAACATATCTTGCGTAAATTATTTAAGTAAATATCAAAGTTTACATTATATGGCTCGTATGCCAAATAAAAATATAACATTGAGAGACAAAAAAAAAGTAGTAGGCCCAACATATTTTCCATAGGCAATCAACTAGGGCAATAACCTAGTTATCGAGATCCTCATCTGGACAATAAATATAGCAAGGTGACTACATAGAGTACTCCACAAGATAAACATATAATGCAATATTAATGCAAGGATAACAAAGGAATGTATAATAGAGTTAGTTGAGTGTAAAACAACATTTAAATACAATAAGTAATTTTAAAAGTGTACTTGATATAAAGGTAAAACAAGTTTTAAACAAGTTAGTGTAGGTTCCAACCCAACATTTTCAGATAGACTTCCTCCATCCACAAACTATTTTTTTTGAAAATGCTTTCAAAAATCAAAGTCTAATATGCGAAAGGCTTTGCTAGGTATGCCCATGACCATAGGTTTGGCTGTTTGAATAGTGTTATACTCTGCATAGATTGTACAATTTTACCTATAAGATATGATCATCTCTTATTATCTCAGGATAAACACACTTCCTTTGGTGTGCGGTAGAGAAACCATGACAAGGCCTTTACAAGGTGCCATCCCAAGCAGTTACTAAGGTTCCACCGCCCTTACCCACACTTGTCAATTTTGTACCAGAGGCTATAACGATTTAGCTCTTGGAATGGTACATTCGAGTACCAGTTCATACCGGCATGCTATTTTGGGTTTAATATAATAATATATATTTATAAGTATACATATGTTTAATTATATGTACACCAAATTTCACTTATAATATTATTGCAAATACATAGCAGTACTATCAAATATAACATATAGTTCAATAGACCATATTATCAATTCCACCAGTATGACTGGTATCGAAGCTATTATGGCTGGCATTGACCAGTATCAAGGCTAATACGGTACATAGGTCTACTTTGTACCGCTTTAGGGGCCGAAATGTTACATATTGATTGATAACTATGGTTCAACCATCCAAGTTATAAGCCCTCTTGTGCCATGTGGCTGTCTACCCCAACACCCACATTTAACCAAATGGCACAACAAATAGTGGGATGCTGCAAATCAATTAGCCATGTCTACCTTATACTAGATTTATGGTAGTATAGATAGGCTTTACAATCAATAACTCACAAACCGGTCTTAATGGACTAGGCGAGACTTACCACAAACCAAGATCCCATGCTACATTGTACCCACCTAGCAACCACTCGCCCAATATAAACCATATTTTTCACTTTTCTTTGAATAATATAACTTTTCAGAACATTCCATGACACCCCAATGCCAAGGAACAAGTTTTTATTATCAAAAGGATTTTTGGATGATAAATTCCCAAGAATCCTAAATTCAAGTCAATGCACGACCAAGCCATTTGCTACAAAGCACTAGTTAATACTATACTATTGTATCAACTAGTGAGATTTTATCTAAGGTTACAAAGGTGTATGGTTTTTTATTGTGAAAAGAAGTCATAACAATTAGGAGGTAACTAAATTACACTAAATAAAATTATGCATGCAATAATTTGAAACAAAACATTAATTTAAAAATTGGGATCAACGTGATCAGAGTGTAACTTGCCTTAGTCAGGGTAATGGTGCTATGGATCGTCAAACTGGTACTCTAACACTACAGAAACTAAACATGAAAATGAAAAATACAAATAAAATCCAAATAAATGCAGATAAAATCCAAAAATTGCATAAATAGATAGTTTAAGATTTTAGATGACTTTAGGAAGAAGAATGGTGTCAATCAAAGTTAGAATGGATAGAATGGAGGACACTATTCATCAATTTTCTTGGATTTTACTTTCCAAAGGAAAATCAGAATTATTGCGCAAGCATGACATCAACATAGATTTTTGGAATTTTCATTTCATAGAAAACTGGATTTATTACGTGAGCATGACACAAGCAATGATGCTCGCAAACATTTTTGAGTTTCGGTCGGAATTATTTTTCTAAGAGAAACTTTAACTTTCACTATCATGTGGTTCTGGGTCTATGGACTAGGCCATGAGAACGCACTAGTCCATGGTGGACCGGTCGCACTACACACTACAGCTAGGGCGCATGCACAGGGACTGAAGGTCGATGGTGCAGTAGTCGCCAGCGAGGTTCAGAATCGAGATAATGTGACGTGGAGAATTTGATGCACTATGTTTCGACATCTAGGATGGATGGAGGCGAAGATGGCACTGATTAGATTGACGATGGTCCGCGATGAAAAGGCGCACATGGCGTGGTGATCCTCATGGTGTAGACTTTGTCGTCGGAGTCCCTTGGGTTGCAGCAAAATCGTTGCGAGGAAGAGCTCGATTCAGGTGATAGGGTGCGGGTTTCACTAAACTGGTTGTGGGGAAAGGTTTGTACGGCTTAAGAACACATGGTGACATACTTGGTTTGAGTCAGAGCTCACTAGAAGCATTAGGACGATGGGGAGCGTGGTGGTTAGAGGTGGAGATGAAGGCGAGGGGCTCGGTGGTGGTTAGAGGTGGAGATGAAGGCGAGGGGCTCGGTGGTGTTTCGGCTAACTGAGAAGGGGAGAGGAGTTGAGTATTGGGGGAATGGGATGATCGAGGAAGAGAGGGTCTCGAGGTAGCCTTTTATAGGGGTTGGGGGCTTCGGCGAGGGAGGACGGCGGTGAGACGTGCGGCATTCGAGGAGCTTGATTGCATGCTAGTGCGGACTAAAATGAAGAGTAATAAGAGGAATTGTGTGTGGTGGTGGAGGCAGTTGACAGCAGCAATGAGTGTGCACGGGAAAGAGGAGAAATAGATGGCTTCTCCAAGCTTGGGAGCGCAGCCTTGGCAGTGGAGCAGCTCGGGCATGAGAATGAAGAAAGGGAGAAGAAAGTGTACAAACAGGTGTTGGCCAATGGCAGAGAGAGAAAAGAGAAGGGCTTTTTGGCTAGGCTAGGCTGGGCCAAAGGAAGAAAAGAAAGGCCGGAAAGGAAGGTGGCCAAGTGGACCAACCGACGCGGGGAAAAGAAAGAGCAAAGAGGACATTCCTAGGTTGGAAAACATGAAAGGGGCCAAAGGAAAAAGGATTTGGCCCAAAAATATTTTAGGATATTTAAATAGATATTTGATTTTAGAAAACTCTAGAAAATCCAAATAGGCTTTATAAAATATCAAATAGCCTCCAATCATTTTGGAAAAATTTATAGAAATTCCCTGAAGCATTTTGAAATTTAAAAAATTATTTCCAAATTAAATTTGGTTTTTTACACATAAATTAGTTTAAAATTTCTTAAAACATGAAAAACTTTTTTAAATCCATAAAATAAGAGATAAATATTATAAAATCTAGAAAACTAAAGGAAATTTTTTAGAAATTCAAAAAGGCCAATAAAATTATATTTTTGGTACAATATTTTTTACATTTATTTTTAGATATAAAACTCTAGAATGTTAACACCAATTGTATACGTCATGTTTGACTACTGGTTTAATGTTCGATGGGAGGGCCAACTGGTGTGATGATGTTTCAGAAAAACTTTGTTGTGATCTTGTCTGATCAACTGGATTTCATCTTGTAGGTGGTGTGTACAACCTCTACAGATTGTAAAACTATTCAAATAGTTGTGTCCTCGGTTATGGACTATGCTCAGGAATTTCAAATAAGGGTTAGATTTTATAAAACAAAATTGGGAAGGTGGCTTTGTGAAAAAATGGTTTAGGTTGTGTGCATCTTTGTGAATGTTCTCAAGAAATTTATATTATTAATGGTATTTGTTTTACTTATGCTTTCAATCTATTTATTGTATTTAATTGACAAAGACTGCTTTCTGCAAAATTTACCATGTTAGCCATCCTTTGTAATAAGCCTTGCATATAGTTATTTAGACTTGTATTACATGCACAACTTGTTCAGTATACAATGTGCTCACCCTTACAATAAGCATCACTCAGTTGAAGAAGAGGAAGAGTCGACAACAGCTAAGGAGGAGTATCATGAACAAGAATATTACTAGGATTTAGGGGTGCAATCAGAGAGACACTAGAGTCCAGTTTTTTGCTTCTGTAGCTAGTACTTTGAGACATCGGGTGGTTCAGTATTGAGTTTCTAGATCTTCTCTTTGTACCAATACTAAGTAATCTGTCTCTCTCTCTTGTGTGTTGACCAGGTTCGTAGGATGGGGAAGGGAGAAGTATGGATCGTTAACTCCGGTTGTTCTTGACATATGACAAGAGACTCTAGATAGTTCTCTTCCCTAGTCCAAGCTCCTGGTGTTGAGTTGATTACTTTTGGTGATGCTTCATCAGGTAGAGTCATTGCAAAAGGTATCACCTACATTAATGACAATTTCGTTCTTAAGGACGTTGCCTTAGTGAGTAAGATGCAATATAATTTGTTTTTTGTTTCTCAGCTTATAGATGACTCTTTCGAGGTAAGCTTTAAGAGTAGTGCTTGTAGAATCCTTGATTCATCAAGAGAATTAGTTTGCAGGATTTCCATATTTGGGAGAGTTTTGTGTGCTGAATTTTCTACTTCTTCTGGAGACTTTCTTCATTGTTTGATTACTTCAGAGTCCCGTGATCTCTCCTTCTGGTATAGGAGATTAGGTCACATCAGTTTTGACCACCTGACCAGAGTTAGCAACCATGATCTCATTCGTGGTTTGCCTAAACTCAAGATGGTCAAAGAATTAGTTTTCTCTCCATGCTGACATAGTAAGATGGTTGTTGCCTCTCATCATCCTATCACTATTATGATAATTGATGCACCAGGATAGCTTTTACATATGGATACTATTCGTCCAGCTAGAGTGCAGTCAGTGGCTGGGAAGTGGTATGTTCTTGTTATTGTTGATGATTTTTTGAGGTATTCTTGGGTGTTTTTCTTAGCCTCGAAGGATGAGTCTTTTACCCATTTTAGGAGTTTGGTTCGTAGGTTGTCTATTGAGCTCCCTAGTGCCTTACAAGCTATACACAGTGGCAATGGTACGAGGTTCATGAACTCCTACTTTGAGTGTTTCTGTGAGGAGTTAGGCTTAGATCAGTTTTCCTCTCCATACGCCCCTCAGCAAAATGGTGTAGTGGAAAGGATGAACAATACTTTGGTTGAGATGGCAAGAATGTTGCTAGATGAGTACAATACTCTTAGAAAGTTTTGGGTTGAGGCTATAGCTACTGCTTGCCATGTGTCTAATCGAGGTATGAGAGGCTTAAGTCTTATATTCTTATTCATAGTTTTAAGATGGGTATAGTAGATATGACTCTGTTCATCAGACACCAGGATTCTCATTTTCTCCTCATCCAGATTTATGTGAATGATATTATCTTTGGTGGCTCTTCGCACTCTCTTGTGTCTCAATTTTTAGAGGTGATGAGCACAGAGTTCGAGATGAGTATGATGGGCGAGTTGAGCTACTTTCTTGGCTTCTAAATCAGGCAGACTCGGGAGGGCACCTTCTTGCATCAAGGCAAGTATACTCAAGACCTCCTGAGGCACTTTGACATGTATGATGGGAAGCCAATGATGACTCCTATGGTCACCACTACTGTCCTCGAGTACGATGAGGATGGTATGCCAGTTGATCAGAAGGAGTTCAGGAGAATGATTGCCGCCCTCTTGTACCTCACTGCATCGAGACTGGACATACATTTTGATGTACATCTGTACGCTCAATTTTAGACTTCTCCTTATGCCTCTCACCACTAGGTGGTGAAGTGCATTTTCGGGTACCTTCGAGCTACCATTGACTATGGTATTTGGTACTCTTTCTCTTCTTGTCTCTCTCTTAGATTCTTTTCTGATGCATACTTTGCTAGTTGTAGGATAGATAGGAAGAGCACTTCTAGCACTTGCCAATTTATTAGCACTTCTCTTGTCTTTTGATCATCTAGGAAACAGTCTGGAATTGCACAGTCCACCATTGAGGCCAAGTACGTCGCTGCAGCTAGTTGTTGTAGTTAAGTGCTTTGGATGAGATCGATCTTGCGAGACTTTGGATTAGAGATAGAGAGTGTTCCACTTTTCTGTGACAACATTTCTGCTATTTGTATTGCTAAAAACCCAGTCCAACACCCCAATACCAAACATATAGACATCAGATATCACTTACTTAGAGACCATATGAAGAAGGGTGTTATAGTGCTTCAGTTTATAGAGAGTGACCACTAGATTGCTGATATTTTTATCAAACCTTTGGATAGCTCTAGGTTTGTGGCTTTGAGAGGAGAGCTTGGAGTTGTGTGTCCTTACGGCACCATTTGAGGGAGAGCTGGTTTGTATATTATGTACTATATATGTTTTCTTTTAGCATTTCCTTTTTCATGCATCTTCTAGGTGATATTGAGCTTAATTCTAGAGTTGTGAGTTCACTTCACTTAGACTTCTGGTATGCGTTGCATGGACCTCTCATCTCATGCTATAGGTTGCTATCATGCACTATTAACTGTTTTCTCTTCTCTCTAGGTTGAGTTCCTGCATAGTCTTATATATCTAGCAGGTGTTGGGCCTCCTGGATAGACAGAGTCTATGTACACTCCTTAGCTTGGGATCTAAATTCAGCTTGCCTATGTCAATCATTGGGAAAGATGAGAGCAAGTCTGAGCCATAGTGTTCTCTACTATCTTTTCTAGGCTCTATAGTCACACAGTTTGTAGTTTTCTCAATTTCTTCTCTCGATTCTGTGTTTCTGATTTTGATTGAGTTCATTTAGACCTTTCTTGAGCTTAATTCTGCTGTAACCCAACTTGAACCAAATTTTGTGCTTAAAATTGATTTACTTGTTGAGGGGGAAGTTTGAGAACCTGCTTAATACATTGCATATAGACTTCTTTTTCTATTTTTATGAGCTTTGTCTATTATGCAAATGAGCTTCTCTTCATGCTATGCACCCTACTACTTTTATAAAGAATATTGCTATCTTAGATATGTCTAATTTCATTTTGTTTGATCTTACTAAGCTTGTTAAAAATTAAAAATTAAAATTTTAAATAAAAACTTGATGAAACATGTTTCTTTTTCTTGCTCTGCTTTCTCTCTAGGTGTATATGTCATTATTTGTGAAATTTTGGATTTCTACTAGAGTCCCTATAGCAACTTGGGTGAAGCTAGGTTGATCCATACTTGAGTCCTTCACATGCACATAAATCTATGTGCCAAAATAAAAGCAAAAAATGACTCTTTTTGTGCAAATTGATTTCAATACCTTACATTCACAAGACTGCCTCCCATTACACTTAGGATGAACTTGGAATATATCGTGTATGACCAAGACTATCCTTTTAAGGGTTCTTCTTGAGATGGTCGACTATGACTTGAGTTAATTACACTTAAAAAATGCAAATACAAAAAAATAAGTGGATAAAGACTGCAAATAATATCAAACATTTGCACCTCACTATGGGCTTTGAAAACTTAAAGAAAAATTTGCATTGATGATATTTGAGCACGGAAGACCTTGTATGCACATCTAGCTTTCCCAAAGTGTTGAGTAGGTTGAACTCTAAGTTTTCCATTTGCTGTATTGAATGGCTTTGCTTCTAGTTTGGAAACTATGCTAAGTGTTGCACTTATTAAATCATGCAAAAATAACATAGTATTATTTATACTTGCTAGCAAAATTGGTATTTGCACTTGGACATATCTTAAGTTTAGCATAATCTACACTTGAGTAGCTTGGTGTCATACTTTGTCTATGTTGTCACTTGTTAATTTTCAAAGCACCTTTAGAATGTATTTCGTGCATGTATTTTCAAAAAGTGGAAAAAATAGGAGAGAAAATGACTTCTTCATGCTTATATTGCTAAAAGGGGAGATATCGTAGAAAAGGCATCATTAAAAGATAAAAATGTGAATGCATTTTGATTCTTATGATCATAGTATAAACTTGCTAATTCTTAGGATCGCAAGCATATTTGAGCTTTTCTAAGTTTTTATTGGATTTTTAGAGTTTTTGTGGAAAACTTGCTCTGTTTTTGGTTATTGCTCTAAAATTCTTCTTGCCAACTTGGTCATGACTTTATTTTCCCTTGCTTTGGACCAAGTGAGGCTTTGCAATCAAATTGCTCCCTTCTTTCCTTTTCAAACTCAAAACTGTGCCTTTTTTGTGTTTCACAATATACTCATCAGGTGGGAGATTGAAAGACCATGTGAAGGTCTACCCATATCTGTGATAAGTAATTGACTGTAGTTGAGTTTGTGATGCACAAGTTTGAGTTTGATCTATTTGTAAACTGGTTGGGACTAGTTGTGAACTGTTCGGGACAATTTGTAAACTGGTTGGAAAAGATTGTAAGCTAGTTGGGACAAATTGTGTATCATTCTAGCTATGTGCTGATTTGATTGCATATGTTGTTGGACATTGTTATGTGATGTGTTTCCTTGTCTATGATGGTTGCAGGACGTCGAAGCTAAGTCATGGTGAACTGGAGGAGATCGGGACTAGGCTAGAAGAGCTGAGGTTCAAACGGTCAAGATGTTAACAAAGATGACTGAGTCTAAGAGTAGCTTGTAACACCTCAATTTTTGCATTTCATGAATTTATTCTATATTTTATGATTTTAGAAATTTCCTGGGATTTTATTTAATTTATTTTGTATTTATTGAATTAAGCCTCTTGTTATCTTTTATTTAATTATTAGAAGTTTTTTTAATAAATTTTCATTGGAATTATTTTATTTAAGTTCTAAATTTCCTAAGGTATTTTCTAGATTTTTTTTGGATTTTTCCTGATTATTTGGGCTTCTTTATTTATCTAATTTGTTTTTATTCAAAAATATTTTAAAAATCCCTGTGAATAGTGTTGGGCCAAAGCCCAGCCCAGCCCATTTTTCACGCAATGCCGGCCTACACTGCCTGCCTCACTATAAACCCTAACTGAGCTGCTCAACAGCTGTTAGATCTTGATATGTCGACCGCCTTTGCGTTGCGTTGCCCGCGCGTGGGAGCCGTCGGATCGTTATCGCTTGGGCGCCGAGATGGAGCCACGATGGCATGCTATATCTCCGTCGGATTCCACCACCGCCTTGGAACCAACTCTAACTTCCACGCTGTGCACGCCTTCCCAAGCCCTATTTATTGCGCCGCCGCCACCCCTGGCCTCCTCACCTTAGACCACACCTTTTGACCTAGCACACACCCCCCGAGACACCGTCGTTCGTTGACAAGAGCTCGTTGAAGTTCAGAGGTAGCACCGCCGCGGTTCTTCATTGTGTTCGTCGCTGCCCACCGTCTTCCATCGTGTTCGAGCCCAAAGTTGGAGTCGCCTTGTCGCGCTGAGTCGATTCCACCAACTAACGTCGCCAAAGACAACGTGGATCACCGTCACCATGGTCATCGTCCTCAAGTCTGGTAAGAAGCAACCATCCTGCTCCGCCGCTCCATCGCCGTCTTCGCAAGCTTTGCCGGCCGTCCAAACTGTCACATGCGATCCAGATTAAGCCGCATGGCCATAATCCTGCGAGCAGGTCATGCCATCGATCTAGATCGGGTGGGTGCGTGTGTGCCGCATGTCAGCACCGTAGTTAGCCCAAGCCGCCGTCGCCCTTGCTGTCGATCTAAGTCGTGCGCTCTTGATTCGACCGTGTGTCATGCGCTGGGCCCGTCGTGTAGCCATCGCCACCCTGTCTTGTGCCGTCGTATCTTAGCCGCTGGATTCGTGGGCAGCGCAGCACCATGGGCGACAACGAGGTGGAGGTCAGGTGGCACTGTAGCGAGGCACAAGGAGGCCGGGTGGCATGTGACTCTAGTGTGCTAAGGTGGGGGGAACAGGTGCGGAGAAGCCATAGGATGGAGAAGAGAAGGAAATGAATTGCATTTAGAAACTTATTGACTAGAGGGTAGAATATGCAATGGGGTCTCTAAGATGGGGGATTAGGTGCCTTCTTGAAGGACTGGAAATGGCGATTAGAGGGGGAGTGAATGATCACAAATTAATTCTTACCTTCAAAGAAACCAAGCCAAATCCCCTAGAGATCAAATGGAAGTGAAAAATCATTTTTTAGAGTTTTTAGCCTGAGATCAAATGGAAGCGAAAAATCATTTTCTGTAAAATCAAGCATATAAACATTAATTTTAGCACGAGTTCAAATAAAAAATTAATGTAACTTTTGATTAAATAATCTAAAACTTGTGAAACTTTGTAAGCACCTTCCTAAGGATGTCAGGAACCTATTTCAACCTTCAATCACAAGGATTGACATCAAAATTCTGATCTTTTTCAAAAATACCGAAGGTTGCACCAAAACTAGGTTGAAAACTAAAACTTCACCCTGAGTTTACTCGTGAGGATTTAATGATCAAGATAATCTTAAATAACCTGTCATATGTCCTAGCAAGCAAGAAGACCAAAGAAATTGCTTCCAAATGACCAAGATCAATATCTACCTCAAAATCTTCATTCTCAATCCAAAAACTGATTTCTTGAAGAAATTTGGATGATCAAGAAGAGGCTAACCTAGATGATTGGGAGATGATCTATAGAGAATACATCCATCAATCGTTCATCCTTGGCATCATAGGATCAAGCAAGAAATTAAAGAAACCAACAAGAAAGATCAAGAATCAAGAAAGAGGAAGGTCAAGAACAAAAGCTAAATCTTGAGCACAAAATTGATCTTTATTTTAGAGCATTAGGATGGATTACAAAGCCTCTCACTTGAGAGCAAAACTCCCAAGGAGCACACATACACACACCACATAAGAACACAAAATATTGCGAAAGCCTTAATCTAGAATCTTTGAACTTCAAGGCTTGGAACCTCATCTCTCACTACTTCTTCTTATATAGTGGAGGCAACTCTAACCTTAGACTTGGACACTAAGGTGGATACCATTCACTCTTACATGGACTAACTCAAAACTCAACACTCTTAACAGGTTTTCACTCACACAAGCCGCTTCTCAAAGCGGCTATTACATTGAAGCCAAATCCGCTCTGCGAGCTCGAATTGATGTCAAAACCACTTAAAACAACTTAGGACACCACCACGATTTTCCAAACCGCCTCGACTACTAGTATTGGATAAATTACCAATTTATCCTAATGACCGGTCTTCCTTCTTAAAGCATCGCCCATACTTCGTCGCTTTACACGTGGCCCCAATGACTTACCACCAAACCTCTCACACGTCCGGACTCCCCGTCCTCACTTGCAAATGGGCCCAAGTTACTTGGCGCACCACGTGTCCTTGACCGCTTCACCATGGCGGCACTGGCTTACTTGACCGTTCTGGACCTCAACTCCACCCTAAGCTTAGTATCGGTCCATTTTATTGCCCGCCATGTCTATCACCAGTGCTTTATGCTCCGGTTCCTTGTCTTCCTAGCTTGCAACCACTCTCCAGCCTCAATCATTTTTGGTATCTCTTGACCGTTCTAAACCTTAGCTTTGCTAGCATAGTCCCGATCTTGCCTTTGTCTCACCATGACCTAGCTTTGGAGTCCTGCAACCAACACAGACAAGCAAACCATCACATAGCACTCTTCACAATATATGCATTAATCACCATGTAATACAAACCATTAAGCATAAATTTGCAGTGAAGTTAGCACTACCGCCACCTAGGCTGGTAGTACCGCACCCCTAGTACTACCACTTCTGGTTGGTAGTACCGCTCCCACTAAAAATCCTTGAGATAACTACCGCTCCTAAGGCCGATAGCTTCGCAGGACCAGCATTGCCGCCAACCCAGGCCGGTAGTGCTGCTGGCACTACCGCTCTTACATGGCCGGTAGTGCCACTCTTGATCTGACAGCACATCAAATTGCTTTAAATTCAAAATAGAATTCAAAACAAACTCAAACTTTAGTACCACATGCTCAAACAATATCAATAACTCATCACAATTCTAGATAGACCACCACATGGTCTTCCACTTCTACAACTATTTTTTCCCTCTTGTTCATAGGTCCCATCCCAATATCGTTTCAACAATATTTTTTGGTTTACAAGATCCTCGTGTGATCACCAACGAAATAAACAAATGAATAATATAGGGCGGCAATCTCACCCAAATCCCAACGGCTCACTAAAATTCTCCAACTTGGATTTGCTTTAGACAAACTAAAGTTTTAAAATTCGAGTCCAAAGAAATTTCTTCTTCTCCTTTTTTTTCTGTGAAAAAAAGTGGGTAGCTCTAGTCAAATCCATGACTTCAGTTACAAACACCTTTCTTATTCTTGTATCATTCTTTATTTTTAAGGATCAGAGTTCTTGTGTCCTCAATTCAACCGAATGGTTTACTTATACTAGAACTTGTGTAAAGAGACTTTCTGAGGAGTTGTTATATACTTTTCTAAGTGGTTGAGGCCCTGCACGTTTTCTCTTAGGAAAACAGAGCCTTTGTTTTTTTTGGGCCCCTGGCCAATTTTATTTGCAAATTGGGCCCAGTACAAACCAATTTACAAAACTAGCCTTATCCCTAACCGTGAAAGCAGCGACATGTCATTTGCCAAGCTCTCATACCGTAGCAAGGCACAGCAATGGTGTAAACCTTGGAAAGCCAGGTGACCAGAGCGATAGGGTGGAGCCCACTAGCCTGCTAAACTCCCTTGTTTGGCTTCACATCCACTGACCTGCTGAGTTGCCCTTGCTCAGCATCACGTCTATTGTTTACTCTTCCTTAATTAATTAATTTTACTTAATTAATAATTTACCTAATTAAACTCTTGTGTCAGCCTGCCGAGGAATGGTTGTTTGCCAAGGACCTATCTAGTTACCAGTTTGCGACATCTGTTACCGAGCTCGGGGTACGTGGCAACTTGTTTGCTATAGCACCAGCGAGGTACTACGGTACGGAAGTGTGGCAGGTAACATGTGTTGCCTACCGTTACTTCCGCAGTCAGGGACAAAACTAGTTTTGCAAATTCATTTGTATATGGGCCATAATTGCAAAAAAAAAAAATGTATCAAGAAAAAAAAGCGTGGAACTCTAGGAAAACCACACTTTTTCAACCACGAGTTTGCTCTAGCGTTTGTGCATCTCATCCGTGACTCCGTGAGGATGCTGATAGCTTGAACAGTGTTGCCTAGATACCTACGAACCAGTCACAAGAATTCTACATGCTAGAAAACGGGTTCACCGTTTCAAATCCTATCGACAATACAAATTGATTCTCCTTTAAAAAGATGGAACCTGTTCGCATTTTAATTTTTTCGTAAGCTGCCTTCTAAAACTTACCCAGATTGAAATAGTTGGAGACTAATACCGGTAATTAA
This sequence comes from Guadua angustifolia, assembly GCA_036346375.1. Taxonomy (NCBI): domain Eukaryota; kingdom Viridiplantae; phylum Streptophyta; class Magnoliopsida; order Poales; family Poaceae; genus Guadua; species Guadua angustifolia. Next base: position 28,400,334 of record CM070502.1, read on the forward strand.
CCAGCCGGTTACGGCCGTGAATATATATGGTATCCCTGAATTGCAACATATGATGAATCATGAAACCATTCGAGCTGGAAACAGAATTAAGGGGGAGTCTGGCATTTTTGCATGCGTGCCAACAGGCTGGCTTGCAGGGCTGCAGGCAGCTGCATATCCAACATCACAATTGAACACTCAGCCAGCCCCAGATTCTGCATGCCGACTTTTATGTTACTGACATGCCGACTTTTCGTTGGATGAACAGCATTAGAAATTAATCCAGTTCACTGTGTTCTTCAATGGGGACGAGAATAATACTCCGAAGGGTCCCAACGGAGATCTCCATTCAACAAACAATCTATGGAGACAGTGGCAATGATCGCGAAGAAAACTGGTATCTGCTGGTGTATCATGATTCATGAGAGAGGAAGTGCTCACTTTCTCACTCATAACTCAACTGTCGGGGTGCTGCATCATGAAGCAGCCGCATTGCCCTCAGGACATAAAAGCTTTTGTGCGCCAAAGTAGAGGGGAAAGTGACCAAATTACCTCACTAGCCATCGCAAAATTCTTTGGATTTTCTCTCGCGTTCAATCTACAGTGACAGCTCTCTCTCTCTCTCTCTCTCTCTCAACGGTAGGGATGTATGTCATTTTAGATTCACCTTTTCAGCCTGAATTTCTTTTTTTTTCCCAGTGACTTTAACACTATATTCAGGTTTAGATTTGGTTCTTTGAAAATCTGAAAGAAGTACATGTGTATAGGTGAAGGTATGCATTTTTTCTCACTTGATCTAGGCTGTCTATTTTCTAGCAAGTAACCAATGATCTATAAGAGGAAGAATCTTTTAAAGCTTTTCAATATGTTCTCAAAAGGTTGCACTAAGGGTACATGTCAAGCCTGCACCAAAGAATAATGAATACGAGGGGAACCAAGGTTTGCTTAGTTGAAAAGAAGGACAAGGGCACTATGAAAACTTGCTTTAGATCTTACCCACTTGACCTAAGCAACACTTTAAAGATTTCCAACTGATCCTTGTTTAATAAATGTAAATCTACTCATCTCGCTGCATCTTATCTTTTCGGTAAGTGCAAATCTTTACATTCATCCATCCATCGAAGTCACACTAATAGGACAGATGTAACCATTGTCTCTTCCATCTTGTAGTACTAATTATAGAATCCATGTTGATACAACAGTTTAACACTCCTGCCCCCTCCCCTAAAAATAAAACATAAAAGGAGGGACTCCTTTTAAAATGTTGTTTGCAAATCACACTACATCTTCTGGCTTTACAGAAAAGATATGCCACAGTGGATTTGGACGTGGGATAAAGGCACTACCAACCCAAAGAGCATAACATAGGAAAGGTTCTTTACACCAAGATTGGTGATATGGATTCTCCAATTAAAAATCCATTTCAAATAAAAACAAAAGATACCATAATTCATCATTAGCTGGACAATAATTACTTTTCCTTGTTTCTTGGTCAGGGAATAATTAGTTTTCCTATTGAATGCACAGTATTCAACAATTAAGCTGAGTTGCAGCTTTTCTGCTGATTATCAAATGCAGGCTTCTGCATTTTAAATAAATATTTAAATAAAATTGGATTAGATATTCTTCAACAGTTCTGTTTCCTTTTAAGTTCTCCTTACATAGCTTTCAGAATTTTAATGAAAAGTTAAGTAGCGATGCATACATAACGCTATTAAAAAAGGGGAAAGCGAACATATATCAATAATTATTCGCTTTGGGCCGAATTTTTTTTATTTAGGTAGAAAAATAGAAATGTGAATGTCAAGATTAACGCACAGCCTAAGTAGGATACAAATATTGTTGCATTCGGAAATCTAGAGGTAAAAAAATAATTATCACATATATAAACCAAAGAATATTGATTCCACAAACTATTGAATGGTCTATTTTTGGCATTTTGGCAGTAACAACATATGTCCTTCCTACAAACTAAGAGGGAGACGCTTTAATTGACTATTTTATCCAAAAGAAAGAGGCTTAGCGTAAATAAAGAAAACAAAACAGGCAGTAAGCCAATCTTCAACTCTGGGTCTGTTTAGTCAAGTTTCAACTCCAACTCAAGGGCTTCTTGAAGCTGAATTTATATGCTAGATACGTTTATAGCTTCACCCCTCTAGAAGCCAAAAGCTGTTCCAACAGTCGGCTTCTTCTCAGTCAAAAGCCAGCAACTCATTTGTGCTAGGAGAAGTTGAAAGCCAAAAGCCGGCCTAGGGTGGCTTCCTATAGCTTCGTTTGGTTGGGGTTTCGACTTTGCCCATGGAGTTAGGTAAAAATTACCAACCTCATGCTAGGTATGAAAGCTCACCACCCTCCCTCTCTCGCTCCATTATCCTACCTGTGCCACTACGCCGCCTCCACCATCATGCTGCCTGCACTCTGACGCAAATCTCAGCCGCCCCCGCGCCTCCACCCCTGTGCAGATCTTGGCCACCTCCGCTATCACGCCACTTTTTCCCCCACGTAGATATCAATTGACGAGGATTAAGAGCCATACTCAGTTTTGGGCCTATACAACTCTATAAGAAAAAACCCATAAAGAAGAACAAGGCTCACGATCAATTACTTGGTTATGGCTCTAACTAGTTTACTAACGTGTCCTCTATTAGTTTATACTGGTCTGTCCTGACCAGTGATTCGACTGCTCCAACTAGATTAAACTGGTTGGGACAGACAGTTAACTCTACACAAGAATAATGTGAGGATAGTTTCCTTGACAGGTATGAATAACTGATCAAAAGTTATACCCAAAAAGGCACCTCCCATGAAAAGATACCTTTTGGCGAGAAGACACCTTTCGGCTAGAAGATACCTTTTAGAGCATAACTGCCATTTTTTCGTTTTGTATAAATAGGGAGGTCATTTGTACCATTAGACATCTGATCTCATGAATTCACAAATTCTATAATACTTGTACTCGGTTAAACCGCTTGGCTAATAAGAAGCAATCTTTTGTTCACCTTTTGCACTCTATGATCTTAGAGGCTTACAACCATTTTTGTTCATAAGCTCGATCTAGAGACCCCAAGTCTTCAACATTGATAGTTGGCTCTAGAAGGGGGGCTTCTAGTGACCAAGATTGTGAAAGGAATGTCCCGTTGCCTTCAACATTGGATGAAGAAAACTCTTTTGACCTCTTTAACTACACCGGCCTCAACGTCAACGACTACATCACAGAAGAAGAATGCAAGTGCAATTTCTACTTTGAATATGTTACCGAAGCATGGTTGTCAAAGGCCTAGTCCAAATTGGGTAAGGCCGCGTCGGAAGTGCCACTGCTTGAGAAATCAAAATGTGAGCACGATCCCATTCTTGCCTCGGTTACAGAAGTAGATATCCATGGCACATATCCCATAGAAGTCGACGATGATCATGCTCTCCAAGATGATGATATTATTCTAGAGAGCCCAACTTTGGAAGATTTTCTCAGAGGTCTCGACTATACCCTATCCTTGGATGAGGACAGAGTGCTCACCCTTCTATCACTCTAGATTCCACAATTGTCCGATCACGAGTGAGATAGATGAACAACAGGCAGAATGCGAATAGTGTGAAGCTCATGAGAGGGTAGAAAAAGCAGCTTAGGAGCAACACGAACAGTTTGTTGTGAAAAACAAAGGGTTGTGGATGAGGCAAGATGCTAATACTATAGCACTCAACTAGGGACATTGCAAAGACCGGATTTCTCAGGGAGTTGCCCCTGACACATCTTTCTGGTCATGCCGCAAGTCCTAAGGATGATGGTAAGAGACCTAAACTTGGTTCCAAACAGTCCACAAGAGGATACTCCTATAAACAAAATCCGCATATTGATCGATGCGATTCTAAATCAACCTACGAAATGGAATAAATAATGAGCACAATGCAACAATCATTAGATCCTTAGCCGTTGATCTACATGAAGTTGCTATAGAAGTACAAAGCATATCCCTATCAACGAGGTCTTAGACTGGTTTGCGTGAGGGGCACTCTCATCTAGTCGACATTGACAAGGCACCAGCCACCAACAGAGGAATGAACCACAATGGAGAAGCATCTTCGATAGACTTACCCTATGTGAAAATATTAACCATGTCTATGATGACCTTGTTCTCCTGCATATATGGAATAGGTTCCTAATGTGCGAACACTCTTGGGACTTTACATAGGATGTATAGCCTTTTTCCTAGTGGTTGCTGCATATAGACCTTCTCACGTAACTCACTATTAAGAAGGCATTCTTAGCATCAAGCTAATAGATAGACCACTCATAAATAAAGACAACGGTAAGAAGAGTGTGAACAATGGTCATATAAGCCATAGGAGCAAAAGTCTCATCATAATCACAAACATGCTCTTACTAAAAATCATATACCACAAGACAAGCCTTGAAGCGTGTAACACCCCAATTTTCACATTTCTTGAATTTAATTTGTATTTTATGTTTTTGCGAACTTTCTGAAATTAATTTAATCTATTTTGCATTATGGATTTAAGCCTTTTGTCATTTATTTATTGAAAAAGTTCTAATAATCTTTTATTGAGAATATTTTATTTGTGTTCCAAATACTTTAAAATATTTTCTAGAATTTTTTAAATTTTTCTGATATTTTTGCTATTTATTTGGGCTTCATTTATTTTGCTGAATTATTTTTTATACAGAAATGATTTGAAAATCAGTCACATAGTGTTTGGACCGAAGCCCACTGGGTCTGGCCCATCTGTTCTGTGTTGTCAGCCCGCATAGCTCGCTCACCAAAATCCTAACTCGTGGACAATCAGATCCGATCAGACACTTGTTGTTCCACCGCGTCGTCACCGCGCCCGAGCCGTTGATCTGCCGCCACGTGTATGCTCCATATGCTGCCACGTCAGCTTCATCGGACCTCTCCGAATCCACCATGCCGCCGTAATCCCATAGGACTCAGGATTAGTTTCCACCCTGTACACGCTCGTCAAGGTGTCTATTTAAGGTGTTGCCCTATGCATCGTGTAGCCGGAGACGAGCCGCACCTGTCGCCCTAGCGCACACCCACCGAAGTGTCGTCATTCGCCTACCAGAGCTCGTCAAAGTTCAAAGGTAGCTCCACCGCAGTTTTTTTGTCATTTCCGCACTGTCTTCCACTGTGTTCATGCCCAAGTTCAAGTTCGCCACACTGAGACGCATCGATTCTGCCAGCTCACGTCGTCGAAGGTGCCCTGGAATGCCGTCGACTACATCATCTTCTTCATCTCCAGTGAACTAGCTCTGCTGCACCATAACTGTCGCTGTGATCTCCGTCGACCCTCAGATCTGGTAAGCACTATTGGATCGGCTCAACGTGTCCCGCACTAGGGTAGCTGCGTTCACTGCTTGTGTCCCTTAGATCTGAGCCATCCGATCTTCTGTAAGGGGTCATGATCTAGCCACATGGCCATGTCCACGGTACGCCGCGTGTCCCAAACCTCACCGCCGCTGTCGATCGTCCAATCTGGAACGGACGGGTGAGATCGCACCAGGCACCGCGCTAGTCGAGTCATGCCGCATGTCATTCGGGTTTCGAACCATCGTGCCATCTAGGCTATTGGATCTAGATCTGATGGCCCAGATCTTGCCGCGTGTCACCACCGTAATCAGCCGCGTGGATAGCGCCACACCTCACCGCGTATCCTCGCCTGCGTTAACCATGCATCAGCCGGTGCATGTGCATAATGTGTTGAGTCCACCATGAACCCAAGCTGAGCTATAGACCCAATCTATGCACTTGTATGCGTGTCGCGCTGAGGTTGCGCCACGTGTCTTGTTGTGATGCAGCCACGTGTCCTGTGATGTCATAATTCGGTTTTTCCATGGAAAAATATTAAGGTCAAAAATAATTTCTTTACTGACATCAGCATGACATCATAAATGCTGTTTTCCAGTACAAAAATAATTCGGTTAATTTGTATTTTCCTATTTTTCTGGTTTTTCCTTTATTTCAAAATTTAACTAGCTTGCTCTCCCTCATACGAACTCCGATTGAGGTTATTCCAGTTTCTAAAAATTTGTAAAATTGGGCTCTATTTAATGGTTAATTTTATTTAATTTTTGAAGTTTTTGTTCTTTATTTTTGGTATTTATTGCTTTCTCGCTCATTTTGTAAAGACACCGAGGTGCCCGGTGAGTTTGTGATCAAGGAACCAGCACATGAATAAGGTCCAGAATAGGATTATGAGCTCTTTGAAGGCAAGTTTTGCTTTAATCATATTGAACCTATGCTTTAAAATATTATATTGTTTTAAAGTATTGCATGTTAATTTAATTATCACTTGTTTCAATTATGCTAGGAATAGTTAATTGTCCACTTTGTATTTCATCCACCTAGCCATGCCATATGCCATATTTCATTTGTCACCCTAGGATTGTTACTTACTAGTTGGTAGCTATAATTGTCAATATGGGTAATTAGAAGCATGTAGTATGCTTAGCCATGCAACGAGCCATCATTTTATATGAAAACTATTAATCTTGCTTAATGATTATGGAACATATTTATTAACTTGTGTATCAGAAGTTATGTAACATCCCAAAATTTGAGTTTTGGAATGTTTAAAATCAAAAATGAATCATTTGCAATTTCTCTCGAAAATGTAAAAGCTTAAATTGAATTTTCTAATAATTAGATGATTTAATTTGATTAATCTATGCATCAAATTAAAGGTTTCCAATTTTATTGGGTTCCTTATGCTCCAAGGAATTTTTCTATATTTTAGAGATTTTTTGAATTTATTTGCTATTTATTTGAATTTATTTGCATTTACTTGAATTTCTGGAATTTAAATAATTCGGAAAACATTTTAATTCTTCAAAACCCTCTCGGGCCGAATTTGCCCGGCCCAAACCCTATTCTTCCGTTCTGGCCCATTCTCCGCGTCTGCCCGGCCCGCTAGCCCAGCTGCGCTTCACCGCTCGATCGGCGACACGTGGACGTCCGAGATGCACCCGCATCGCGCGTCGCCGCCGCAGCTCCCAAACCCTAGCCGCGCCGCCCTTTTCGGCGTCCGTGTCGGGCACGGCTCCCAGGGCTATTTAAAGCCGTCGCCACCTCCCGTACGAGGTTCCCCGCTTCGCGCTGAGTCCGCCGCCTCCTTCCTCGTCGACCGAGACGCTGCCAGCACCGAGATCACCCTCGCCGAAGTTCCTCGCCGCCCGAACACCTTCTCCGCTGTCTTCCGCCCTCTCCGGTCATCCTCCGTCGCCGCCGCTTGCACGCCCGAACTCATCTCGAAGCCCTCTTCCGGATCCGCTACTTCTTCCGTCCGATCCGGTGCTATTCCGCCACGCCGTGTGTCGTCTTCCTCGGCTCCGGTAAGTGAGCGCCGCCTCTCGCCGTCGAGCTCCTTCACGCGTTCTTGGCCGTCCGATCGTCCGCCGACGATCCAGATCGTGCCACGCCTCCTCACCCGCGCCCTCGATCCTCAGCCATCCGATCGCCAACGGACGTGCCGGATCTTGCCGCGTGGCCAAGCCCTGCACCGTTGCGTCGGGCTGCGTGGCCGCCAGCGTGGTGCCACCTCCAGCCGCCTCGTACCCCTGGCAGCGTCGGCGTCGATCGGCGCCACGTCGGTAAGCGCGCGATCGACCCTAGCCCTATTCCGTGCACCGGTCCATCAGTGGGCGAACCAGCGACATGCGGGCCCCGCATGTCAGTCGGCATTTATTTTTCTTTTCTGATTTTCTGAAAAAGAAACGAAAATCCCAGCCAATCACAAGCTGCCACGTGTCACCCCTTGCGAATTTTTCTGATTTTCTCTGAATTAAATCTTCTAGAGGCCCGTTCTCCTTCGTCCGAACTCCGATTTGAGCGATTCAAATTTCTAAATTTTTGTAAAATTGAGCTCTACATTCCAGAGCCATTTATTTTCAATTTTGAGGTTGTTTTCCTCTCTGTTTTGTATTTATTTGGCTTGGTTGCTTTATTTTCCAGTGAGCGCAAACTACGAAGGAGCGAACGGAGACTTCGAGGACCAAGAATCAGCACTTGAACAACAAGGCAAGTCGTAGACCTTTGATCATATTGAACCCATGGTTGCAAAAGTACTTTGTTTTATACAATTGCATGCTATTTGTGTATCAATGCTAGTTTATGAGAGTAGCTATTCACCTGATTGAGTATGCCCCTTTGCTTATTGGAATGCCATGTATCCATTGTTATCCTTAGGTTGGGACATTACTAGTTGGACATAATCATAATACCAACATTGGGGTTATCGTAGCTATGCTTAGCCATGCTTAGTTGTCCAATGGGATTCATATCACCTGTGAACTAATGTTAATCTTGACTTAATGAGATATGGAATTGTGGCTGTTGACCACTGTTGTAAAACTTGTTGTACCATGGCAGGGGATGCCATTGGTTTGGGTTGAACGAAATGTTTTCCCTCGGGCAATTGATCGTGCGATAGAAGGGGTCTTTGTTTAGCACATTGGGATGTGGTTGTTTGCGAGATAATTTAAGGACTTAATCTTGTGCGCCATTGAACTGGGCCTAACCGTGCAACCACAAGTCCGGTATGGGACGGACCTAGTGATTAATTTGCAATGTCTAGACTTGAGTATTGCAGTTGTTGGTGTGGGGTCCAAGATGGACTGGTAGACCCACATGGCTCAAGAGGGGGCCCCGAGGGGCGAAACCTTAGAGGGCAGTACTGGGTTTGGACAGGCATTGTAAAGGCTTTGTAGTGATCTCTCTGCCGACACACCAAAGGAAGTGTGTTCTTAGCGCTTGGCATTAAGGGATGATCATGTCTTGTGGGTAAAGCCGTACAACCTCTGCAGAGTGTCAAAACTATTGAATAGCCGTGTCGCGGTCATGGACAAGCCCGGATTTCACACGGGTATATAGTATTTTCTTGAAATGTGGAATGGTGGGGATGTGAGCGGGAGTTCACGTTGTTTGTTGTCGCAAGCTATCTTGTTGAATTGTGTGGTTGGTACTTGTTTGAATGATGTAGGGTGATGCCTCGTCATTCTGCTCATGTTGTCTACCATTGATTTACGATTATTTATTATTGTTTTATCAATCGCCTTCAATCTATTTATTGTATTTAAATTCAAGTTATTGCTTTCGCAAATGAACCATATGACTATCCTTTGTCAAGCCGTACATGAATATATTGCATCATTTCCCTCGGCTTGTTGAGTACGTTTTGTACTCACGGCTACGCCCATGTTGTTCGATTCTTTGAGGAAGGACCGGTAATGAGTATCAAGAGGAGGAGTACTATGAAGACTACGCCGACTAGGAAGCGTTTCCCAAACGATTACTGTGGCATGTCGAATAGCCCAAGTTATTTTATTTCCGCAACCTTGAGTTTAATTGTTTCTTAAGCCAAGAGGCATTGATGTATGAACCTTGACTATAAGGTCGTTTGCTTTATTCAATAAATAATTTGCTTCTTCTTAGTTATTTCGATGTATGGAATGATATGTCATCTATGTTTCCCTTGTGTGCACTAGCGTGATCTGGACTAGTCTTTGTATACCTGAAGGGTTTCGGATTTGCATATCCGGGTCCCGACGAGAGATGGTATCGAGCCGAGTTATTCAGAGGTCGCTTTCTTAGTTAGCATGGTCTTCAAAATTATTTTCTAAATCAAACCAACAAATTGGTATTTAATAGTTTGTCTCTTCTCATCTTATTCTTAGGTTCTTATTCCTCTTCTTTCTTTGAAACATTGCTTTGAAATTTAAATTGATCTCGATCCCATTAAACTTCACGAAAGCCATGGAAATTTCTCGCAAGGAACCAAATCAAGGGGCGATGATCAAGCGTCGAAGAGTATATCAGAAGACTACCATATAAGATAGGTTTGTGGTGCTCTATGGTGTTTGAGCATGCCATTCTCTTTTGGTTTAGCTACGTTTAGTCTGCGTATACTAGGATTTTTGTTGCTTGTGTGCCGGGTATGTTGTACACTTGCCTCCAGCAAGACGCACGGTGTTACAACTGTACCCTAAGTTGAAAGCTTTATTTGGTTCTTTATTTTGTAGCCTTTTCGGCTATGTCTTTGGTTGACCTTTGTTCTTGGGTATCACCTTCTCCCCTAGATGACCTTACCACTTTCCTATTTGCTTTTCCCTCTTACCTATTAAACTCGTACTACATCGCAGATGGTCGACACTCGTTCTGGAGCCGGTCGCAGTTCGCCAGTGGATGCCAATGCTAATGCCAGCGCCAGTGTCACCCCGCCACCACCTCCTGTAGTGACAGACCAGAACTTGGGACATTTCTTGGCAGCTCAGACTCAGCTTATGAATACAATGATGCAGAATATGAACAATATGATGAATCAGCAGAATCAGACTGCAGTTGCCCTAGCAAACTTGTTGAACCAACAAAATCAAGCTGCTGCTGCTGTTGTTGTCGCACCTCCTCCAGCTCGCCCTCAGTCTAAGCTAGCAGAATTCATGAGGACTCGTCCGCCTACCTTCTCCAACTCTTCAGAACCCTTGGACGCTGATGATTGGATTCGCTCCATCGAGAAGAAGCTGGCAATTGCTCGATTACAGATCATGAGAAGGTTCTTTATGCCGCTCATCGGTTTGAAGGCACCGCATTGTTGAATGGTGGGAGAACTACATTGCCGCCCATGATGATCCTCAAACCATCACTTGGGCGAGTTTTGTTGCTTTCGCCATTCCCATATCCACGATGGAAAGGTAGAGATGAAGAAGAATGAGTTCGAGGAGCTAAAGCAAGAAGGGATGACGGTGAGTGAATATCTCAATAAGTTCACTCGGCTTCGCTCGCTATGCACCGAAGATGTAGCCACGAGATGATGCTCGCGAGAAGAGGTTCAAGCGTGGGCTCAACCCAGTTTAAAGGTGCAAGTGATTGGCAATGACTATCTGATTTTCAAACATCTGGTGGACAAAGCTATGCTCATTGAGGAGTCTCGTCGTGAGTTGGAAGAATCCATAAGAGGAAGATGATGCAACATGGAGCTCATCGAATCACCCGCAGAGAGAGCCGGTCCAATGTCCAAAGAACTGCTTTCGTTTCACTACTCCTTCATCAGGATTCGGGACACCTGCACCAGCACCTCGCCCAGCTCTTTCAGGCAACCCTAACATCAACGCCAACAGCAATCCGCCTCAGAGGACCAGTAATCCAGCTGCAGGAGTGACATGCTTCAATTGCAATGAGCGTGGTCACTATGCCAATAATTGCCCCAGGAAGCAAGCTGTGACACCGTTCGTTTCAACTTGGGATCGACACCAGCCAAGACCCCCGCACCAGGAACAGGACGTGGAGCCTCCCAGACCCCAAATCAAGCTACCAGGACTCCACCGCCTATTGGAAGAGGTCGTGTGAACCATGTCACCACTGAAGATGCCCAGGCTGCATCAGACGTCATACTAGGTAAGCTCCTAGTCAACTCAGCATCTGCCATGGTTTTGTTTGATTCTGGAGCTACGCATTCGTTTGTTTCTGAGTTTTCTTTGCAAGTCATCATTTAAAGACAAAGCCACTTAAGACTATTTTATTGGTGCAATCACACGGTTCAGATTTGAGTCTGAACCAAGGCTGCCCGAGGTTAAGATATTAATCGGAGGGTAGAATTTCTAGCCAACCTCATTGTCCTAGACACCAAATCCCTAGATGTAATCCTAGGAATGGATTGGCTCTCCAAGAACCAAGCAGTTTTGGATTGTGGAAATAGAGAGATCACATTAACTAGTCGAGATGGAACAAAGCTAAAGTTTCAAGTCTGTAGAGATCGGTCAGAAGGAATAAAAGTTTGTAGTGCCAAAGGAATAAATTTGGAAGATGTGCCAATTGCTAGAGATTTTCCTGATGTGTTTCCAGATGAGTTGCCCGGAATGCCACCGGATAGAGATATAGAGTTCTTGATTGAGCTAGTTCCTGGAACGCCACCCATTTCCAAGAGACCGTATAGGATGCCTGCTAATGAGTTAGCTGAAGTAAAGAAGCAGATCAAAGAGTTGCAAGATCAGGGTTTTGTTAGACCAAGTTCTTCGCCATGGGGAGCCCCAGTTCTTCTAGTTGAAAAGAAGGATGGAACTCAGAGGATGTGTGTAGATTATCGTGCTCTAAATGAGGTCACCATTAAGAATAAGTACCCTCTGCCAAGGATTGATGATTTATTTGACCAGCTTCAAGGAGCAGGAGTATTCTCGAAGATTGACTTGAGGTCAGATTACCATCAGTTGAAGATTCAGTAAGAGGATATACCCAAAACGACTTTTGTGACTCGGTATGGACAATATGAGTATACCGTGATGTCCTTTGGTTTGACCAATGCCCTGCTTATTTCATGATACGATGAATAAAGTATTCATGGAATATTTAGACAAGTTTATCGTTGTCTTTATCGATGACATTCTGGTCTATTCCAAGAGTGAGGCAGAACATGAGGATCACTTGCGGAAGGTATTGACAAAGCTAAGAGAACATCAACTCTATGCTAAGTTCAGTAAATGCGAGTTCTGGATGAAAGAAGTTGCTTTCCTAGGTCACGTTATATCAGGCGAAGGTGTCGCCGTTGACCCTGGTAAAGTGAGAGATGTGCTCAATTGGGAGTCGCCGAAGACGGTAACTCAAGTTAGAAGTTTCCTTGGAATGGCGGGATATTATCGCCGTTTCATAGAAGGTTTTTCCAGAAAAGCTAGACCGCTCACCCAACTTTTGAAAAAGGAGAAGAAATTTGCTTGGACATCAGAGTGTGAGCGAAGTTTTCAAGAACTAAAGAAGTGTTTGACAAGCGCCCGATGCTTGTTTTGCGAGATATCGAAAGGATTTTGAGATATTTTGTGATGCATCCGTCAAGGACTCGGTTGTGTGCTAATGCAAGATAAGAAGGTTGTGGCATATGCTTGGCGTCGGTGAGGCCACATGAAGTCAACTATCAGACCCATGATTTGGAATTAGCCGTAGTGCATGCTTTAAAGATTTAGCGTCATTACCTCATCGATGTCGTTGTGAGGTGTACACCGATCATAAGAGCACGAAGTACATTTTACCCAAGCGAACTCAATATGAGGCAAAGAAGATGGTTAGAGTTAATCAAGGACTATGACATTGGTATTCATTATCATCCGAGCAAAGCCAATGTCGTGGTGATGCTTTGAGTAGAAAGAGTTCTTGCAATACCTTGATGATTAAGGAAAGTCACTTGACACTCTATGAGGAATTTGAAGCTCGATCTAGAAGTGGTGCAAGAAGGTTACTTAGCAACTTTGGAAGTCGTCCAACATTGGAAGATCGATCCGGAAGCCCAAGTGATGATGCTTGATATCAAGGAGATCAAGAGTAATATGAAGAAAGGAAAAGCCCTGAGATTCATGAAGATGAAAAGTCTTGTGTGGTATGAGAATCGTATTTGTGTACTGATCGAGAAAGAGCTCAAGGAGTTGTTACTTAAAGAAGCGCATGAGACTTTGTACTCCATTCACCCTGGAAGTACCAAGACCTCAAGGAAAGGTATTGGTGGCCTAGTATGAAGCGTGAGATTGCGAATATGTTGCTCTTTGTGATGTTTGCTAGAAGGTTAAAGCAGAGCATCGAGGCGGCAGGATTGCTTGACCATTGAAGATTCAGTGGAAGTGGGAAGAGATTGGTATGGATTTCATTCTGGGACTTCCTAAGACCCAAGCGTGTTATGATTCGATCCGGGTGATAGTGGATCGATTGACTAAGGTAGCTCACTTTATTCGATTAAGACTACCTACAGGAGATAAATTGGCGAAATTATATATGTCAAGGATTGTCGGTCTTCATGGAGTGCCTAAGAAGATTGTCTCCGATAGAGGAACCCGGTTTACCTCTCGTTTTTGGCGAGTTTGCATGAAGCTATGGGAACTCATCTCAGGTTTAATCTTGCTTATCACCCTCGGTCGATGGACAAAGCGCGTGAACAGATTCTTGAGGACATGTTGAGAGCTTGTGCTTTGACCTATGGTGCAAAATGGGACAAGTGTTTGCCCTATCTGAGAGTTTTCATACAACAATAGCTATCAAGCCGACCTGCAAATGTCTCCTTTTGAAGCCTTATATGGAAGGAAGTGAGAACCCTCTTAATTGGAAAGAGACGGAGAAAGACAGTTATTTGGTCTGCCATCTTGCAAGAAGCCAAGAGCAAGTTCGATTAATCCGAGACAAGTGAAGATAGCTCAAAGCAGACAAAAGAGTTATCACGAGATAATCGTCGCCGAGATTTGAGCTTGAGCCCAATGATTATGTGTATCTCGAGTCACACCTCTCAAAGGAGTTAAGAGATTTCAAGTAAAAGGAAAGCTTGCCCTAGATATGTTGGACCGTTCAAAGTCTTGGAGCGAAGAGGAGAAGTTGCTTACAAGCTTGAGTTGCCTCGATCCTTATTTGGAATCCATGATGTGTTCCATGTGTCTCGATTGAAGAAGTGCTGCGAGTGCAGACGAGCAGATGCGTTGAAGCCATCGATTTGCAAGAGGATCTCACTTACAAGGAGCAACCAGTGAAGATATTGGATGTTGCAGAGCGCATCACGAGAAGCAAGATCATCCGTTTTTGCAAAGTCCAGTAGAGCAATCATTCAGAAGAGGAAGCCACTTGGGAGCGAGAAGAGGATCTCAAGTCCGAGTTTCCTCACCTATTCACTAGCTATCCGAATCTCGGTCGAGATTCCCTTTAAGGGGAGGTTTGTAACATCCCAAAATTTGAGTTTTGAATGTTTAAAATCAAAAATGAATCATTTGCAATTTCTCTCAAAGTAACAAAGCTTAAATTGAATTTTCTAATAATTAGATGATTTAATTTGATTAATCTATGCATCAAATTAAAGGTTTCAGATTTTTATTGGGTTCCTTGTGCTTCAAGGAATTTTTACGTATTTTTAGAGATTTTTCTGAATTTATTTGCTATTTATTTGAATTTATTTGCATTTACTTGAATTTTTGGAATTTAAATAATTCGGAAAACATTTTAATTCTTCAAAACCCTCTCGGGCGAATTTGTCGGCCCAAACCCTATTCTTCCGATTCCGCCCATTCTCCGTGCCTGACTAGCTAACAAGTGCGCTTCACCGCTCGATCGGCGACACGTGGACGTCCGAGATGCACCTGCATCGCGTCGCCGCCAGCAGCTCCCAAACCCTAACCCCAGCCGCCCTTTTCGGCGTCCGTGTCGAACAGTTTGCTCCCAGGGCTATTTAAAGCCGTCGCCACCTCCGTCTGAGGTTCCCGCTTCATACCGAGTCCGCCGCCTCCTTCTCGTCGGCCGAGACGCTGCCCAAGACCGAGATCACCCTCATGAAGTTCCTCGCCGCCCAACACCTTCTCCATTGTCTTCCGCCCTCTCCGGTCATCCTCCGTCGCCGCGCACGCCCGAACTCATCTAAAGCCTCTTCCGGATCCGCTACTTCTTCCGTCCGATCCGGTGCTATTCCGCCACGCCGTGTGTCGTCTTCCTCGCTCCGGTAAGTGGCGCCGCCTCTCGCCGTCGAGCTCCTTCACGCGTTCTTGGCCCGTCCGTCGTCTGCCGGCGATCCAGATCGTGCACGCCTCTCCTCACCGCGCCCTCGATCCTCGGCCATCCGATCGCTAACGGACGTCTGCGGATCTTGCCAGCGTGGTTAAGCCTGCACCGTCTTCTGCGTCGGCGCTGCGTGGCCAGCGTGGTGCCACCTCGGCGGCCGTGTCGCCACCGCCTTGTGCGTCGGCGTCAATCAGCGCCACGTCACCGAGCCGCGATATCGACCTAGCCCTATTCCGTGCATCCGGTCCGCGTGGGCGAGCCAGCGACATCGCGGCCCCGCATGTCGGTCGGCATTTATTTTTCTTTTCTGATTTTCTGAAAAAAGCGAAAATCCCAGCCAATCACAAGCTGCCACGTGTCACCCTGCGAATTTTTCTGATTTTCTCTGAATTAAATCTTCTAGAGGCCCGTTCTCCTTCGTCCAGAACTCCGATTTGAGCGATTCAAATTTCTAAATTTTTGTAAAATTGAGCTCTACATTCCAGAGCCATTTATTTTCAATTTTGAGGTTGTTTTCCTCTCTGTTTTGTATTTATTTGGCTTGGTTGCTTTATTTTCCGGTAGACGCAAACTCTGAAGGAGCGAACGGAGACTTCGAGGACCAAGAATCAGCACTTGAACAACAAGGCAAGTCGTAGACCTTTGATCATATTGAACCCATGGTTGCAAAAGTACTTTGTTTTATACAATTGTATGCTATTTGTGTATCAATGCTAGTTTATGAGAGTAGCTATTCACCTGATTGAGTATGCCCCTTTGCTTATTGGAATGCCATGTATCCATTGTTATCCTTAGGTTGGGACATTACTAGTTGGACATAATCATAATACCAACATTGGGGTTATCGTAGCTATGCTTAGCCATGCTTAGTTGTCAATGGGATTCATATCACCGTGAACTAATGTTAATCTTGACTTAATGAGATATGGAATTGTGGTCATTGACCCTTCGTTATAAAACTTGTTGTACCATGGCAGGGGATGCCATTGGTTTGGGTTGAACGAAATGTTTTCCCTCGGGCAATTGATCGTGCAGTAAAGGGGGTGCTGTTTAGCACATTGGGATGTGGCTGTTTTGCCTGAGATAATTTAAGGACTTAATCTTGTGCGCCATTGAACTGGGCCTAACCGTGCAACCACAAGTCCGGTATGGGACGGACCTAGCTGATTAATTTGCAATGTCTAGACTTGAGTATTGCCAGTTGTTGGTGTGGGGTCCAAGATGGATGGTAGACCCACATGGCTCAAGAGGGGCCCCGAGGGGCTAAACCTTAGAGGGCGATCTTGGGTTTGGACAGGGCATTGTAAAGGCTTTGTAGTGATCTCTCGCCGACACACCAAAGGAAGTGTGTTCTTAGCGCTTGGCATTAAGGGATGATCATGTCTTGTGGGTAAAGCCGCATAACCTCTGCAGAGTGTCAAAACTATTGAATAGCCGTGTCGCGGTCATGGACAAGCAGGGGATTTCACACGGGTATATAGTATTTTCTTGAAATGTGGAATGGTGGGGATGTGAGCGGGAGTTCATCGTTGTTTGTTGTGCAAGCTATCTTTGTTGAATTGTGTGGTTGGTACTTGTTTGAATGATGTAGGGTGATGCCTCGTCATTCTGCTCATGTTGTCTACCATTGATTTACGATTATTTATTATTGTTTTATCAATCGCCTTCAATCTATTTATTGTATTTAAATTCAAGTTATTGCTTTACGCAAATGAACCATATGACTATCCTTTGTCAAGTCGTACATGAATATATTGCATCATTTCCTCGGCTTGTTGAGCACGTTTTGTACTCACGGCTTTACGCCCATGTTGTTCGATTTTGAGGAAGGACCGTAATGAGTATCAAGAGGAGGAGTACTATGAAGACTACGCCGACTAGGAAGGCGCTTCCCAGACGATTGCCTGTGGCATGTCGAATGGCCCAAGTTATTTTATTTCCGCTGCAACAGTTTAATTGTTTCTTAAGCCAAGAGGCATTGATGTATGAACCTTGACTATAAGGTCGTTTGCTTTATTCAATAAATAATTTGCTTCTTCTTAGTTATTTCGATGTATGGAATGATATGTCATCTATGTTTCCACTGTGTGCACTAGCGTGATCCTGGACTAGTGCTGTATACACAGAGGGTTTCGGATTTGCATATCCGGGTCCCGACAAGTTATCACACAAAGTTGTTGTTGTTGTTGGCACATGGTGCCTAGTAAATCAACTGGGGTGGTAAAATGATTTAGATTGAGGAAAGTGGCAAGAATTTGCGGTAGGCCAATGTGGCATTTCGACGGTCGCATTGCTTTTTATGGTATTTGTTGTTTTATGGTTATGATGGTTTCTGGTTAGTCTTACTTTGGTCAATTAATAATTCAACCTTGCAAGAATTTGAACTGAGTCATTCACACAACCACAATTCTGGTATGGGACAGACTTAGCTGATTAATTTGTCATGTCTAAGCTTCGGTACTATTACTGGTGGTGTGAGACCCGGATTGTGGTAACCAATCCTCACATAGGTAGGCTCACATGGTGCAAGAGGTGGGACCCTGGATGTGGTAACCAGTCCCACTAGTGTTGAAACTTTAACGGATAGTAACAAGTTTAGATAGGCATTGGAAAGGTTTTGTTATAATCACTCACTTTTGCGGTGTATGGTTGTATTTTGTGGGTAAAATGTATAACCTCTATAGAGTGTAAAATCTATTCGAATAGCCGTGCTCACGGTATTGATAATTGCTCGGTGATTACAGTCAAGGGTTAGATTTTATCAAAAACAAATGTGATATAGATTGAGAAACAATTGAGAAATTTATTATTGTTATTATGGTTTTACTGTCTTTTAATCTATTTATGCTATTCCTTTACAAATGCTATTTTACGCAAATTAGCCATGTTAACCAATCCTTTGTAATAAGCCATGCATATAGTATATTAGACTTGCATTATGTGCACAACTTGTTGAGTGCTGTCGGGACCCGGATTTGCAAATCTAAAACCCTCTGTGTATACTACACTAGTCCAAGATCACGCTAGTGCATACAGTGGCAACACAGATGAAATATCATTCCATATAACGAATTAACTAAGAAGAAGCAAATTATTATTATTTAAAGCAAATGACCTACGCTAGTGCATACAGTGGCAACACAGATGAAATATCATTCCATACAACGAATTAACTAAGAAGAAGCAAATTATTATTATTTAAAGCAAATGACCTGATGGTCAAGGTTCATACAACTATGCCTTAAGGCTTAAGGAACAAATAAAACTATTGCAGTGGAAATAAAATAACTTGGGCCATTCGACATGCCATAGGCAATCGTCTGGGGAAACGCCTTCCTAGTCCACGTAGTCTTCATAGTATTCCTCCTCTTGATATCCATTATTTCATGGTCCTTACTCAACAACTGATCAATGAAGGCATAAAGCCATGAGTACAAAAAGTATTTAGCAAGCCGTAGAGATAGTCATATGGTTCATTTGCAGAAAGAAATAACTTGAATTGAAATACAAAAAATAGATTGAAAGCATATTGATGAAAAAGATAATAAATAACTGGTAAATCAGTGGTAGACAACATGAACAGAATGGTAAGGCATCACCCTACACCATCCAACACAATTATCAAACCACTAAATTCAACAGTATAACTTTAGACAACAAAACAACAGTGAACTCTCCATTCACATTCCAACAATTCCACATTCCCACATTTCATGAAACACTCTATACCTCATGTGAAATTCCTAGGCACGTCCATGACCACGGATATGACTATTCGAATAGTTTTACACTCTATAGAGGTTATACAATTTTACCCACAAGACATGATCAGCTCTTGTTGCCAAGCACTATGAACACACTTCCTTTGGTGTGTCGGCAGAGAGATCACGACAAAACCTTTACAATACTTGTCTAAACTCAGTACTGCCTCTAAGGTTTTGCCCCTCGGGACCCCTCTTGAGCTATGTGAATCTACCCGTCCATCCGGAACCCACACCAACAATTGGCAGTACTCAAGATGAGACATTACAAATTAATCAGCTAAGTCTGTCTCATACCAGACTTGTGGTTGCACAATTAGGCCCAGTTCAATAGCGCACAAGATTAAGTTCTTAAGTTGTCTTAAACAAGACAGTCACATCCCAATGTGCTAGAAAGCACCCCTTTACTGCATGATCACTTGCCCGAGGGAAAACATTTTGTTCATCCAAGAACAATGGCAAACCCCGCTATGGTATAACAAATTTTACAGCAGTGGCTACGGCCATGATTCAATATATCATTAAATCAAGATTAATATTAATTCATATGTGATATGAATCCCACCTTACAACTAAGCAGGTCTAAGCATAGCTACGATAACCCACTATTTGTAATATGATTATGTCCAACTAGTAAAGTCCTAATCTAGGGTTATCAATGGATGCATGGATCCCAATAGTCAGGGTGGCATAATGTCAACTAGGTGAATAACTATTCCTATGAAATAAGCATTGATACACAAATAGCACGTAATTGTATAAAACAAATTACTTTGCAAAAATAGGATCAATATGATTAAAGGTTACGACTTGCCTTGCTGATCTAGTGCTGAGTCTTGGTTTTCGGAGTCTCCGTTTGTTTCCTCGAAATTAGCGTCTACCAGAAAAGAAATCATTGAAACCAAATAAATACCAAAGAGATCAAATAAGATCAAAATTGAAATGAAATGCTTTTGAGAGGTAGAGCTCGATTTTAGAAAAATTTAGAAACTTGAATCATCTCAATCGGAGTTCGTATGAGCAAGAACGAGCCTCCGAAAGATTAAATTCAGAGAAAATGGCTGAAAAAGAGACAAACCAAAATTTTCTGATTTATTTTTCTACTAGAAAATCAATTTATTGCGCAACACTAATGTCATCCAAAATTTGGTGGACTCGATCCACGGCACTGCGCCTGGTTCACTGCGCACCCGGTGCACGGTTGACATCAGCGCTGACACGGCGGCTCGGTTGATGTAGGCGGCTGAGATGGCGACTGACTTGGACTTGCCACGCATCGCGCATCCAATGGAGGGAGCTGATCAAGCAACATAGAGGCAAGGACACAGGCGGCGGCGATGTGGTGTGATTCGAAGCACTAGTGGGCGATCGAACGGGCCCCGCTTAGCAAAGAAGGTCGACGGCGAGGCGGCAATGCAACTTATCGGAGCCAAAGAAGGCAACACAGAAACCGGTGAAGAGACGATGGATTGGGCGCGAGACTGGTAGATCGGGAAGAACACAACGTGGGTGAATCGAGGAGGTGCATGGCTGCGGTGAAGATGCACCGAAGTGGTGGATCAACGTAGAAAAAGGGCTTGGCGGCGGTGGTACTTCGGCGAGCTCGTGAGAGAAGATGGTGGTGTCTCGAACAGCAAGGGCTATGGCAAAAGGGGTGGCACAGAGCAAGGAACCTCGGGCGGGGTGCAATGGCGCTTAAATAGGCCTGGGGAGGCATGCACAGCACGGACGCCGAAAATGGCGCTGCTAGGGTTTTCCTAGAGGTGGCGATAGCGTGGGACGACGCGGCTACATCCAGACCACACAAGCGTCACCCATCCGACTGTAGTGGCTCGCAGGCTGGTTGGCCGGGTGGGTGGCGCGAAGCGAGCTAGCAGAGCGGAGGCTAGGCCAAGGCCGCGCAGAGGCAACCTGGCTGAGCGAAGAAATAGAAATGGGTTGGCGAGAAGAATTCGGCCCGAGACGAATTTCAAAAATAAAGAAAAAATGTTTTTTGATTTAAGAAATTTCTCAAAATTCAAATAAATAGCAAATAATTTTAAAAAATCCCCAAAAATACAAAAAATCCTTGGTTTGATGTATATATTAATCAAATTAAATCCTTTCATTAATTTAAGAAATCTTTGGTTTGATGTATATATTAATCAAATTAAATCCTTCATTAATAGAAAATTCAAATTAAGTTTTGGTTAATTGTAGGAAAAATTCAAATGGTTCATTTTCAAATTTAAACATTCCAAAACTCAAATTTTGGGATGTTACAAGTGCTTTATGTAGTTACCCCATGCAACAAAACAACAAAAGTTAGAGAAGAAGCCATGCTTGCTTTTGAGGAGTATTAAGAAGAGGCAAATAACTAGGTTGCGAACCTTGTTAGTTGCCTATGGCAAATTGAAGAGTTTTCTATGAATAAGTTTGTTTCCACTGTAGGTTATTTATTTTTCAGTATTAGCCCTGCAAGGCGTTTACATGTAAGGTGGACCATAAGGTTGTCTAATAATTATATTTAATTTGATGAAGTCTTTATTATTATATCGCTGAGTATGATCGTGATATTCATTTATGTTGAGCTTGTATGCACTAGCGTGATCCTAGACTAGCGTAGAATACAAAGAGGGTATGGATTTGTATATTTGGGTCCCGACAGAGATGGCTTCAGAGCCATACTGACTGTAGGTCAAGCACTAACTAGTTTGTCATCTTAGGAGTGTCCAAAACTATTTTCTAAAGACAAAACTAACTTGAAATATTAAAAAAATCTTGACTTATCTCTTCTTTCTCGCTTTTCACCTTTGATGAATTTTTCTATCTTTTCTCTTGTTTTTGAGTTAAGTTTTTTATGAGAGTCGCTTCTGCAGGTAAAGATGAAGTGCCTTTATGGAGAGCGCGAGAGAGGATTTGCCGTTGAGTTTTGGAAGTTGCTGTAGTTGCTGGGAGGTTTTGACCGGGCTATCTACTGTGGTACCAGTTGGATCATGAACGGGAAGCTACAACCACCCCGTCAACATCTTAGTGAGAAGATCAATGTTTGAAGCTGGGATCTAGGAAGCTACTTGCCTTGCACTTTGCCGTCTTGCTCGTGACTACGCCACATAGTTGGAGTTGACGGAGTTCAAGTATCATCCTCATGGAGGCGCTGTCACCGAAGATAGGATCAAGAATGAGGAGGATGCCACCTATTGTCCACCTCGCTCGTCTTGCTACTGCACAAGAGAACCTCACGAAAACCACCAACCAAGATCTTGATGAGGTTTACAAGGCTTTAGAGAAGGCTGAGAAGGACCTTCGAGAGGGGAGAAAGATGGCTTAAGAGCGGATTACTGAGTTAGAGGAGGCCCTCTACCTTAAGAAGAGGAAGTTAAGTTAGAAGCAAAGGAAGAAGAGCTAGAAGAGGACCCTAAGAAGGTGGAGCCCAAGCCCACCGGACAAGAGTTTGCCTCTTCCAACGAGACCCCCAACCTTTGAAACCAGTTCGCACCAATGCCACATCACCCACCGCACTACCCACCCAGAGGCCCGCATCCAGGATGGCTTAGTGACTAGATGGTGTCCTAGTTTAGTAGTATTGGTGACTCAAGTATGTGAGTCGCATGAGTCTAAGTTTAGAGTGTTGCCCTTTAGGTGATTGATAATGCTTGCTTAGGTTAATGAGAGTTTATTTGTCTTTGAGTGTGCAATATGTGTTGCATTGCCCTTAGATACTTGTGAGCAACCATACCAAGTATTTAATAAAGTCTTTATATTTGGAGTTTAGGTCTAAAATCTTTTTCCCTACATGAGTTCTTATATTACTTGTCTATGATATTCCCCCTTTTTCTTTAAACCTTGGAGTGATCAACAGATAGTTTAGACTCGCACAAACAACGGAGCCAATGGAAGTCGCCCAAATGAGAATTGGAATGAATCGCCAATTCCTCAAGCAGCACCACCAGTTGACATGGGCAATTTTGGAGCCTTCCTTGCTGCACAAACACGGCTTATGCAGACCATGATGCCGCAAATGCAGCACTTCGTAAATCAAGCAGTGGCCAATAATGCAAACCAAGCTGCTTACAATGGGAACCACCCACAGTTGAAGCTGTCAAACTTCATGAGGGCCCATCTACCTACTTTTTCTTGGAATACTAACCCCATTGAGACTAATGACTAGCTTAGAACAATTGAGAGGAAGCTATATATCACCAAGTGTGAGGGGAATGAGAAGGTGCTTTATGCTTCTCATCAAGTCGAGGGTACAACTACTGAATAGTGGGAGAATTACTACGCATCGTAGGAGAACCTACAAGAGATCACTTGGGAAGATTTTTCTATTGCTTTTCGCCAGTACCATGTTTCTGAAGGTGTCATAGACTTAAAGACGGAAGAATTCAAAGTTATCAAGCAGGGAGGCCAGCCTGTGGTGAAATATCTGAATCGGTTCACCCAGCTTGTTCGCTATGCACCTGAGGACGTAGCGATAGATAAGGTAAGGCACTCTCGCTTCATGAATGGATTAAACTCTGGACTGCAAGTTGGGTTGATCACCCACAATTTTACTGATTTTCAAGAATTGATTAACAAGGCCCTTATCCTGGAAGACAAGCGTAAAGAGTTGGATGACAAGCACAAGCACAAAATGGCACAACAAGTAGCTCACTAAGGATAGCAAAAGTTGAGGGTTGCACCACAACAATTTGTTAGATTTCAGCCCAAAGCTATCTTCAAGATGCCATCTCCCACACTCGTCCTAGTGGGCAGAACTTTTAGACACCTGTTTAGACCAATAATACTTAGGTGGGAAATCAACAATCGACAGTCAGACGCTATTTTAGCTGCAATGAGATGGGGTATTTCACCAATAATTGTCTAAAGAGAGGAGGTGTTACGCCTATTCGCTTCAACCTTGGTCATACGCCTGCCAAGACGCCTGCACCAGGAGGGAACCGTGGAGCTGTTCAAGCTAGAGGCCTAACTAAAGCCACAGTAAGAGGTCGTGTTAATCATATAACGACTGATGAAGCCCAAGAAGTATCAGATGTCGTACTGGGTAAGTTCCAAGTTAACTAAGTACTTGCAATAGTTTTATTTGATTCTAGAGCTTTGTAGTCCTTTATTTCTCGAGATTTTGCTGTTGGGAATGGGTTAGATATTGTGAACCTTAAATGCATGCTTTTCGTCCAATCCCTTGGATCAGAAGTTCGATCTAACCTAGGATGTATGGGGGTTAAGATGCTCATGAATGGGATAGAGTTCCTAGCAAACTTTATTATTTTGGATACCCAAACACTAGATGTTGTCCAAACAAAAGGTTGCATTGGATTGTGGTCGAAGAGTAGTGTCGATTAAAAGCCCAAAAGGCAAAAAAGTGGAAGTCCAAGTGACCACAGTTCACAATGGTTAGATGATGGTTAATAGTGTCAAAGCTGTCAGAATAGAAGAAGTACCAGTTGTAAATGAATACCCAGATGTTTTTCGTGAGGATTTATCAAGAATGTCACCTGATCGAGCTATTGAGTTTGTGATTGAATTGGTACTTGGTACAGCCCCAAGAGCCAAGAGACCGTATCAGATGGACACAGATGAATTGGTAGAAATGAAGATACAAATTGAGGAGCTGCTAGAAAAAGGCTTTATAAGACCAAGTTCATCGCCATGGGGAGCATCTATTCTGTTTGTCCGAAAAAAGGATGGAAGAATAAGAATGTGCATTGATTATTGAGACCTTAATTAGGTGACAATAAAGAACAAGTATTCGTTACCTAGGATCGATGATTTGTTTGATCAGTTGAGAGGAGCTAGAATTTTCTCGAACATAGATCTTCGATCGGGATATCATCAGCTAAAGCTTCATATCGAAGACATACCCAAGGCAGCACTTTCAACCAGATATGGGCATTATGAGTTCACAGTTATGTCATTTGGATTGACTAATACCCCTACATATTTCATGAACATGATGAATAAGGTTTTCATGAAATATTTGGATAAGTTTGTTGTCGTATTTATAGATGACATTCTTTTCTACTCCAAGATAGAGGAAAATCATGTTGAACATTTGAGGCTTATTTTGGAGAACCTTCGAGCACAACAATTGTATGCCAAGTTCAATAAGTGTGATTTCTGGATGAAGAAGGTGGAATTTCTTGGTCATGTGATGTCTGCTAAAGGTGTTGCTGTTGATCCCAGTAAAGTCGAGGCAATGTTGCATTGGGAATAGCCAAAGTTAGTAACCTAGATTCACGGTTTTCTTGGAATGATGGGATATTACCGTCGATTTATAGAAGGATTCTCAACAATTTCTAGACAACTCACGCAATTGTTGAATAAAGAAAACAAATTCACATGGACACCGGAGTGTGTGAAGAGTTTTCAAGAACTAAAGAAAAGGTTAACATCAATACCAGTATTAATGTTGCCAGATATTCAGAGCAGTTTTGATATATATTATGATGCTTTATGTCAAGAACTTGGATGTGTGCTAATGCAGAATGGCAAGATTGTCGCACAGCAATTGGCATGGTTGAAAAGTAAGGTTGATGGTGCATGTAATTCCTTGCAATTGTGATTGTTGCAATCAAAGTAATGAATCAGTTTTTTTTTAAAAAGCACAAATAAAGTGCACAAAAATTCAATGTTTTCAAGTTTTAAGATTGTTGAGAAAGGGAGATCATGCCATGCAAAAAATCGTTAATAGTACTTGATTTCTAGTTATGCTTACTCTACATTGTTTATGTGTAGATTTGAGGGTGCAATCTTGTTGATAGCATGACTTGGTGATCAAGTTGTTACATTTGTGCATGATTCATAATGCTCAAGACATATAAAAAGAAAACATCAACATAAAGGGGGAGAAGTTTCTCTTTTGCTCTCTTTTTGCATTCTTGTCTTGGTACTCATTTGTTTTTCCTTGCTGAAATCATTGTCAAAGGGGGAGAAGAAAGCTTACATTCAGGGGGAGAAGTAAAATGTTTTATTGTCAAAAGGGAGAAATTTTGGAGTTCACACACAATTTGGTTTCCTTTTAGGGGAGAGTTTTTCACTTTGCTTTTTGATCACTTTGCTTTCTGTTTTAAAATGAAAATTCTTAAAATCTTTTCTTGCGAGGTTAATGCCAATGTTCAAGTCCAAATAGTGTTGCCAATGTTTTCGTCAAGGGGGAGATTGTGAGATCATGTGATGAAAAATTGGTTGAATGGTGAAATTGGCATTGTAAAGTGACTTTGATTATAGCATGTGTGGTGCTTGTGCATGTGCTATGTTGAGATAATTATTACGCTGGTGATAGCATGATGGATTCTGCTTGATGCAATGCACTCGTGTGAGTGCTTGCATGGATTGACCTTGAGTCAAATCGCGGACTTGTGCTCGTGCACGGTTTCTGTGTTTATTCATGTGCAGGTGTTGCTCGAGGGCAAACATGGTCGATGACGGGACTGGAACTAGGTTCATAGAGGAACTGAGGTTCGGGACTAGATTCAGGGAGGAATCGAGGTCTTGGTGGTCAAGGATGTCATGCGGGATGTTCGGGATAGAGAACATGCACATGGAGGCTGGTTAGTTACGTAATTGCAGCAGGTGGGCTGTACATACGTGCAAGAGTTGTTTTGGCCACGTTGGGCCAAGTTGAGATGTATACGCACTCTTTCCATGTTGGAAGCGGAGTTGTATTCTATCTCTCGCGGTTTGCTCTGTATAAATAGGGGAGGTGTCTCTGCTTATTTTAGAGCGTTCAGTTTGAGGTTTTGTACTCTTGTGTTGGAGTATTTTAGACAATGAAATAAAATCAATCTTCCAGAGAGCTTCTTATTGCGGTTGTGATTTGCTCTTGGCTTCGGCATAGTTGATCAATCGCTTGAAGTTTTGTTCATCGCAGCAGTCACGAAGTTCATCACGGAGTTCGGTTCTTTGCAAAGGTATCATCTTGCGAAGGTAATATCTTTTGATCCGCAGATCCGATCGGATTGATTCTTATTGGGTTTGATTCGTAATTGAATCTAGTTTCTACAGTTAAAATTTGACATCAATCCAACGGTTAGATATTCGGTAATTTATGGTCGCCCAGATTGATGTCCTGCTCACCTGACTGCTCGCGTGGTCGCCCAGATTCAGTCATCTTGCGAAGGACATAACTTTAGATCCGTAGATCCGATTGACCTGATTCTTTTTTGTGTTAGCTGCGTAATTGAGTCTAGTTTCTACAGTTAAAATTTCATGTCAATCCAACGGATAGATCTTCAGGATTTTCTATTTTAGTAGATGTGTATCGGTCTGCTCGCCTGCATCAGGCGCTGGTCGCCCAATCTGCTCACGTGGTCTCCCAACCTGCTCGCCCAAGTGCCAAACCGCCGCCAAGTGCCCAACCTGCTCGCCCAAGTGTTCTCTCGCCGCCCAAGTGTCTCTTGGTCGCCTAGGTGCCCTACCGCTCGTCCATGTGCCTACACCTTTCGTCAGGTGTGCCCAAACCGCCGCCAAGTGTCCTCATCGTCGCCAGTGCTCAAACCGGTCGCCCATGTATTCTCTTGGTCGCCAAATGTTTCATCGGTCGCCTGATTTCTAAACTGGTCTTCCAACTTCGTGAACTGGTCTTCAAGCAATTTGAGTTTGAATTGGGGTGTTTCAAAAAGTTTAAAAATAAGATTTTAGCTTCCGCGCAATCATTCACCCCCCCTCTGATTGACGCCATCCGATCCTACAAGTGGTATCAGAGCAAGGTTGAGGTATGGCGTCAGATAAGTATGTTAATCGTCCTCCTATGCTTAATGATTCAAATTTTTCTTCATCGAAAAGTCGTGATGCAATCCTATATTGAAGCTCAAGGTAATGATGTTTGGCGCAAAGTCTCTACTGCATATGATGTTCCTGATATAGTCACTAATGATAATAAAGCAGACGTTGATTTAAATGCTAAAGCTAAAACTTGATTTTCAAGGAATCTCTAAAAAGAATTTGATCGAAGTTTCTCATTTACATTCGCACATTCAGGTTTGGAAGACATTATGTGACTATCATGAAGGTTCAACTAAGATTAAGAAAGTGCGCAAAAATATTTACCAAAAGGACTTTTTCGATTTTGTTATGAGACCGGTGAATCAATTGATGATCTTTACTCGATTTGAGAAAATTTTGTGCAATTTGCGTGGTGTTGGAGTTAACAATCGAGAGAGGAGAATGCTAGTAAGATTTTGAGATCTCGACTCTAAATGGCGCATGGTTGTTCTTGCAATAAATCAAACTGTTGATTTGGATCGCTGACCATGGATGATCTGTATTCTAGGTTGAAAACTTATGAGATGGATTCTTTATCACCTAGAGTGATAAAACCTCTACACATGCACTTGTTGCTAACCCCAAAGACATCTTCCGGATTACCATCTTACGCCTCCTTGTGCGCATTAGCTTTTTTTTAGATGAACAGTTTGAGATGCTCCTGAAGAAGATCTTGTGCTCATTTCTTCGCTATTGTCAAAGCACTCAACAATGTGAGGATGAGGAGGCGGAGGCACTACTTGAGGGCCTTTCAACTGCTTTGAGTGTGGTCTTCCGGCCATATCAAAGCAAATTGTCCCAAGTTGAAAAAGAAGGAAGAAAGAGAACCAAAGACAACGACTCAAGACGTACTACTCCTAGGCGCTCCAATTTTGAAAAGTCGCTAAGAAAGTCTTAGCTGCCTTGGAGGAGTGTGATCTTAGTGATGTGGACTTTGAGAGTGACAATGAACCACGGGACAAGAAGGGAGATACTGATGATGACTTCACTGGCATGTGCTTTATGGCTAAAAGGGATAGTGATAGTGATTTTGATTTTGATGAGGTAGGACCTTCTTATGATGAACTTGAGTATGCTATGGTTAAATTAGCTTCTGAACTTAAAAAATCTAAAAAGGCTCTTAAAGAAAAAGATCTAGAAATTGATTGTTCTAATTCTGAAATTGCAAGGCTTAGATCTTTGATCCTGATGATGATGCCTGTAAGTCATGTGACTTAATTCACAATGAGCTTGTTTCACTTAGGAAAGAACATGCTTCTCTGTTAAAGCAAGATAGAGAAAATGAGAAACAAATGAAAAATGCTAGCTGTTCAACCATTGATTTGCATGATTCAGCTTCTTGTTCAAAATGCTCCATACTGGAATTGAAGTTGCATGATGCAAATGCTAGAGTTTCTCAAATGACAGATGCCTTGCTCACTCATGAAGTTCTTTTCTGCTCAAATTGTCGAAAACAGAAAGGAATAGTAGACGTTCCCTGTAACAATTGTTTAACTCTGTCTAGAAAGGTTGATTATTTGAAAAAATCGTTATAACGTTTCACTAAAGGAAAGAAAAACCTAAACATGATTTTGGATCAATCAAAAGTCAGCACTCATAACAAAGGTTTAGGTTTTGATTCTTATGCTCATCATAAAACACATGTTCCCACTGTTGTCAAAGTTCTTGAAAGTGGAAAGTTTGAAATTGCAAATGAGCCTAAGAAAAGCATCTTTAAATCACTGGAATTTTATCTTCTCTTGTGATGAATGCAAATGTTGCTTCTACTTCTAAAGTTAAACATCTCATTAAGTACAATTGCACTCATTGTGGTAGAGATGGACATCTAGTAGATTTTTGCTTTAGGCTAGCCAAACAGCAAAAGAAAGAAAAGGCTAAGGCTAAGTCTAAATTCAGCAAGGCACATTTCACTCCTCATTTTGTACCTAGGGTGATGCAAACACCTTTTGTTGCAAGAAACACAGGAAAGAGCAAATCTGATTTTGTGAACAAGCATTCTCATTTTGTGCCTAGGGTGATGCAGACACCTTTTGTTACAAGAAACACGGGAAAGGGCAAATCTGATTTTGTGAACAAGCATACTCGTGTTGTGCCTACTCATCGTGTGTCTCAGTACTGGATTCCTAAATGCTTTATTTCTAACCCCAGTACTGAGGCCTCGACATCTTCTTGTGCTATGTAGGCTTTTCAGGATTGGGTTGGAGAACAGAAGCTTAGTGGATCTTGGCCTTTTGCAAGATGGGATCAAGACTTGGATGGTTCTCACCCTTGAGATGGTTTTCAAGAGGCATGTGCAATAATTCTTCATCTACTTTGTGAGCTATTTTTTTACACTCATGTCTTTTACACTCACATATATCTAATTGTGACATTAGATGAGATGTTTGTTCATATACTCATATGTATCCCCTGGCATGTTCAATAATGTTATATCTTATATCATGCCTTTCATGCTCATAACTTTTTTGTCATGATTCATGCTTATGCTTAACTGAACATATCATGATAACTCAAGCACATATATATCATTATCTCCTCTCTGTTGATTTCATTGGTTATCCATTTGAGGGGGAGTTATTGGATTTTTTTTGTGAAAGTCTTTTTCGGTTACTTTTGGGAGGATTGTTCTTTCAAGTCTTTTGTTTTTAAGTTTATTCCCTTCAAGTGACAATTTTGAAGAAGTTCTTTTAAGATAATTGTTTTGAAGGGGAGTTTTTGAAGTTTTTGTAATATTGTGTAACATGCTTTTTATTTCGTGTGTTTCTTAAATGAAAAACAAAAAAATTGAAAAACAGTAAAAATACTGAGCATTGTATTTCATACACATATGTCATTTGAAGCCATGTTTATGCTACAAGGTCTTTGCAACTTCCTGTGTATACATATGTGGTGTAGTTTATGTCATGACTTTTTAAATGGAATGATAAGTTGAATTAAATCTTGTCATGGTTGAACTTTCTTGGCTATCTTGATCCTGCTCAAAAAAGTGCTAAATATGAAAGTTAAGTGCTAAAGCTCAAAAAGTGATTGTTGATAAAAGCAAGATCAAGGTTATGTATTGTCGCACTTCTTCTTTACGAGACTGCTTATCATTGCACTATGATATGAACTTGGAAGAGGTTGTGTATGACCGAAACCATGAAACCTTAAGCTTGTGATTGCTTGGTATGGTTGAAAAGTAAGGCTGATGGTGCATGTAATTCCTTGCAATTGTTATTGTTGCAATCAAAGTAATGAATCAGTTTTTTTTAAAAAGCACAAATAAAGTGCACAAAAATTCAATGTTTTCAAGTTTTAAGATTGTTGAGAAAGGGAGATCATGCCATGCAAAAAATCGTTAATAGTACTTGATTTCTAGTTATGCTTACTCTACATTGTTTATGTGTAGATTTGAGTGCAAATCTTGTTGATAGCATGACTTGGTGATCAAGTTGTTACATTTATGCATGATTCATAATGCTCAAGACATACAAAAAAGAAAACATCAACATAAAGGAGAGAAGTTTCTCTTTTGCTCTCTTTTGCATTCTTGTCTTGGCACTCATTTGTTTTTCCTTTGAAATCATTGTCAAAGGGGAGAAGAAAGCTTACATCTGTGGGGAGAAGTAAAATGTTTTATTGTCAAAAGGGAGAAATTTTGGAGTTCACACACAATTTGGTTTCCTTTTAGGGAGGGAGTTTTTCACTTTGTTTTTTGATCACTTTGCTTTCTGTTTTAAAATGAAAATTCTTAAAATCTTTTCTTGCGAGGTTAATGCCAATGTTCAAGTCCAAATGGTGTTGCCAATGTTTTCATCAAGGTGGAGATTGTGAGATCATGTGATGAAAAATTGGTTGAATGGTGAAATTGGCATTGTAAAGTGACTTTGATTATAGCATGTGTGGTGCTTGTGCATGTGCTATGTTGAGATAATTATTATCTTTGGTGATAGCATGATGGATTACGCTTGATGCAATGCACTCGTGTGAGTGGTTGCATGGATTGACCTTGAGTCAAGTCGCGGACTTGTGCTCGTGCACTTTCTGTGTTTATTCATGTGCGAGTGTTGCTCGAGGGCTTAACGTGGTCGATGACGGGACCGAACTAGGTTCATGGAGGCGAGGTTGGGACTAGATTCGAGGAGGAATCGAGGTCTTGGTGGTCAAGGATGTCACGGGATGTTGGGCTAGAGAACATGCACATGGAGGTTGGTTAGTCACGTAATTACGGCGGTGGGTTGTACATACGTGCAAGAGTTGTTTTTGCCACGTTGGGCTAAGTTGAGATGTATCTGAGACTCTTTCCATGTTGGAAGTGGAGTTGTATTCTATCTCTGCGTGTTTGCTCTGTATAAATAGGGGGAGGTGTCTCCTGTTTATTTTAGAGCATTCAGGTTTGAGGTTTTGTACTCTTGTGTTGGAGTACTTTAGACAATGAAATAAAAATCAATCTTCCAGAGAGCTTCTTATTGCGGTTGTGATTTGCTCTTGGCTTCGGCATAGTTGATGAATCGCTTGAAGTTTTGTTCATCGCAGCAGTCACGAAGTTCATCACGGAGTTCGGTTCTTTGCAAAGGTAATATCTTTTGATCCGTAGATCCGATCGGATTGATTCTTATTGGGTTTGATTCGTACTTGAATATAGTTTCTACAATTAAAATTTCACATCAATCCAACGGTTATATCTTCAGTAATTTGTGGTCGCCCAGATTGATGTCCTGCTCGCCTGACTGCTCTCGTGGTCGCCCAGATTCAGTCATCTTGCGAAGGACATAACTTTAGATCCGTAGATCTGATTGACCTCATTCTTTTTGTATTAGCTGTGGAATTGAGTTTAGTTTCTACAGTTAAAATTTCACATCAATCAAACGGCTAGATCTTTAGGATTTTCTATTTTAGTGGATGTGTATCGGTCTGGTCGCCCAGACTGTGCGCGTGGTCGCCCAACTGTTCACGTGGTCGCCCAACCTGCTCGCCCAAGTGCACAACCTGCTCGCCCAAGTGTCCTACTGCTCGCCCAAGTGTTCTACTACTCGCCCAAGTGTCCTACTGGTCGCCTAGGTGCCCTACCTGCTCGCCCAGGTGCCCAAACTGCTCGCCCAAGTGTCCTACTGGTCGCCCAAGTGCTCTACTGGTCGCCTAGACTTCTAAACTGGTCTCCCAACTTCGTGAACCGGTCTTCAAGCAATTTGAGTTTGAATTGGGATGTTTCAAAAAAGTTTAAAAATAAGATTTTAGCTTCCGCGCAATCATTCACCCCCCCTCTGATTGACCCCATCCGATCCTACACACCAGGAGGGAACCGTGGAGCTATTCAAGCTAGAGGCCTAACTAAAGCCACAGTAAGAGGTCGTGTTAATCATATAACGACTGATGAAGCCCAAGAAGCATCAGATGTCGTACTGGGTAAGTTCCTAGTTAACTAAGTACTTGCAATAGTTTTATTTGATTCTAGCGCTTTGTAGTCCTTTATTTCTCGAGATTTTGATGTTGGGAATGGGTTAGATATTGTGAACCTTAAATGCATGCTTTTCGTCCAATCCCTTGGATCAGAAGTTCGATCTAACCTAGGATGTATGGGGGTTAAGATGCTCATGAATGGGATAGAGTTCCTAGCAAACTTTATTATTTTGGATACCCAAACACTAGATGTTGTCCAAACAAAAGGTTGCATTGGATTGTGGTCGAAGAGTAGTGTCGATTAAAAGCCCAAAAGGCAAAAAGTGGAAGTCAAGTGACCACAGTTCACAATGGTTAGATGATGGTTAATAGTGTCAAAAGTTGTCGAATAGAAGAAGTACAGGTTGTAAATGAATACCCGGATGTTTTTAAGTGAGGATTTATCAAGAATGTCACTGATCGAGCTATTGAGTTTGTGATTGAATTGGTACTTGGTACAGCCCCAAGAGCCAAGAGACCGTATCAGATGGACACAGATGAATTGGTAGAAATGAAGATACAAATTGAGGAGCTGCTAGAAAAAGGCTTTATAAGACCAAGTTCATCGCCATGGGGAGCATCTATTCTGTTTGTCCGAAAAAAGGATGGAAGAATAAGAATGTGCATTGATTATTGAGACCTTAATTAGGTGACAATAAAGAACAAGTATCCGTTACCTAGGATCGATGATTTATTTGATCAGTTGAGAGGAGCTAGAATTTTCTCGAACATAGATCTTCGATCGGGATATCATCAGCTGAAGCTTCATATCGAAGACATACCCAAGGCAGCACTTTCAACCAGATATGGGCATTATGAGTTCACAGTTATGTCATTTGGATTAACTAATACCCCTACATATTTCATGAACATGATGAATAAGGTTTTCATGAAATATTTGGATAAGTTTGTTGTCGTATTTATAGATGACATTCTTTTCTACTCCAAGATTGAGGAAAATCATGTTGAACATTTGAGGCTTATTTTGGAGAACCTTCGAGCACAGCAATTGTATGCCAAGTTCAATAAGTGTGATTTCTGGATGAAGAAGGTGGAATTTCTTGGTCATGTGATGTACGCTAAAGGTGTTCTTTGTTGATCCCGAAGAAAGTCGAGGCAATGTTGCATTGGGAATAGCCAAAGTTAGTAACCTAGATTCACGGTTTTCTTGGAATGATGGGATATTACCGTCGATTTATAGAAGGATTCTCAACAATTTCTAGACAACTCACGCAATTGTTGAATAAAGAAAACAAATTCACATGGACACCAGAGTGTGTGAAGAGTTTCCAAGAACTAAAGAAAAGGTTAACATCAATACCGGTATTAATGTTGCCAGATATTCAGAGCAGTTTTGATATATATTATGATGCTTTCTGTCAAGAACTTGGATGTGTGCTAATGCAGAATGGCAAGATTGTCGCATATGCTTCAAGACAGTTGCGGCCACATGAGGAGAATTACCCGATGCATGATTTGGAATTCGCTGCAGTAGTGCATGCTTTGAAGATATGGCGTCACTATCTTATTACAAATCGTTGTAAAATATACATAGATCATAAGAGTTTAAAGTATATTTTCACTCAGTCAGACCTTAATATGATACAGAGAAGATGGTTAGAATTTATCAAGGATTATAACTTGGGAATTCACTATCACCCTGGAAAAGCTAATGTGGTAAATGATACTTTGAGCCGAAAAAGTTACAGTGTTAACATGTTGATTTAGGAGAGTCAGTCGGAACTATGCAAGGAATTTCAAAAGTTGAAGCTGGAAGTGGTACCTAAAGGATTTCAAGCTACACTGGAGGTGAAGCCCACCTTAGAAGATTAAATCAGAGAAGGATAGAAAGATGGCACAAAAATTAAGAGGATTAAGTTCAAGATGGATGAACGAAAAGCTAAGGATTTCACCTTGGATGAATGCGGAACCTTATGGATGAAGGGCCGAATTTGTGTGCAAAACAAAAAGGAATTAAAATAGTTAATTCTTAAGGAAGCCTATGACTCGAAGTACTCTATTCACCCAAGAAGTTCAAAGATGTACCAGGATCTAAAGGTAAGATTTTGGTGACCTAGCATGAAGCTTGAAGTTGCCGAGCATGTTGTTCTGTGTGATATATGCCAGAGAGTGACGACAATGCATCAAAGGCCAATAGGTCTGTTACAACCATTAAAAGTACCTGAGTGGAAATGGGAGGAGATCGGTATGGATTTTATTACTGGTTAACCTAAAACCCAAAGTGGATATGATTTAATATGGGTCATAATTGATCGACTGACCAAAGTCGCCCATATCATACTAGTGAAGACCATCGATTCCAGAGATAGTTTGGCTGAGTTATATATGTCAAGAATTGTGTGTTTGTATAGAGTACCAAAGAAGATAGTGTCAGACAGAAGTACCCAATTTACCTCAAGATTCTCAAATAAATTGCATGAAGCAATGGGAACCCTTTTGAACTTTAGCATAGCTTATCATCTATAAACAGATGGTCAGACCAAGAGGGCCAATCAAATTTTGGAAGAAATGTTAAGAGCTTGTGCTCTAACTTATGCTGCTAAGTGGGATAAATGTTTGTCGTATGCTAAGTTTAGCTATAATAATAGTTCTCAGGCCAGTTTGCAAATGTCACCATTTGAAATTTTGTATGGTCGATCTTGTCGTACTCCATTGAATTGGAATGAGACAGGGGAGCGATTGGTTTTTGGACCATATATTTCAAAAGAAGCTGAAGAACAGATCGCCATGATTAGAGAGAGATTAAACACTGCTCAGTCAAGGCAGAAAAACTATGCTAATAATCATCGCCATGAGTCAAGCTTCGAGCTTGATGATTTTGTGTATCTCAAAGTAACCCCTCTCAAGGGAGTAAAAAGGTTTCATGCCGAAGAAAATCTTGCACCAAGATATGTGGGTCCGTTTAAAATCTTGAGCCGCAGTGGAGATGTTGCTTATTAGTTGGAATTACTGCAGTCATTGGCAGGAGTGCATAATGCGTTCCATGTATCTCAATTGAAGAAGTGTCTTCGAGTGCCCGCAGAACAAATGCCATTAGAGTCAATTGAATTGCATGTAACTTACAAGGAGCAGCCAATCAAGATTCTGGATGTAGCTGATCGCAGGACCAGAAAAAATTCTGCGTGTTTCTGTAGAGTTCAGTGGCCACATGGGAGTGTGAAGAGGATTTGAAGTTAGAATTTCTTGACATATTCCTTAGTTAGTCCTAAATCTCAGGGTCAAGATTTCGTTAAGGGGGAGGTTTGTATCACCCCAATTTTTGCATTTCTTGAATTTAATTTGTATTTTATGTTTTTATGAACTTTCTGGAATTAATTTAATCTATTTTGCATTTATGGATTTAAGCCTTTTTATCACCTTTTATTTATTATTAAAAAGTACTAATAATATTTTATTAGAAATATTTTATTTGAGTTCCAAATGCCTTAAAATATTTTCTAGAATTTTTCTGATAGTTTTGCTATTTATTTAGGCTTTATTTATTTTATTGAATTATTTTTTACTTGGAAATTATTTAAAAATCGGTCGCATAGTGTTTGGGCTGAAACATGCTTGATCCGGCCCATCTGTTCTGTGTTGCTGGCCCGCACAACCTACTCGCCGAAACCCTAACGCGCGGATCGTCTGATCCGATCGGACGCCTGCCGTTCTACCATGTTGTAACTGCACTCGAGTTGTTGATTCATCGCCACATGTATGCTCTGAATGCTGCCACATCAGCTTCATCGAATCTCTCTGAATCCGCTTTGCCGCTATAATCCTATAGGACTCAAGATCAGTTTTTACCTCGTACACGCTCGTGTAGCCCGAGACGAGCTGCACCTATAGCCCTAGCGCACGCTCACCAAAGCACCACCATTTGCCCACAAGAGCTTGCCAAACTTCAGAGATAGCGCCACCGCAGTTCTTTGTCATTTCCTTCATCTTCCACCATGTTCGTGCCCAGGTTCGAGTTCGCTACACCAAGACATGTCAATTCTGCCAGCTCACATCACCAGAGATGCCCTAGAATGCCGTCGGCTATGTCGTGATGAGGACATCCCTAGTTCACTTTATTCATCATCTCCTCCACAGAATGATTCTACATGGTTGCAAGTTGAAACTTCCACAAAGATGTTTATTTGGGACCTACGACAAGGAATTGTGCCAAACAAGTAGAGCAAAAGGTGAATACGCTCCTAGTTGAGTCTAAAATTGCTACTAATGAGAATATATATTGCCTAAATCAAGTGTGCTTCTTGTGCTTAGGTTTATGCCTATGAAGATAATTCAAGCCAAGGATGCACATTGCAAGGATCAAGACTTGGCCATCGGTGTGCACTGCTTGACAACATCCACATATAACCCATGGAACCAATGGTGCAAGATGAAAGCAAACCTGGACACCAAGAGGACTAGCAACAGTCCAAGTCATCAAATGTGACATTCATGGTTCCAAATTTTGGTTCCTCCAATTCCCAACTAACCCCAATTTATTTTTGGAGTATCCAACATGTCTATAGCACAATATTAGAAGGGAAATCAAGTCATCTTTCCATGACAACAAACTATGCATCATTTGGAAGCTTGAGTCGAAAGATATGCAAGTTTCAAGGCAAGTTGTCTAGGGCATTCATTGATGTGCAAGGCTCCATGTTTTTGCCTCCTCTCTAGCCTGGTGTAGCCATGAATTTTGTCATCACTCTTGGTGTGTGTTCACACCCTGCTAGGAAGGTTGTTTCTAGCATAAGTACCCCCACACCCACTCTCTACAAAAACTCTTTGACAATCTGATTTCCTCATAGGATAACCAAGTTGCTACTAGGATCTTGTTTGAGAATTCTCTTCCCTTTGCTCCTGTAGACTTACCTTGTGAGATTACAAAGGAGGTCATTCAACAACAACCTTTCAGTGCTTCAACATAGTGCATGGTTGTGTGGATTAGAAACTTAGAGTGTGGTTAGGCGAATACTTGTCGTAGGTCATTGTCTTCATCTCCAATGAACCAGCTCCATCGCGCCATCACCGTCGCCATGAGCTCTGTCAATCATTGGATTTGGTAAGCACCGTTGGATGTCCTTCACACGTCGCGCACCAGGGTAGCCGCATCGCTGCTTGTGTCACTTAGATTTGAGCTGTCTGATCATCTGTGATCTAGACATGTGGCCATGTCTGCAGTACGCCGTGTGTCCCAAACCTCACGCCAGGCACCACGCTAGTTGAGTCATGCCACGTGTCATTCAGGTTCCAAACCATCATGCCATCTGGTTCATTAAATCTAGATCTGAAGGCCCAGATCTTGCCGCGTGTCCAAACCATCACAAGCATATCAAGTAATCATCTGAAATAACACATGCACAAGCACCACACATGCCTTGAGCACTACTTTGCAATGTCAATTTCATCACTAAGCCAATTTTTTAGTACAAAATTTCACAATCTCCCCCATGATGGAAACATTGACAACACCACTTAGAATTGAACATTGGCATTCACCTCACAAGAAAATTTTTAAGAAATTTTAAAACCAAAAAGCAGAGTGTAAAAAAAATCTCCCCCTAAAAGAAGAAAAATGTGTGAACAATGTGTGTGTGAATGTGCAATATAAAAATTCTCCCTATTTGACAATGGATTCATTAAGAATACAAAAGAGAGAACAAAATCTTTTTGTTTGTTTTTAGTTTGTCATTTTTTATGTACTGAGCATTATAAGTCATCCACAAATATAGCAAATTCATCTCCAAGTCATGCTATCAAGAATACTTGCACCCTCAAATTCACACATAAACAATGTAGAGTAAGCATAACTAGAAATCAAGTACTATTAATGATTTTTGCATGGCATGATCTCCCTTCCTCAACTACCTCAAAACCTAAAAACAATGAATTTTTGTGCACTTCATTGGTGCTTGAAAAACTGATTTATTGTAATAGAATATAAAAATTGCAAGGAATTATATACACCATCAGCCTTACTTTCCAACCATGCCAAGCCTAAGTCACCAAATAGACAATCACAAGCTTAAGGATTCATGGTTTCGATCATACACAACCTCTTCTAAGTTCATATCGAAGTGTAATGATAAGCAGTCTTGTAAAGAAGAAGTGCGATAGTGCATACTTCCTTGATCTTGCACCTATCAACTATCACTTTTTGCTCTTAACTTTGATAACTTTCACATTTAACACTTTTTGGGCAGGATCAAGATAGCCAAAAAGGTTCAACCATGATAAGACTTAATTCAAGTTTTCATTTCATTTAAATAGTTGACGAATACTCATACCCGGGGTACCCCACAGCAAAGTATACATCTATTTCAAGATCGTTTTTCTCTCAGTCATATGGATATAACGACAAGGTTGGCAGCGATGCTGAATGCTGGAGAGGGTATTACCAAAGTTCCCGTCCCTCACGGATGGGATTATCACTCAATATTGGCTGGGGCACCAGACGATCCGTTCTAAGCCCAGCTCTAAGCCCAAGGAACCACGAAGGGCCCTCGGTTTCGTTCAGGCCCGCCAGAGGCGGTCCGACCAGGCCTCGGGTCGGACACCCCCGTAGGTTTCGGCCTCGTCGCTGGTCGGACGACCCTGCAGGCTTCGACCAGGCCACTGGTCAGACGCCTCGACGGGCTTCAACTCAGCGACCTCTGCCACGTCGCCGGTCGGCTCCAAACTGGTCACCTACCCCATGGACACGATGACCATGCTAGGGTAGGTGGCTCCTTCCCAAGGTGACAAGGGGGCCGCTAAATCAAGCGTTGGTCTCTCCCCCACGCCGAGCACAGTGGAAAGACACGCCTCGCCCCAAGGCAGTACAGAGCACAACAGAAGCAACGCTACTTCGACGAGGAGGACAACGGGCACACATCTCCCGTGAGTATCGTGTCCGTTGTGTCTACCAACCCGGCATGGACAAACAGGAACATGTCAATCACCAAGACCGAAGACCGGGACTCCCGGGCATAGCATACCCCTACCTTTTTCTCCAAGTTCCCGTGTAACCTGCCTCCATCGCCTATATAAAGGGAGGCAGGGCCCCTAGGGAAAGGGCGATGCTTATTAGATTCACACGTTCACGCTTAGTTCCGGACTCCTCCACTCGGACGAGCACTAAGGGCCTGTCCCCAGTCCTCGCGTGTAATCCTTGGTAGTCCACAACATCCCAAGCAATAAGAACCACCACCACGAACTGGACGTAGGGACATTCAACCCGAACCAGTATACATCTTGTGCTCCCTGAGTCAACCATCGAGGAGAGGGAACGCGCGGCCCCTTGATTTACAAATTTACTTGCCGGTTATACGAAACACCGACAATAGTCATGTCATAAACTATACCATATATGCATAAACATGAAGTTGCATAGACCTTGTAGCATAAACATGGCTTAAAATGACATATGTGTATCAAATACAATGCTCATTACTTTTTCATTGTTTTTCTATTTTTTCATTTGAGAAACACACAAAGTAAAAAGTATGTTACAAAATATTACAAAGTTTTCAAAAGCTCCCCCTAAAAAATAACCCATGGGTGAACAACCCTAAGTTTCCCCTGAATAATTTATGAAAATGTCTGCCAATTGATGTTTAGTATCCACATGATGAAGCACAATATTTCTCTTTTCTACATAATCTCTAAGAAAGTGAAATTTAATCTCAATGTGTTTTGTTCTAGAATATTGCACAGGGTTCTTAGCAATGCATACTGCACTAGTGTTATCACACAAAAGAGGAACACTATCCAAATTAACCTCATAATCTTTAAGTGTAGCTACTATCCAAAGAATTTGAGAACAACAACTAGCAGCAGCCACATATTCAGATTCAACAGTTGATTGTGCAATAGAAAATTGTTTTCTAGATGACCATGCAATAAGAGAATTACCCAAGAAGTGACATAAACCAGATGTACATTTTCTATCAATTCTACAACCTCCAAAATTAGCATTAGAAAAATACTCTTAAACTAATGCATGAGGAAGCAGAAAGCCATATGCCAAAGTCTTGAGTACCATGGAGATATCTGAAAATCCACTTGACAGCTTGTCGATGTGAAGCACGTGGAGAGACTTGAAAATGACCACACAAGCACACAACAAATTGTATATCTGACTTTGATGCAGTGAGGTACAAAAGTAAACCTATTATGCTTATATTTTCCTTTTGATCAAACGTCTCGCCATCTTCATCCAGATCAAGTGTGCAAGTGCCTCCCATGGGTGTCATGATTGGCTTGTAGTTTTCCATTCCAAAGTGATGAAGCAAATCTTTTGTGTACTTACTTTGATAAACAAAAGTGCCTTCCTTCGTTTGTTTGATTTGAAGTCCCAAAAAGTATATTAGCTTACCCATCATACTCATCTTAAATTCCTTCCTCATGGTTTCTAAAAACTTAGACACTAAAATATGAGAGGAACCACCAAAGATAATATCATCAACATAAATATGAACGAATAGTTGATCATTGCCTTGCTTGAATAAAAAGAGAGTTCTATCAATCTTACCCATTGTAAACCCCTTTTCAAGTAAAAGGTTTTTTGCCTATCATACCATCCTCTAGGGGCTTATTTTAAGCCATACAACGCTTTTAACAATTTGTACAGATGATCTGGATACTTAGGATTTTTGAAATCAGGTGGTTTCTTAACATATACCTCCTCATTAATATAGCTATTAAGAAAAGAACTTTTTACATCTATTTGATACAATCTAAAACTTTTAGACATAACAAATGCTAAAAGAATTCCAATGGTTTCAATTCTGGCAACAGGAGCAAAGGTTTCATCAAAATCTAAATCTTCAACTTGTGTAAAACCTTGAGCAACTAATCTAGCCTTGTTTCTAACAACAACACCATCCTCACTTTGTTTGTTTTTGAAAACCCATCTAGTTCTAATTATATTAAAACTAGGAGGTTGTGAAACAAGTTTCTAGACTTTATTATGTTCAAAAATTTCTAATTTGTCATGCATGGTATTGATCCAAGATTCGTAAGTTAATGCATGAGATATATCTTTGGGTTTAAAAGAAGCAACTAAAACAGAATGAGCATGAGTATCAGAATGGATAAACATGGATTGGGCGACTCTCTCATTTAAATCTCCAATCATCTGTTCAGGTGGATGCCTCCTCTACATGTGCAAAGGAGCTGTAACTTCATAAACTTCTCCTTCTCATTCTTCATTTTCAACATGTACAGATGATGTTGTAGCTTGAGGATGCTCAGTCATAGGTGATGTAGTGGTAGGTGTCAAAGGTGCTACAGCTGGTTATGCAGTAGGAATCAACAACTCATCCTCAACATCATCATCTTCGCCCTACAAACAAACATACTCTCCCCCTGAACATATGCACCTATACCTGCATCATTTAGACTAGTGCTTGGACTAGCCTCATCAAAAGTAAATTCACAAGTTTCTACAATTTTGTTAGTCTCCAAAACAAGCAAACGATAGCCACGTGTATGAGCAAGATATCCAAGAAAAATGCCATCAGTTGATCTAGATTCAAATTTATCAAGATGTCAAGATTTTAGGACAAAGCATTTGCACCCAAAAACTCTAAAATGAGAAACACTAGGTCTATGTCCAAATCGAAGTTCATAAAGAGTTTTACCCAATTTTGATCTCAAATAAATACGGTTTGAAACATAACATGCAATAGATATACCTTCAGCCCAAATCTTTCTAGGAGTTTGATATTCATCTAACATAGTCCTAGCAATCTCAACCAAAGTTCTATTTTTCTTTTCAACTACAACATTTTGTTGAGGTACTCTAGGTGAAGAAAATTGATGATCACTTCCTTTTTCAGCACAAAAGTGATCAAAAGAAGAATTTTTAAACTCAGTTCCATTATCACTTCTAATAGCTCTAAGAGCTCCTGGGTGATCAACAGATAATCTAAGAACAAGACTTCTAAAATGACTAAAAGCCTCATCATTAGATGCCATAAAATAGACTCAAGAGTATTTCAAATAATCATCAACAATAACAAATACATAACATTTGCCTCCAAAAGGTTAAACTCGAGAAGGTCCAACCATGACAAGGTGTAGTAATTGTCCCAGCGCATTTGTCATCACCATGGTTAGAGGTGGATGTGAACATACAATCATCTTACCATATCTACAAAAAGAGCATACTAAATCGCTATCACCCTTAAGCTTAGGCAAACCACATATGAGATCTAAACCACTAATATGAGTAAGATGATCAAAACTAACGTGACCAAGTCTACGGTACCAAAAGAATAAAATCTTTAGAAACATTGGCAACTAAGCACCTATGCTTAGAATAAGGTGATGCATAGAACTTAGCTTTAAATACTCTTCCAAAGTGTGAAATCCGAAAATAAGATCACTTGAAACATCTAAAACTTTGCATTCTTTTTTCTTAAAACACACTTCGAGATCTTCAT
The DNA here is from genome assembly GCA_036346375.1 of Guadua angustifolia. Lineage (NCBI taxonomy): Eukaryota > Viridiplantae > Streptophyta > Magnoliopsida > Poales > Poaceae > Guadua > Guadua angustifolia. The sequence continues at coordinate 28,444,176 of CM070502.1, forward strand.
CAATCATTTGTGAGATAGAAAGCAAGTTATATTTCAAGTTTTCAACAAGAGCCACTTCCTTAAACATAAACTTGTCATTTACCTTCACTGTAACTTTTGCCACAACAGAAGTGGAAGAAGCATCTCCAAAAGTAACACTTTCAGTATGAGATGCACAAGTGAGGGAAGAGAACCAATTCTTTTCAACGAACATGTGGCATGAGTATCCAAAATCCACTAGCCATATGTTCTCCTTCCTCGCGCGAGAAGCCTACATAGAAGCTGAAAATGTCAAGACCTTAGTACTGGGGCTAGAAATAAGATGTTTAGGAATCCAATACTGAGACACAACGTACAACAGTAGGCATGACACGAGTATTCTTATGCACAAAATCAAATTTGCCTTTTCCCATGTTTCTAGCAACAAAAGGTGTTTGCTTCACCCTAGGCACATAATGAGAAGAAAAGCGTGCCTGTCTGAAATTACATCTAGTCTTAGCCCTTTCTTTCTTTTGTTGTTTAACTAGTCTAAAACAAAAATCTAATAGATGTTCATCTCTACCACATGAGTGCAAGTGTACCTAACATGATATTTAGCTTCAGAAGTAGAAGCATCATTCGCATTCATCATAATAGAAGATAAAATTCCAGCAAACTTTAAAAAAAGTTTCTTATAACCCTGATCAAGAATCTCAAACTTGCCATTGCAAATAGTCTTAAAAACAGTGGGAGCTTCGTTTTATATGAAGCATAAGGATCAAAACCTAAACCTCTCTTTTTTGTGCTAACCTTAGATTGGTCCAAAATCATGTTTAAGTTTTTCTTCCCTTTAGTGAAACATTCTAAAGACTCTTGCAAGTAATCAACCTTTTGAGAAAGAATAGAACAATTATCGCAAGTAACATCCACTTTTTACTTACAACAATTAGAGCATAAAAGAACCTCATGTGTGAGCAAAGCATTGGTCATTTGACAAACTCTAGCATTAGCATCATGCAACTTCAATTCTAGTATAGAATATTTAGAACATGGAGTTGGATCATACAAATCAATAGTAGAACAATTAGCATTTTTAACAAGTTTCTCACTTTTCTTATGTTCAGCCTAAACTTGCTCTAAAAAGGAAGCATGTTCTTTTCTAAGTGAAGTAAGCTCATCATAAATTAAATCACATGACTTGCAAGCATCATCATCAGGAATCAAAGTTTTAAGTCTAACAATTTCAGTACTCAATGATTCAACAACATGAACATGTTTCTTAATTTTCTTATTACGTTTATCACGCAATTTTCCAAGATGAGCAACAGTAATTGCTAATTCATCATATGAAGGTTCTACCTCATTAAAGTCACTATCATGATCATCCTTGGTGAAGCTATCCTTGCTGCTTGCCATGAGACACAACCCTGTCAAATCACGCTTACTTGGAGTTGCATCATCCTCGCTACTCTCTGAATCTACATCGCTCAAACCAACTTGCTCAAGTGAGGAGAGAACACGGTGCACTATCTTACGATTCACAAAGTTCCTCTTCTTGCTATCACTTGGAAAGAACTTCTTCTCTTTCCCTTTGTCCTGTCCTTCTCCTTTGATGCTTTACCTACAAGTTTAGGACAATTTGAACAAATATGGTTGAGATCACCACACTCATAGCATCTTGGAGGACCATCACCAACTATCTTCCTCATTCCACTACTAGAAATCCGGGCTTTTGCCACGAAATTTTTTACAACACCATAAATTCTGTTGCATTAGAGTGGTGTTATTGCCTCGATTTGGAAAATTGTGGCAATACGTCCAATATATTACCACGAATTACTATGCGTTGCGATATTGTTAACTATCGTGGCAAAAGGTTGGTCATATTGCAGCAAAAAATAAAATCGTTGCATTAAATAAGATTTTATTGCCACGGGTAAATTTTGTTGCTATAATATTTTATTTCATGGCGATTTTTAATTTTGTAGCCACGATTTCTTTTTTCGTGGCAATAAGTCTACATATGGGTCATGACATGTATCGGACGAATCCTGTAGATTCAACCCAGCCCATGCAGCCCATGTTCTTCTTCTCCTGAGTTCATGTCCCTATTCTACGCCTGCGATGCGTGGGCCGCTTACCCGGCCTGAGCCCCCATCGTGTTTTTTCTGCCACCTCCGCCTCTGCCTCCGGCCAGGGGCCAGCGCTAGCGCTCCCTACTGGCGGTCGGCGCTCCTGACAGCGTGTTCCGAGCCACAGGGGAGTGGCGCGATGACCTGTTGTTCTCGGTGCCTCTCGAGTGGCAAGTAGTGGATCAATCTCTGACTATCTGCGCGGTGACGGGCGCCTGCACACTGCCACCGCTTCTGCCAGAGAACCATCGGCAGTTCCGATCGCTGCAGTTCCCTGAAGAGCCTCAACACATCTGCTTCCATAGTTCCGTAAGTCATTCACCTTCTCACGCAAAATCTCTCGAATTTTCCCTAATTTTTTGTATTAAGCTTACTTCGCTGGATACGCGCTTTAGGCTCGCTACCGAGTATGAACTCTGAGGATTTTGTCAGAGAATGAAATTTTTGTTGTGATTATTTATCTCTTGCTCAAACTCAAGTGTACAAAGCAGAAGTTGTTGTTGTTCAGATTCAGAACAATGATTTGCGGTTACTCTGTTTAAGTTCGTTTCTAAAAACTCCTCCATGCTTCTGCATATTCCTTTTGCAAGTGGTTCCGTCATTGGGTAAGGATAGCAGCGAGCAAGCATCTAGAACCTGTAAAGCTCTCATATTCTGGGCTTGTTGCTCTCAGATTAGTATTCTCGTTCTCCCTCCCCTGTAAAGCTCGACGACTAGGGGTGCAAACGGAGCGGATAATTTCCGACCGTCCGTCCGTCCATATAAATTCGGGTATAATTCGGAGCGTAATTTCGGATATCCAATTTTTTTATATCGGATATGGATTCGAATAGTTTTTTTCGGATACGGATTCGGATTTGAAACAAAACTATCTGTCCGATCCGGATAAAGCTAACTCCCTATGATCCATCCGTGAATCCCGTAAGGTCGCGGACCCATCCTCTACTCTTTGATCCTCTCCGCTCCCATCTCATCCGCCCGAGCGACCGAGCGCCCAACTCCGTCGCCGCTGCCTGTGCCACCCATGTCTCCCACCGCCACCCAGCCTCTTCTGCAGCCTGCCCACGCCCACGCCCAGCCTCCCGAGCCGCCTGTGCCCAGGCCTCGCTGCCGCCGCCCATGCTGCCCACCTCGCCTCCTAACCTCCCCGAGCCAGTGCCCTCCGCCTTGGCTCGCCCCGACATCGGCGCCCACCTCCCGACATCGCCGTCCTTCATGGTCCGTCCCTCGGCGCCGCCTCTGCTTCCTCCCCTTTCGCCTCTCGCCCAGACTTCACTCCATCTCGATCCAGATTGATGGCCGCTTCATAATTAGGTGAGTCTTGGTAAAACATTGCATTTCATTCGATCACTATTCAAGATTCACGATAAGATGGGTTAAGGTAATCGTATTTGTAAGCACAATACTAATCCCTAAAGAAATAAGCAACTACCATCAATTTGTTAGGGATTGTTGAGTTCTCGCTTTGCTTGCTATTTGCTAGTTGCGTGGTGATATCTGTTTTGCACATGAACAGAGACCCTATTCGCACAGAGAAATAGTTGTTTTAATGTTGATGTAAATCCTACTAACTCGTTGTAATTTGTAAGCCACAAAGTAGTAGCTAAATCACTTAATTCATCAACTTGTCCTATATTTCATTGTGTTGTGTGCTTATACATGATTCTCAAGACACTAAATGTACAATTGGATGTTATGTATTTAGGACCGTGAAATTCCAATTGTTCATCGTGTGATTAAGGTAATAAATTTTGAAGTTTTCACTCTTCGCAGCAATTAATCCAATTTATATTACTTGTGTGTGTGTGTGTTTTGCATGGTTTGAATTTGCTATACTCTTTGTGTAGGTTCATGAACGCCAAGAAAGTGCAAAAGTTGATATCCTCACTAAAGGTATTCATTTTTTCTTGGTTGGTTGGCTATAAAGTTGATATCCTCCTTCGGTAATGAAAAAGTTGGTCATCGCTACTCAAATCATATAAAATTGTATTGCCACTTTGAATCGATATTGCTATAATGATTGATTTATGACCTCTGATCTGAATAAACTCCGCCTTTATGGTTATCTTAGCCATTGCGAGGTAACCAAAATATATCGAGATATATAAGGCACAAACAAGTTAAAAGCGAAACTGACAAGTTTTAATTAGAAGATTGATACCATTTCTCCAGGCAGTTAGTTCAATCTTTTCTGTTTGGGCGTCGTCTAGAGCTTCTGTGCATCGATTTAGCAGTACCGACCAAGATTTGTTTTTTTGACTTTTCATTCAAGGGAATGGACTCGATTATGATGTGGATCATATACAGTTCATTTTCTTTAAAGGGTTTTTATCCAACTGTTATTCCGTTAGAAGTTATGTTGGATGATGTGGAACCATGTTGCTTCAGGGAAAACATGAAGACAATTCATGCTTCTCATATCGAAGATCCTCATTTCAGTCATGTGCCCTCTAATAAGGTATGTGGTAGTAAGACAATGTTTGATCTGAATACCCAGAAGTAATTCATGGAGCAAATTTGGGCATTTGTTACGCATGCTATATAGTTCAATCTTTTCTGTTTGGGCGTCGTTTGGAGCTTCTGTGCATCGATTTAGCATTACCGACCAAGATTTGTTTTTTTGACTTCTCATTCAAGGGAATGGACTCGATTATGATGTGGATCATATACAGTTCATTTTCTTTAAAGGGTTTTTATCCAACTGTTATTCTGTTAGAAGTTATGTTGGATGATGTGGAACCATGTTGCTTCAGGGAATACATGAAGACAATTCATGCTTCTCATATCGAAGATCCTCGTTTCAGTCATGTGCCCTCTAATATGGTATGTGGTAGTAAGACAATGTTTGATCTGAATACCCAGAAGTAATTCATGGAGCAAATTTGGGCATTTGTTACGCATGCTATATAGTTCAATCTTTTCTGTTTGGGCGTCGTCTGGAGCTTCTGTGCATCGATTTAGCAGTACCGACCAAGATTTGTTTTTTTGACTTTTCATTCAAGGGAATGGACTCGATTATGATGTGGATCATATACAATTCATTTTCTTTGAAGGGTTTTTATCCAACTGTTATTCCGTTAGAAGTTATGTTGGATGATGTGGAACCATGTTGCTTCAAGGAATACATGAAGACAATTCATGCTTCTCATATCGAAGATCCTTGTTTCAGTCATGTGCTCTCTAATAAGGTATGTGGTAGTAAGACAATGTTTGATCTGAATACCCAGAAGTAATTCATGGAGCAAATTTGGGCATTTGTTACGCATGCTATATAGTTCAATGTTTTATGTTTGGGCGCCGTGCGGAGCTTCGTGTATCGATTTAGCAATCATCTACCAAGATTTGTTTTTTGACTTTTCATTCAAGGAATGGACTCGATTATGATGTGGATCATATATAGTTCATTTTCTTTAAAGGGTTTTTATCCTATCGTTATTCCGTTTGAAGTTATGTTGGATGATGTGGAACCATGTTGCTTCAGGGAATACATTAAGACAATTCATGCTTCTCATATCGAAGATCCTCGTTTCAGTTATGTGCCCTCTAATATGGTATGTGGTAGTAAGACAATGTTTGATCTGAATACCCAGAAGTAATTCATGGAGCAAATTTGGGCATTTGTTACGCATGCTATATAGTTCAATGTTTTATGTTTGTGCGGCGCATTCAATAGCCAAAATTGCGAGACTTGTAGTTCAATCCGGACGCGAGGTGGTGATTGCGGTGTTTGACTACGTTGAGCTCGACCAGCGTGGGGGTGAGCGTAAAGCTCGGGATACCCAGGACTAAGGCGAATCTGAAGGTCGTGCTCGAAGAAAGCTTACAGAGATGCTTATAAAGAAAAAAGACATGAATAGTAGGAATCAGAGAATATCCTTTTATTGAAATTTTAAAGGTATAGGGATTACACATAAAATTTGCGAAGTTGATCTATGTTCCACGAGCTAGAGGCTCTCTGCCATCGGGCATCGCTGGCCAGTAAGCCCGTGCGATCTGTTGAAGCTTGACTCTATAGGGGCCCTCCCACCTGGGGATAACTTGTTGGTGTTGGACAATACAGATCCGTCTGGGCTAAGTCCCCAACAAGGAGCTTCTAGGTCGTCGACCGAGGCCGCATGTCTGCGGAGAGCTTGCGGTGTCTTGCTGATCGTGGCGATTGCGGCATCTTACTTACCTGCGAGGGCAAGGTCAAGAGCGCTCTTGCTCGAAGTCGGCGTGGTCGACCAAGGCTGACCACTCGGCGAGCCAGCGTTACCTCCGGAGGCGGGGCGGCCGATTACCAAACCACGGTGAAAGGCGTGGACCTGTTGTTCGGTGACGTGTGCAGAATAGACCATAAGGCGGTGGGAAGTTAGTCCACCGGTCGTGCCAGTGGCGTTTGAGCTCATCAGTAACTTCGCCTTTTAGCGCCTTGGACAATCGTCGTTGGCGGCGCTACGCTCCGTTGCTCGAGGATGAGCTACAAAGCGAAGCACACTTTGGTGCCCATGTCTTGCGAGAATTCTGGAACAATTCCTTTGGTAAACCGAGTACCATTGTCGGTGATAATTCTGCATAGGACCCCATACGTGACCACGGACAAGCGGAAAAAATCGAGCGGCGGCGGCGGTGATGGTCGAGACAGGCTCGGCCTCAATCCATTTGGTGAATGTGTCGATGGCTCTGACGAATTTTCTCCCCGGTTGCTTCGAGCTTCGGACAATATCCCGAGCATCTGTAATGTGCATCGATTTAGCAAGATGGAGAAAACCAAGATTTGTTATTGGTGGCAGAAAGCCAAAGCGAACTTTTTTGACTTCTCATTCATCGAGGAATGGACTCGGCGACACAATGATTATGATGTGGATCATATACGATGTCCCGGAGGGCTTTTGCGATGATGTCATCTACATAGACCTCAAGGTTTAGCCCAATCTGCGGCTCGAAGGTCTTAGTCATCAAAGCGCTAGAATGTTGCCCCGCATTACGCGAGACCAAGCGACATGGTGGGTATGGCAATAAGTGCGAGCAGGGGGGTGATGAAGGCGATCTTGCTCTGCGTCGACCGCCCGACTTGATCTGGTGGGCACGATAAGCATCAAAGCTTAGCATTTTGGCGTTAGCGGTGGAGTCGGCGATCTGGTCGATCGCCGGAAGGAAAATTGTCCTTCAGGCAGGCGGGTTTAACCCGTATGGTCGGCGCACATCCTCCACTTGCCACCTTTCTTTTGCGCGATGACCGGGTTGGCGACCACTCGGAGTAGTCGATCTCGCGGATGAAGCCGCCTTCAGAGCTTATCAAGGTTTTCCTTGATGGCCGCAACCTTCTCACGGGAAAGCGGCGCGATTCGCGCGCTGCAGTCTAGAATCGGCTCGACACCTGTAACTTGTGCTCGATCACCTCCTTGGAGCGCCGGGCATATCCGCGAGCTCCCAGCGAATATACCCTTGTTGGCGCGAAGGAAGGTGACGAGCTCGAGTTCTATTTGGGACTTAGTGGCGAGGCGTGGACACACTTGGTCGTGTCGTCTTCCTCGGCTGCCTGACCTTTGTTGCCTGCTTGGGTTGGATCGCCGCTGTGCAGGCGTTCTTTTCTGTCACCTCTGGACCTTCTTTGGGGCAGCAATGGCGGCCAGCGCCAAGGTCCTTGGTCTCGCATGACCATGTCGCCTGAGTCACGCCTGATGCTCTTGTGGTTGGGGCACAGGAGCTTCATGCCGCGATGGCGTAATGATTAGCCGCCATAAACTTGATGAGGCGGGCCTTGAGAATAGCGTTATGCGGTAGGTGGCCCTCGACCACCTCAAAGGTGATCAATTGGTCACGGAAGTTGTCGAAACGGCCGAAGGTGACGGGCAAGACCACCCCCAAAGGGAGTAGTCGAGCTCGAGGCGATTCGAAGAAGGGAATGGCGATGCTTTTGATTTTGGCCAGAATACGCATCCCGATTGAGGTGCTTCCTTTGTAGCAAATTAAGAAAAGCTTGCAGCCGTCGACCATGACACGCTCGACCACTATGTTGGCGATGGTCGGGTCACGACCAAAGCGGTCTTTAAGTCTCGGGCCATACCTTGTAAGGCATCCTCAGGAGAAAAGATGATGGTGGCCCGGCCCTTGCAATCTTCAATCTTTCGGCGGGCTTTCTGATCGACTGATAGATGGTCGAAGCGGCGTGACCTTGATCTGGGTGGTAGGTCGGCGAGCGCCCGAAGATAACGTCAATCGGCGCCGCTGTTATTGGAATTCTAGGTCGAGGTCGCCGTGCTCGAACACGGCATTCACCCTTTCGAATTTGGTCGTCATCGCCGGAACACGGGCATCTCACCACGTCCGTCATAGAAGGCTTCAAGCTTTCCTGCCAAGCCACCGCAAGACCGCAGGTCGTGGCCGCCCTGTAAACGAGCAAAATTTCTCCTCGTCGTACCCGAGCCCCTTCGGCTCCACAATGGTGAACGGAGGTCCTCGAGGTCGGGCCGCGGCCCTCTTCTGGCTGGCCTGTGTTCGACAGGGGCCAGGCCGACCTTGACCAGTCGGGTCCGATCCGAGTCGATCCGGACCTCAAGGACCTCACGCTGGCCGTCAGCAAGGAGCGATGACCATGGTGACCTCCATGGATCCTGCGGTCACGCTTCGCTTCTTAGTGCGGGTGTCTTGGTCGGCACCCTTGGGGTTGGGCAGGCGACCTCGAGTGGCTCAAACCAAGCTTACCTTGGTGTGTCAGCGCTTCGGCGGCGGCGTCGTCGCGTCGCGTCCGTTCTCGCCATCGAAACAATTTGTTGTGGCCGAGCCTTATCGTGATCTCGAGGTCTTGGTAATGGCGGCCCGCAACAGCCGAACTTGAAAGCCTTGATGGTGCTTCGCCGGAGATACTTGGAATTAGGTTCCTCGTGCGGATAAACCGCCGCACAAAAGTCGAAGAGGCTCGCTCTTGCCACGGATGCCGCGATCGGGTCCTTCTCCCTCCCTAAGCGCTCATGCGACCACGGAAGTTGGGCGGGCGCTCTGGATTCTTTAAAGGGTTTTATCCAACTTTTATTCCGTTAGAAGTTATGTTGGATGATGTGGAACCATGTTGCTTCAGGGAATACATGAAGACAATTCATGCTTCTCATATCGAAGATCCTTGTTTCAGTCATGTGCCCTCTAATAAGGTATGTGGTAGTAAGACAATGTTTGATCTGAATACCCAGAAGTAATTCATGGAGCAAATTTGGGCATTTGTTACGCATGCTATATAGTTCAATGTTTTCTGTTTGGGCGTCGTCTGGAGCTTCTGTGTATCGATTTAGCAGTACCGACCAAGATTTGTTTTTTTGACTTTTCATTCAAGGGAATGGACTCGATTATGATGTGGATCATATATAGTTCATTTTCTTTAAAGGGTTTTTATCCTACTGTTATTCCGTTTGAAGTTATGTTGGATGATGTGGAACCATGTTGCTTCAGGGAATACATTAAGACAATTCATGCTTCTCATATCGAAGATCCTCGTTTCAGTTATGTGCCCTCTAATATGGTATGTGGTAGTAAGACAATGTTTGATCTGAATACCCAGAAGTAATTCATGGAGCAAATTTGGGCATTTGTTACGCATGCTATATAGTTCAATGTTTTATGTTTGGGCGTCGTCTGGAGCTTCTGTGCATCGATTTAGCAGTACCGACCAAGATTTGTTTTTTTGACTTCTCATTCATGGGAATGGACTCGATTATGATGTGGATCATATACAGTTCATTTTCTTTAAAGGGTTTTTATCCAACTTTTATTCCGTTAGAAGTTATGTTGGATGATGTGGAACCATGTTGCTTCAGGGAATACATGAAGACAATTCATGCTTCTCATATCGAAGATCCTCGTTTCAGTCATGTGCCCTCTAATATGGTATGTGGTAGTAAGACAATGTTTCAGTCACTAGCCACCTAAGCAAAGTACCTGGTAAAGGCAAAACCTGTAACTTATTTGGACATCTAGGACAAGCACAAGTGATAATGGGATGTATCATGCATTTTGAAAGTGGTTGCAATGACACCGTGCTTGATAATCGATAACTTTTACATGGGATAGTTAGATATTATGCTAGGATATCTCCATAATTTTCTAGGAGGGTCAATGTGGGAAGGTAGCAGAGATGGGCACCGCCCATGTCTCATGAATCGACTAATTTGGATTCATTAGTTGAATAGAACTGTTGCTTCTATGATAACTAATAACCGATAAGGGCGCCAACTCTTTACTTGTAAATTGTAATTTTACATTATGGATGATTACCGCTATTATACGTGTTTTCAACATTGCTTATTATATGCTCAATAATAGACCGTCATGTATTATGGTTGCATAATAACTTAAAATTTATGTTTTTCTTTTGATTTGCGATTGACATCATCTCAAAGAATAGAGTTCAATAAATCGGGACATTGTCTTGCTGACAGATGGTGACGAGTTGTTTTGTTTGAAAGGACAGATGCCAAAGATGATTTTGAATTTTCTGACGTTCAAATTTTACACATTTCTACCCAAAGACTTTCGAATTACTTCATCTACACAGTCTTTTCTAGCTCTATATATTTGCTTTCACAAGTAAGATGTACCTGATAATAATGTAGTCTTGTACCTTTTTCGTGCTATTAATAACTTGATTATTATTATGTGACATGTAGGTGCAAGAAAAGAAGGTTAAAAAGGTATCTGAGATGAATTTGCACCCTTCAAATGCTCTTGCAAATGAGCACATGTCTCGTGAGCTATTCATTTAGCCTTACAGTAGTCCTGTCATCTTGGTCTAGTGCTTCTATTAGCCCATGGCAGCCTATATAATTTCATCTTGGATTTGTTTATGCTTAAAAGAATAAACCGTGCCTTTATTCAACAGGAGGATACAATTTGAACGAGCGTCTGGTCTTATGGCATGGTCAAGTCAAGCAAGTCTACAATGTGGAACAACCTATTCTCAAATAACTAGTCAATAGATTAGTTCTGTTATCGCAATCTTAGTTGAGAAATTTAAAGTTTTTGTTCAGAGATTACTATGAAAATTTTCTATTATTGGTCTCTTTTGCTTCATGTTTGTACATACTGAAAAGATTATTACAAATGCTCTTATATATTATTTGATGGCTATAATTGATATTTCTGTTCGTGTAATTTCTAATTTGAGTACATTTCTTTTGTAACAACGATATATAAGCAAATATTATTGCAATATGCATTGACGCCTCGTTGCGAAAAAATGAATTGCTACAGATATAGATCGTTCTTATAATTTATTGCAACGAAGTTATTTCATTGCAATACATCATATTGCCACGAAAATTATTTCGTTGTGACCTCACTTATTGCCATGGATTGGTTTTTGTTGCAACTATTGTCTAATGCAATGCCTAAATGCATGGCAATAGAGACCTCTATTGCCACGGCAATAAAAAAATATTGCCACGATATTAAAGTCATTGTGATTACTATCTAACGCAACGAATGAAAGCGTGGCAATAAAGACTACTATTGCCACGGCAATTGAGACTATTGCCACGTCAAACCGTCATTGCAGCTACGGACTAATGCAACGCATATTCCCGTTGCAATTAGTATTACAATTGCAACAAAACGTAAATCGTGGCCCAAACTTTGGATTACGCAACTAATAGCCACGCTTGCCAACGATTGTGACATTGTGGCTATTGGTACATATTGCAACGAAATGGGCCCTATTGCAACGATTTCTCGCCGTTGCAAAAGCCCGGAATTCTAGTAGTGTTCTTACATTCTGCAAAGCTTTGTTAAAATGAGAAGAGAGTAACGCCAAGTCTTATTTTGAGAATTGCTCAAGCTGTTCATCGATTAGTGAAGACAAGGAAGACAAAGCAAAACTTGATGAAGAAGAGTTATTGTGAGACATGTTAAGTTGCGAGATCAAAGCAATTGACTTATAATCATTCTTCCTAGCAAGAACATCTAATTAATAAGTTTTCAACTTAGAATAAAGAACATCTAATGTAATTGTACTCATGACAGTTGATTCTCTAATAGATATTATTTTCATCTCCCAAATTGACATGTCTAAAGCACCAAGTAATTGTCGAGCATTTGAAGCATCAGTGTAGCTAGCTCCAACAGCACGTAAATTGCTGAGAATTTTATTAAAGCGTGCAAATAAATCATCTAATGATTCACCAAACTTCATCTCAAAGTGCGTATATTCTTTCTTATAAATGTCTTGACGTACCTCTTTTACCATGTTTGAACCTATGGTAATTACAAAGAGATTTCTATATCTCATATATGGACTTGAGATGAATCACGCAGTCAAATCACTCCTTCCTAATTCTTGGATGATCAGATTTCTTACCTTGCTATTTGCCTCCACATGTGTTTGATTTGTGTCGTCAACTTTATTATTCTCGGGTACTTGATAAGGTTTGTACACCTTCTCCCAAATTGCAAAGCCCTGAGCTTGAATGTATGCCTCCATCTTCACTTTCCAAAACTCAAAATCAGCACCTTCGAAAACACAAGGTTTTGTCGAATACCTACCCATCGCTATGATTTCTAATCACCGGTTAAGATTAATTAGAAAAACTTAGCTCCGATACCACTTGTAGGATCGATACCCAGTAATATAGCAATCAGAGGGGGGTGAATAATTGCACAGAAGCTAAAACCAACTTTTTAGTGATTCTCAAAACACCCCTAAATGAATTATGAAAGATTGCTTCAGTTTCCATGAAAATAGATTGATATAAGTTCACTAAAACAGTAATTCCCGAAGATCCCACCGTTAGATTGATGTGAACAGTCATCTACTTCAAAGGGATTGACATTCCCAAAGAAGGTTGGGGGTCTAGTCCTCATAAAGTCTGACAATCTTGATTGATGTCCATGGTGTACAGCTTGGATGTTGTTGTTGGTCTGCGGCACCGTTCTCAGCATCTCGTGATCTGTTGCATCATAGTCTGCATCAGCTGGGTTTGTGCAGTTAAGAAAGCTCCCAGATTGTTCATGTCCACAGGCGGTGCTTGTGGGTTTGGTGCATTATCTTGGTTCCCGCCCTGCTGCAAACTGCTTCCTCCAGCTCCACAGCCTCCACGTGTGTTCACCATCTGAAGAACAAGATGACTTAGGAAGAGAGGAAACGAAGTGGACAAGTTCACGAGAATCTTATATGGGGGAAAATTTGACTGAAACACTCAATTTTATTTAATATCATAAGGATATGACCGCTCGCAGGTGCCTGCGGCATTGCGGCACATACCAAGCACACATAAAACATCCATAGAAGTTGTTCATCAAAAGCAACCATAATAACTCATAAGTTCAATCAATCGTACTAAGGACGGACTCAAGTAGACTGACTCGAAATGACTTGAGTCCACAAATGAGTCGACTCTGGTAAAAACTAAAACTCTCAATTGTCGAGTCATCCAGGCTGCGGTCCTCCAGGCGGATACTGCGGTGGGTGCGGCGGCATAGGGGCGAACTGATCCTGATGCCCCACTGCTGGCGGTAAGAAGGAACCCGCTGACTCGGCTAGCTCCGGGGCTGCCTGCACGGGTGCTGGTGGCTTTGGCACCACCTGCACTGGTGCCTCCTGAATGGGTGCCTCCTGCACCGGCGCCTCCTGCTCAGGCTCGGGCTCCTCGGGGTCAGGGTCGGGGTCGTGTAACTCAAGCTCCGGCTCTGGCTCAGGTCCCTCCAGTGCCTCCTCCATCTCGTGCACCCTCTTGATGTAGATACTCAGGCCCTCAAGAGCCTCACGAATCGAGCCCTAACCTCCGTGATCTCGCCACGAGCCCTCTGCAGCTCTCGGATCGTCTCGCCCAAGGTCTCCTCTGGCGATGGCGATCTCACCAAGTGGGTGATCGAAGCGTCGTCGTTGTCGATCGGATCGGCCGAAACGGCCGCCCGCGCGGATGGTGACGAAGACGGTGCCCTCGGCTCGGCGGAGTAGGTGCGTAATCGCGCGACGCAAGGCGCGGCGTCTCTCAATGCCGCCTCGAACGAGACCTCTCGCAGCCTAACGTGAACGGGTGATCGGCTCTCCGCTCTCGCAGAGACAAGTGACCTTCACGCCCTAAGCGACGCCCGGCCAAAGACGAACCAATCAAGTACCTCGGAGATCGGCCTCACGAAACCCTCCAGAATCTGCGGCAGTACCACGGCAAAGAACAGAGCCTCCAAAGGCGCCGCCAAAGGTGTGAATCCTCCTCATCGCCAAAATACACCTCGTTAGAACTAGATTTTAAAATCACAAAGTAATAATAGAAAATTGCAGCATAGGTGCGGATTAAGAAGAAAAGATTGGTCAAGATTTCATTCATAATCTTGTGCAATTTTAATCTTTAGAAAGTAACCTTTTCTTAATCACCGCCTACCTAGAGTCAAGTCTCACAACAAGGTATGCTCGATACCACCTCTCGTGCCTCGAATTTGCAAATCCGACACTCAGGTATTCTCGCACTAGTCCGAATCGCACTAGTGCACACAGGTCAAACAGGGTATAATATCACATCATACACAGCGGAATATTAAATAAGTACTGCAAACATGTATATAAACGAGTTGTGTGACCTTATGGTCCCTTACAATAATCTGCCACACAGGGCTTACAATAATCAGAGTATTATAGTTCAACAGCGGAAAGGTAATTAACATCGTAGCGATCCATCTTCATCACAGGCGCCCTGACTGAGGCTTGCTTCCCTAGTTCTCCGGCTCTTCGACGTACTCCTCTTCATAGGCAGGCGTAGTCTCTTCTTCTGGTAAGTTTGTCCGCAAAGGTGAGTACACACCGTACTCAACAAGTCATGCACAGAATGCAGTTCTACTACTACATGCATGGCTTATTCAAAGAAGTGGCTTAACTGGTTATTTTGCTTTTGCATCAATATTTTTAAACTACTAGATATTTAGATTGAAAGCATCAAAACCATATAACCATCATATTTCTCAATCTGTTTTCCACATTGTTTTGGACACACAGTCCCTAATCAACATTCATCATTACTTTGACACACAGCCTCCCACCCTATTTTATTTTCAAACACTACCCCTTGACTGTAATTTCTGAGCATTGTCCAGTACCGTGGACTCGGCTATTCGAACAGTTTTGACACTCTGCAGAGGTTGTACACTTTACCCATAAGATACAACAGACACCACAAAGGCGATTGACCGTAACAAAGCTTTTCAGAGACTTCTATCTCGGCCTATGAACATCTCCGTGTTGCCTTCACTATCACTTCCCTCACTCAGAGCCGAAGTATAGGACCGACAGACACCGTTGGACGGGTACCAAGCCGTAGCACAGGCACGCTCCCCCGTACAGTTACCCCCATGTAACTGCCACCCTGAGGTATCAAAGGTAAGACATCAGAATCCTACTAAACTATGTCTTCCCATTCAGACATGTGGTTGTACGAGAGACTCAGGTCAAAGGCTTGCAAGGTAAGGTCCTTAACTGACCAAGGCAAGACTTCCTTCTCTCAAATTTTGGCACACAACCCTCACATCACTCAAGCCCACCAAATGCCACACAGGCCCACCTGGCACTAAGCCTCGGTCCACTTGCCCCAGTCTAAATCAATTTCCACCCCAAGTTATTTAATGGTGCAACACATGCCCGTAATCATCTTTAATGCAGAACCACACAGGTCTCTACATTCCAGTTTCTAGCATCATTCCACCTTTTATTAAAATACATTCACTATTCTTTAGTCAATATTACTTTTGTAATCCAAACAGAATTGTTCGCGTTATAAGCATGGCTAAGCAACTATTCACGGTCTAGCCTCCCGTGTTGGCACAATATTATCAACCAACATATGTTACCAAACTTAGGTTATTCAAGGAATCATGGCATACAAATATGAATATCAGGGTGGCATTAACAATTAGGTTGGCTAGCTAATTCACCCAAAATATTTAAATCAAATTTTAATTGAATTAGCATGCATAGTTTGAAACAAAATACATTTCAAAACTTGGGAGCAACATGGTCAAAGCATAACTTGCCTTCAAAATGTTGTTGGTCCTGACTCGAAGCTTGATCTTGCTCTAAGAATTCCCCCTTGTAAGTCTCCGGCAAATCAACGTCTAGTTAAAAACAACGTACACGCAATAAATTTATTTTACAGAGAGTAAACTCAACTCTAAAAATTCCACAAAATTCACCAATAAATAGATCTTGATTTTACAAATTTTTAGAAATTGGAATCACTCAAATCGGAGTTAAAACGCAAAAGTTATAGCCATTTGAAGTTTTAAAATAAATCAAAAAGAATAAACCGAATTTCCTTATTTATTTTTATACGGAAAATCCCGGAATTATGACATCAGCATTACTATTTATGACGTCAGCACCGAAAACATTTTCGCCAAATATTTTTATTAAGAAAATCGGAATTATGACATCAAGATGACGCCATCACGACGTCAAGAACCATGTGCCCAAGATCGACAATTGGGCCCCATCACGACGTCAAGATGCCACGTGGCACGATCTGGTCGTGACACGCGTTGGCACATTATCAACCGAGAGCTCAATTCAATCTTGTCCGTTCGATTAAGAACGAACGGCTAGATCAAATCCCGACGCTTCGGTTCGGTTACTCCGGAGTCGACACGTGGCAATATCTCATCCGCCGATTAAAAATCAACGGCTAGATCTGGTTGACACGCGGCAACGAATTATCAACCGAAGGGTTGATCGAATCTCGACCGTTCGATTCAAAATGAACGGCCAAGATGTTCGCGACGCCTCGGTTTTTAGTCTACCACGTGGCTTCATCGTGACCATCAGATTACGATCGGACGGCTGACACTTATTCGGGTGACGTCGACAACCACCGACGGCTCTGCCGCCTCGGTTCCCGCACGACACGCGTCAACACGGGGTTAGCCCGGTGCGCGGCGTGATCTCTAACGTTCATTCAAATTTCAACGGCTCAGATTAACTCTAAAACCCGCGGCATGACGGGCGACGCGGCTACTCCGGCGCGCGACACATGGGCGCATCCGCACCATACATCCTAGATCCAACGGTCTAAATCAAATCCACCAAACGCTAATTAGTACAGATCCAACAGCTATGATATTCTAGACTACGTGGCTACATATGAATCATACGATCAAGATCTAACGATCGATAATTGAAAATGAAGTTTACTGTTAAACGACTACGTGGCTAAATCTAGACCATCCAAAATGAATCCGACGGCTATTATCTAGCGCAAATTTGAGCACACGTGGGCGATCCCAGCTACGGGCACGTGGCACTATCCTAGCCCTTCATCTTCAGATCTACAGCTACGGATGGAAAATGAAACTTAGCGATTGGGAGACGACGTGGCTCAATCGGTGACGTTGGTCGAGAATCAAACGGCTGTCGAAGCTTCTGAAACCCGACGATGGCGCGGCGAAGAGGGGTTGCCGGAGAGGAAGAAGATGACGGTTCCGCTGGCGCTCCGGGGCTTCTCCGGTGACACCGCTGGGTTCCTTCGATGTGGCGTGATGCGGGGAATACTCCGGTGACCTTGACAGCGGCGGAGACTCACCGGAGAGGGTGCGAAGCACAGGCGGAGTGGCTACGGAACTACGGCGAGCTCGTTCGTGTGCTACGATGCGTCTCGGGAGGCGTGAAAGAGCACAACATATGCGGAACGAGGTGCTTTATACCGTGCGCCGGCTAACGAAGCGGAAGAGTCATTCGCCGGCGAGTAATGGCGACGGTTACCGACCGTAACGCATGGCGGCGGCGGCGCTTCCTTTCCCCGTAGACGAAACGACGTGGGCACATCCCGTGTGTACACGCGTCGACCATCCAACAACACAGTATGCGAAACGGATGGTTAGTTCTCACCGCTTGATGAAGATCCAACGGCTGAAAAATCCGCGCTTTAGGGTTTCGGCCGGTGGGCTGCGTTGCGCTATATAAAGAATGGGCGGCCATTTATCGTTCATCGGTTTTTCTCGGGATTTCGATTAAAAATAATTCCCGAAATTCATTTCAATTATTTGAAGCACTTAAAATATCAAAAAAATTCTAGAAAATTTCCAGAAAATATTTTAAGACATTTTGGACTCAAATATATTTCCATTTATATTTTATTAAAACTTTTCTTTATTAATTTAATTTCCAAAGAAAGTCTATTTCCAAAAATCCATTTAATTCCAAATAAATTCTGAAAATTCTCAAAAATTTCCAATAAATTATAAAATTCAAAAATAGCCAAATTTTAGGGTGTTACAAACCTCCCCCCTTAACAGAATCTCGACCCCAAGATTCAGGGCTGGCTAGAGAATAAATCAGGAAACTCCTTCTTCAAGTCTTCTTCGCGCTCCCAAGTTGCTTCACTTTCTGAGTGGTTACTCCACTGAACTCTGCAAAAGCGGGTTGACTTATTCCTGGTCTCACGATCCATGGTGTCCAAAATCTTCACCGGGTATTCCTTATAAGTTAAATCTTCTTGCAACTCAATGGCTTCTATTGGTGCTTGTTCCTCCGGTACTCGCAGACATTTCTTTAATTGCGATACATGGAATACATCATGTACTCCTGCCAGAGATTGTGGCAATTCCAACTGATATGCAACTTCACCCTTACGGCTCAGAATCTTGAATGGTCCCACATACCTTAGGGCAAGTTTTCCTTTTGCATGAAACCTTTTCACTCCTTTAAGTGGCGTGACCTTGAGATAAACATAGTCTTCTGGTTCAAAACTCAAATCACGGCGTCGGTTATCTGCGTAACTCTTTTGCCTGGATTGTGCAGTCTTCAACCTTTCTCGAATCAGAGCAATCTTCTCTTCTGCATCTGTGAGAATGTCTGGTCCAAAAACATGACGTTCTCCCGTCTCGTTCCAATTCAGAGGTGTTCGACACGGTCGACCATACAAAGCTTCAAAAGGCGACATTTTCAAAATGGCTTGGTAGCTATTATTGTAGCTAAACTCTGCATATGGCAAGCATTTGTCCCATGATGTGCTATACGATAAAGCGCAAGCTCTTAGCATATCTTCAAGTATCTGATTAACCCTTTCGGTCTGACCATTTGTTTGCGGATGGTATGTTGTGCTGAAGTTTAAACGGGTGCCCATTGCTGTATGCAGCTTATCCTAAAATCTCGAGGTAAATTGAGTACCTCTGTCCGATACTATCTTCTTGGGTACACCGTGCAAACACACAATTATTGACATGTATAATTCTGCTAACTTATCTCCAGAATAAGTTGTCTTTACGGGTATGAAATGTGCAACCTTTGTTAACCGATCCACTATGACCCATATGGAGTCATATCCACCTTGAGTCCTTGGCAACCCGGTGATGAAATCCATCCCGATTTCTTCCCATTTTCATTCTGGTATCTTTAGTGGTTGTAGCAGTCTGGCTGGTCTCTGATGCATAGCTTTGACTCTTTGGCACACATCACATAATGCTACATGCTCAGCTACTTCTTTCTTCATGTTTGGCCACCAGAATCTTTCTTTTAGATCCTGATACATCTTAGCACTACCGGGGTGAATGGAGTATTTGGAATCATGTGCTTCTTCCAATATCAAGCTCGCTTCAATTCCGGTTTATGGGGTACACATATTCGTTTTATCCACAAGGTACCGCTCATCTACTCTAAAGTCCTTGGCTAGATCTTTATCCATCTTGGATTTGATCCTGTTAATCTTCTCATCATCCTTTTGACCTTCCCTGATCTGCTCTTCTAAAGTCGGCTTAACCTCCAAGGTAGCTAGGAATCCTTCCGGTACAACTTCTAGTCTTAGCTTCTGAAGTTCTTTACATAAATCAGACTAATCTTCTGCTGTCAATGAATTCAAGCTATAGCTTTTCCGACTCAAAGCGTCTGCCACCACGTTTGCCTTTCCTAGATGGTAGTGAATTCCAATGTTATAATCTTTGATTAACTCTAACCATCTTCTCTGCCTCATGTTAAGATCCGATTGAGTGAATATATACTTTAAACTTTTATGATCAGTATATATTTCACATCAGTTTCCGATGAGATAGTGGCGCCATATTTTAAGAGCGTGCACTACAGCGGCTAACTCTAAATCATGGGTTGGGTAATTTTGCTCATGTGGCCTTAACTGCCTTGACGCATACACCACTACTTTACCATTCTGCATCAGTACACATTCCAGTCCCTGACGCGAAGTATCACAGTATATATCAAAATTATCCTTGGTATTCGGCAACACCAAGACAAAGCCGGGTTAAACGCTTCTTCAGCTCTTGAAACTCTTTTTCGCACTTTCGGCGACTACATAAACTTTTTTCTTTCTTTAGCAATTGCGTGAGAGGTCTCGCAAATGAAGAAAATCCTTCAATGAACCGCGATAGCATCCCGCCATACCAAGAAAACTTCGATCAGGTAATGACTTTGGTTGCTCCTAATGCAACACCGCCTCTACTTTCTTCGGATCAAAACTACTCCTTGGCGGTCATCACATGACCCAAGAATTCAACCTTCTTTTTCCGTAAGTCACACTTATGAATTTCGTGATACAACCGGTTTTCTTAATTTTTCCAAGACCATCCTTAAATGTCCAGCATGCTCTTCCTCCGACTTGGAGTAAACTAAGATGTCATCAATAAATACGACGACAAATTTATCCAAATATTCCATGAATACTTTGTTCATCATATTCTAGAAATACGCAGGAGCATTAATCAGTCCGAAGGACATGACTGTGAATTCATAATGTCCATACCTTGACGAGAAGGCTGTCTTTGGTATATCCTCAGTCCGAATTTTTAGCTGGTGATATCCGGATCGAAGATCTATCTTAGAGAAGACTCCTGCTCCTCTTAGCTGATCGAATAGATCATCTATCCTGGGCAATGGGTACTTGTTCTTTATCGTCACATCATTGAGTGCACGATAGTCTATACACATTCTAAAGCTTCCATCTTTCTTCTTTCCAAACAACACCGGGGCTCCCTATGGCGACGAACTTGGTCTTATAAATCCTTTCTCTAATAATTCTTTGATTTTCTTCTTCATTTATACCAATTCCTCTATCGACCTTGAATCATCCCGACAGACATCCTCTAGTAGGGTCTCTTGGCTATTGGAGCTATTCCGGTACAAGCTCAATTACAAACTCTATATTCCTCTGAGACATCTGTAGGGTCTGGCGTGGCATTCGGTACAAGCTCAATTACAAACTCTGTAAATCTTCGTGAATACATCCAGATACTCGTTAACTCTGTAAATATCCTCCATATTAACAATCTTCACACTATTGACCACCGTTGGCCATCTGAAACGACCATTGCTTGAATCTCCACCTTCCTACCATCTAAGCTCTCAAGCATTATTACTCTCCGCCACAATCTAGCATCGCTTTGTGCTTGGATAACCAATCCATTCCCAGAATAACATCTATGGTCTGAGTATCCAGTATAATTAGGTTCGCTAGGAACTCTATTCCATTTATTGTTAATTTCACCCTGGAGCATCCTACTTTAGTTCGGAGTTTTGATCCAGGGGTTTGGACTATAAGTGTGCTCTTAAGGTTGACCATATCCAAATCATTTTTCATAACAAAAACCCTTGAAATAAATGAATGTGAAGCTCCAGAATCGAATAGAATTGTAGCTGGTACTAAGTTAACTAGGAACTTACCCAGTACGACATCCATTGCATTCTGAACTTCATCTGCCGTGATATATATGGTTAACCCTTCCTCGCACAACAGATTGAGGTGCAGCTCCAGTTTGAGCAGGTGCTCGGCTTCCTCCTTGAGCTGGTGTTCTTGCAGGCGTACTTCCCAGGTTAAAGCGAACAGGGGTAACTCCTCCCTTCTTGGGACAGGTGTTGGCGAAGTGCCCCATCTCATTGCAGTGTAGCAACGCCTTCCTGCCATTGACAGATTTCCTGCAGCTGGGCTGATGGTTCTTGCAGGTGTTTGTGGATTCTGACCGGTAGGTCGCTGTGCAGGTATTGATGCTCTTGCGCTGCTCCCTGGCTGGAACCTGGTAAACTGTTGGGGTACCACCCTCGGTCTCTGCTGACCCTGGCGTCCTCCTTGCTGTGCCAAGCGACGCTTGCGGTTGTCATCCAACTCTTTGCGCTTATCTTCCAAAATGAGCACCTTATTAACAAGCTCTTGAAAATTCGGAAATGTGTGGGTGATCAGTCCTACTTGAAGTCCGGAATTCAGTCCCTTCATGAATCAAGACTATCTAGCCTTATTAGTGGCTACATCCTCCGGCGCATAACGTGCAAGCTGTGTAAACTTGTTAAGATAATTGGCCACTGATTGGCCTCCCTGCTTCAAAGAGCGAAACTCTTCCTTCTTGAGCTCCATCATACCCTCCGGCACATGATACAGACGGAAGGCAACTGTAAACTCATCCCAAGTGATTTCCTGGGGATGCTCGTGGGACGCACAATAATTCTCCCACCACTCTGCAGCAGTCCCCTCTAACTGGTGAGAGGCATACAAAACTCTCTGTTGCCTACACATTGGGATATGTGTAGCTTCCTCTCGATTGTGTGCAACCAGTCATCTGCTTCAATGGGATTGACATTCCCAAAGAAGGTTGGGGGTCTAGTCCTCATAAAGTCTGACAATCTTGATTGATGTCCATGGTGTACAGCTTGGTTGTTGTTGTTGTCTACGGCCTGGTTCTGCATCTATTGCATCATAGTCTGCATGATTATGTTGACCAACATCAATTCCCCTCACATTTGTGTGTCCAATACTAGGAATAAATCCTGATGCTGCAGTGTTTTGCTCAATATTAATTTGTGTCCCTTGTCCTCCCATGTTAAACATATTCTCCATCGAGAATATAAGAAGTAGGGATGATGGTAGCTCTATTTGTTTCCAACTCAGCTATTTCTGCAGATGGTATCCCTGTTCAGATTGAATTACTCACTTCGGGTTGTGGCAGCTCGATGAACAGATCCACTTCAATATTTCCTTCATTTTCGTGAATTCCACCATCAGACTTCTCAACTCAGCCAAATCCTCTTTGATGATTGAAATTTCTTCTCCAACTCAAATAAATCCTCTTTTCCTACCATGAATCACCGTGCTATAGATCTCAGATTCAAATCACCTTCCAACAAAAATTACCAACGCCGATCTAAACCAGATTGGGGATTTTATGGCAATGACTCCACGATTCGTTGCCAACCCTCACTGATTAGGACAAAACTCCAAGGATTAAGATGTGCTCTGGTACCTTTGTTAGATCCCCGCTACAGCGAACTGAATCCGACGTGATTACGGAAAAATTCATGGATGAACACAAACTATAAGGAAGAAAATGCCCTACATACTTTACTCTACGAAGAGAACTAAATTGGAGAACCAAAACTTGATTCCATTTTCCAGTTAGTTTGGCTTTTAACACCTGAGTTCTTTACAGCAGGTAAAACTTTGAAGTAATAGGAATTGTAACTCAAATGACAGTAAACAGTCAGACGACCAAATTATTACATCCGTACAGTAAATACTACTTCGGTTTCTAACCCTTAGATCTCACTTAATGCCTTCCAAACATATAATCCTGGTCCTCCATGTCTTCAAGTGGAATCAAACCTGTATCCCTCTACTGCTGACTTCTCTTCAATAGCCAACTCTAAGGCTTAGCCTTGATTTCTTTCAAAGACCGAATCAACTCGACAGGAGGAGGGCACGAGGAGACAATGGCACAGCCTGTGGAAGAGGAGAGAGTGTGGCTACCGAGATCAGTCAAGAGGAAGTGAGCGATATGGATTGGAATCCTTGATAGGTATGATACCATTGGTCAATTACAATTTTACCCTCCGCGGGGAATCCTGCTGCTCGTACTGAGTTAAGTATAACTAAATACTAATGAATATGTTATATTAGATAAAAAAGAACGAATAGCTTATATTGAATTTAGTGTACCACAAAAGAGCTTAAATATTATTATATCCTATGGCAATGAACCAAACACAGATCTACGTCAAAGTGTGGTTAGGGTTGCGCTAATTCTATGGTAGAATTGAAGGGATCATGCGATTTGATGAAGGTGCCCGCCCTCACATGTTGCTTTATACGACGATTACATGACTCATCTCTTTGTTTTTGCTGGATCGATCGCTCGATCGCCTGTACTACATGGTCCACCCCCAGACGATCTATGCTAGCAGCACCGTTCAGAGTCTTTCAATGTTGTACCACCTGAAAAAGGAGGCAAGATGGTAGGTTGCCATGCTCTGTTCTGTGGAATTGCAGTGCTTTCCTCTATTCGGAGTGCAAACGCTCTTCTATATATAAGTAATGTTTTCATATTTTGCTTATGTCCACTATCGACCTGCATAATTAAGTGGAGGAGCAGTTAACAAAAGAAAAAAATCTTCACAAGTTTTATTAGCTTTTTTCTTCACTAGAATGCATGTGTATAGTTCAGAATCAGAGGTCAGTACTTTAGTTTCTACAATTCCAAAAGCTTTAATTTCTTGGGAATACTACGGACCTGTTTGGTTCCTTACCTAAGTGAGCCATAACTCAAGTTAGGCATGCCATACGTGGCTAGGTAGGTGCTTGCTTCCTTACCCAGTTGAGGCTCACCACAAGACCTAAGGTGCGGCACAGTTCAGTCGCCAGCGAAAATTTCGCCAAATGTGTGGTGGTGAAATTGAGTGCCGCACTTCCCTATGCGCCACAACTCAGTCGGACCCGAGCTCATTTCTCCAATCTCCACTACCAAGTCTAGGGTTCGAACCGAATCAAGAGGAGATCAGGGAGGATGGGCGACGCAAGGGCAGCAGCGGCCCACACAAGGCACCACGGCCGCAGCTTGTCTCCACCGCGGACACTCCCCCAAATACCCCATTAGCGCTGCTGCCTCCTCCCGTGGTGACTCGCAAAGTCACCAGCCATGCCAACGCCGTTGAACCTTCACTCTCCACCGAGCACGGGCACCGCCGCTACTTCTACCAAGAGAGAGGCATTGGGACTCCCGCCACCTCGAAGCAATGAAGGAGTTCTTCTCTCATAGGAGGCGTTGTCCTCCTCTTCCATGGTACTGGATCGGTGTGGAGTGGAGATTCATCTCCGTCTGGGCTTTGCTTGGATTGCTTCCTTCTTTCGTTGGTAATGAAGAAGCCCTGGCTTGCTTGGATTGCTGCTCTATCGCTTTGTTCTTGGGGATCATTTCCTTGCTATGACTGTGAGCAATCAATCTAATCCAATTCTTTAGTACTGATAAAATATGTTGCGGATTGTTTGGCTGTGTGGTCGAGCTCGAATCTCCCTACTACCTCTTCTCTTCTCCTAGTGGTGGTATGGTGGCGTGATTCGGCCGGGGCTTGGATGAAGGAGAGGAAGCCGGCGGCCTCCTCCGCGTTGACTCGGATCCTCGCCGCCTGTGCATCCCAGGTTCCCACCGCTTGCTCGCTTGCCCACCCTACCTCTGTACTGCGTCTATAGTCACGACGATTCCGTCGAGTCCATCAGCTTGGTGCTCTAGCAGTTTTGCACTAGTAGGTACTTACTATTAAGTATTTCTGATGTGCTGATGCAATTGCGTTGCCTTCTGGGGCCTATTGGTTGCCAATTCGCCGGAGCAGGCCTGGGGATTCGATTGTCCTTATTGTAATTCGTAGTTTATAGTTTAGTTGCTGGAGAATTTGGTTAGGTGGAGATAAATGTCGCGGAGTTGCGCGGTTTCCCATGGTAGTTGTGAGGATTTGGTTGGTTTGGTCTTGGTGGGAAGATCACCACATATAGGTGTTAATTTGTTGTGATTAGTGGTTGCTTGCTAGTTGTTATAGCTGGCAATACACGTTTGAACCGTTTGTACAATGGCACTAAAGCTCATTGCCTTAGTGAGTTGCGCATGCGGAAATTTGTTTTCCATAGGTTGTGCTCTCATCTAAGAAATTGTGGGCTGCTACTGGACACACTGAATGTCAATATTGAAGAACAAGTTGCCATGCTTATGCATATTGTTGGTCCTAGATGGACTAATAGAACAATTGGTTTTGAGTTTAACCGCTATGGGGAGACAGTCTATAGGTACTTCCATGTTGTCTTAGATGCTCTATGTATTATGTCACGTGACATCATTGTCTTGAGAACCATGGAGACACATTCGAAGATAACAACTAGTCCAAGCAGATTTCACCCGTACTTCGAGGTAATATGACACCATAATATGCTAATGCCAATATATCCTTATGTGAATCTAAAAGAAAACTAACCGTATGTCATGTCTTTTTTGATAGAAATGCATAGGAGCTTTGGATGGTACGCACATTCCAGCAATGGTTCCTATGCATATGCAGGATAGGTTTAGGGGTAGGAAACTCTATCCTACGCAAAATTTGCTAGCTGTTGTCGACTTTGACCTAAGGTTTACATATGTCTTAGTTGGATGGGAAAGATCAGCCCATGATTCCTATATGCTCCAAGATGCACTATCCCGACCGACAGGCCTAAAAATCCCTGAAGGTACTATTACTACCTATTCCACACATGAAAATAAGGTTTTGGTGCAGTCCAGAGCTAATTATCATTCCCTAATCATGTAGGCCACTACTACCCAGTTGATGTTGGTTATGCAACAAGGACTGGTATATTACCCCCATATCATGGTGTTCCGTACCATCTTAAAGAGTTTAAAGGAGCTCGAGAGCCTGAGAACCCTAAAGAATTGTTTAACCACCGGCATTCTTCCCTTAGAACTACTATTGAAAGGGCATTTGGTACACTTAAGAATAGATTTAAGATCTTAACATCTCAGCCCTTTTTTATCTTTGAAAACCCAAGTGAAGATAGTGATTTCTTGTTGTACAGTGCACAACTTCATCATTGATGATGGCCTTGATGAATATGTGTATGATGACCTCACTTGGTACCAAAATCTTCCAAGAAGCAAATGTACCCATGTGGACTTGCAAAAAGACAACCAAATATGGGCTGGCAAAAGTGATGAACTAGCACAAAAAATGTGAGAAGATAAATTAGCTGACTTATGACTTGTACTTGTGATGCACATGATTTTTATGTGTTGTATTTGAAGTTCCTGGTCACTACACCTAATATTTATTTGTGAGAGGATTCTTATATGTTGTGTGTTCTATATATGTATGCCATGGAATTTATTCCCATATTATTGAGTGTTGAAATTTATTCCCATATTATTGAGTGATGGAATTTATTTTCCTATGTTATGCATCTATGCCATTAGTGCTGGAATTGTTTGCATTTCTTATGGTCAGATATGGGTAAAGGAAAGAAGGTTGGTATTGATGAGCCTTCTAGGGAAAGGACCATTTCATGGGATGATGGCCAAACCAAGTTTATGCTTGATTGGTTCATTGAGTTTTCGAAGGACCAACATGCTGGCTTCAAAATTAAAAAGCAACATCACTTGGCGTGTGCTACTGCATTGAACGAGAAATTCGGTATGGGGGTCACTAGTGCACAGGTTAATCGTCATTTCAGGCACTATAAGGAAAATTGGAAGTATGTTGCGATTACTTTAAGCAATAGTGGCAATGCATTTGACCCAACTAGATGCTTACTGACAATATCTGAATTGGAGAAGGGTACATTGACTGTATGTTACATATTCGTGCATATATTTATTTAACCATATTGTTGCATTACGGAAACATGTTGATTTGTACTCCTTTCTTGATTTGCAGGATAGGGCTAGGCGGCTCCTTTCTAAACCCATCAAGTTTTTTCATGAGATGCAGGAATTGTTCATGGGCACCAATGCAAATGGATCTTTAGCTATGGATGCATCGTCTTGCATGGTTCCAAACCCTAGGTCTGATGATGATATGCAGGGATACGATGATATGTCCTCACATGCTGAATTTGTGGATTGTGCAGCTGATGACTTAGACACTTTGCCATCTCCAGTAGGTGCTACAACTAGCAATTCACTAGGTGTGTAGAATACCTCACCAAGTTCCAGCGTGAAGCGAAGGAGGCTCGGGAAGTCATCGGCTAAGATGCAACCTAAGGTGAAGAGCCGCATGTCCAAGACAACCGATGATATCAGTGATAATTTGAAAGCACTACAAGAATCCCTGGTAGCAACAGCACCTACACCACCCCCACAACTTACTGACCCACATGCTTCATTGTGGGAGAGAATTGAAGCCATGACAATAGCAACTGAGGACAAGCTTATGGTAGGTATGCACCTCTCACGCAATGATAATAAAGGTTTACATGGTTTCTTATGTAGTGCAAGTGACAAGACCTTAGAAACCTGGGTGTTCAAATTCTTAAGTAGTGATGGTAATATGTAAGACATGCTATGTTATGACCTTTTGGGTGTAGATAGTCTATGTGTGATGGAGCTAGGTGATTGTGCTGAATTGCCCTTTGGGTGTATATGGTCTATGTTATGACCTTTTGGGTGTATATGGTCTATGTGTAATGGACTTGCCCTTATGTTAAGATGGTTGATCTAATAGAACTGTAATGGATCTTTATGTAATGGACTTGCCCTTATGTTAAGATGGTTTATGTAAGGACTTGTAATGGACCTTTATGCAATGGACTTGTGCTATGTACTAGACTAATATGGACTATTTTGAATATCTGCTTGTATTTTGGGTAATTTGTTGCTTGTATGTAGGAAAAGTAACTGTAATGGAAGTTAGATTGATACTAATATGACATTGGCTTATTATATGTTGAGATGCATTAGTTATTCATGCACTGCTTTATTTTTTGTACATTGCATGTATTAGGATGATCGTATTTCTTCATTTTCCTCTATTATGTATTACCATTGCTTTTCTTTATTTGCTTGATCATGAAAATAAAGATATCTGCCACTCCTTCAAATTGTGTGGCAGCCATCCAAATGTCTACCATAGTTTCTTAGCCATGCCTAAGCCAAGGTCATGGCCACAATCCAAAAGCATACTACAAAATTCTTAGGCGTGCCTACCGCTAGGCATGGTAGGAAACCAAACACCAGCTAACTTCAGTCAGCTTAGTCGTGCCACACCTGTGGCAGCCTACTAATCTTAGGCGTGGCTCGCTTAGGCAGGAAACCAAACAGGCCCTACATCCTCCAGAGAAGAAAAGAGTCTTTCAGTCTTTTGCACTTGTTGAAAAATGGTAGGATCAATCAGGTATTAACATTTAGCTGATGGTATGCAATCATGCAAAAGGTGCATGACAATTAACAATAGTTCCCACCCATGAACATTTTTTAAAAAATCCCACCCATGAGGCCATGAGAGTCAAGGATGCAGGTATTGCCTGCCTTGCTTGAATGGGAAGCAATGCTGCCTTCCAACATGATCATACCACATGGCAGCAATCTTTGGCCTCTCTTGAGCATGATGCTCTAATTCCATTTGATTCCATGACTAACCAGTTTTCATCCTGTGCAACAATGCCAATTGTTGCAGCAAACTAACGGCAGAACAATCAAACAAAACAAACCAATCCAAAAGCGTATGCAAACACAAAAAATGATTTGGGATTTTGCACGGTTAGGATATGAGTTCTTGCAGAAGTGTAGTTCTTGGCACGCATGCCACACCAACAGAAACTCTATTTGTCCCTGAAAGTTTCTTTGGGAAGTGAGAAATGTACAAGCAAAGACCACATGCTGGCATCTGCAGGGGCAGCGTCATTGCATTGTGACTATCACTGTTGATTGTTGGATTGGCAGATGCCAGTGTCACCGTAAAAGCATCCCCAAGGATTTATTTGCATTCTCATGGGCAGCAGCATCTGGACTGCAACTGGAGGCATCCTGCTGTAAAGAAAGAGTTAGGCCTCATCTGTTACCATTCCATTCAAGGCTTGGTGCATGAACATTGCATATTCTTTTGTTCAGACATCACATATCAGCATGTTAATATATCTATGACACTTGGACCTTGATGAAAGACTAGTTAGCACTCACAACAAAGCAATTATACAACAGTGTGCTCGCAATGAGAATGGTCACAGAACACAAGAGAAAGGCAAAGAATGTCAGGCCAAGTAGATACTTACAATGGGAATGAGAACTTGGTATTTAAGAGCGTCAGCTAAACAACATTTTGGTCTGATTTCACAGTAAATATACACTCAGCCTCTCAATTCTCAAACATGCTTTGCAACTACTTTATGTTTACAGTTTGCAGAGCACTTCCTGTCACATACAGTAGGCAACTGAGCCAGATACACTACCAGATTACTATTGCAAAAGAGCATATGCTACAAAATCTATACAATCGATGTACAGTAATGAGCTCTCTCCAACAAATACCAGAATACACTGTCGTACTGTGCATACCGCAAACACCTGTAATTTATGTAAATGAGAAGCAGCAAAACCTTTCACAGTCAACCTCCCATTGAGGCTGAATGGAAATTGTGAGGATTGAGACTCGGGAACAGCCCATGAATATGTTCTGGTACGAAATCATGCCTTGTGAGAATTCCAACAATGGGAGGCCTCTGCACTCAACAGGAAAGAAAAAATCTGTTATCAGCAGTGGAAAAGTTTCCAAATTAAAGAAGAGAAATATAGAAATGCATTACGCA
The DNA here is from genome assembly GCA_036346375.1 of Guadua angustifolia. Taxonomy (NCBI): domain Eukaryota; kingdom Viridiplantae; phylum Streptophyta; class Magnoliopsida; order Poales; family Poaceae; genus Guadua; species Guadua angustifolia. The sequence goes on from CM070502.1 coordinate 28,474,753, forward strand.
TATGAGTTAAGGGTTCGACCGTTCGAGGCCAGTGGAACTGTTGGTCCGGAATCAGATTAGGATGCATTACAAGACACATTATAGGTATTTGAAAAATATATGGTATACTTGTTTGAGTCAGATATGTAATGGGGGCATAAGCACCTATACTACGACTTTCACCGCCATCTACAACCAGATGCGAGAATGCACATCATGTACACAGATTAGTGAATCCAAACAGAGAAATGAACTAACCAAGGTTAAACACTTGAAGCACTGGTTAGTGTGTTTTATTCGTAATTCCCATGTATGACTAAGTGAGTAAGAGAGTGAATCTCAAACAAACCAAAAAAAAAATAGAGAGAGAGAGAGAGAAAAAGAGAAGAGTTCTTACGTCTGGGGTCTTTGGCACAACCAAAAGGTGCCTCAATCCTAGCGCCCGGAATAGGATTGCAGCTTTTGCTAGTGACATTGTCTCAACCACCGTATACGGTGAGGTGTTTGTAATCGGATGGAGATCCACATACATTTCCATCTGCTCATCAGTGAAATCAAGGTCCTCAATTTTCAAACCTTTCCCTGATCCTGGCTTGGCAAAGTCGAAGGCAGCAAATTTTGCAGAACAAAGCTAGCACTGGTTTTCACCCGCTCCTTCATGAACATCATGCCTTTCAGCAAAACCAATAGGTGAGACCTGATCACAAGCCCAACCAATTCAGGCACTTCTGTCAGAGGTGGCTCATCAACCACCGGAAATCCATTGTGGCCCGTGATCCTCAATGCATGAACAATGTTCCCCACCTTCTCGACACCTGAAAAGGTGATTAGTGGGCCAGATACAACGTCACCAGCAACCAAGTGCCTCATGTATGGTTCAGCATGAGCCTCCATGTATGGCAAGCCTTTCATTACCACTATCTGATCATAAACCCCTTTGTTAAAGTTGTCCGCAATAGTCTTGGATATAAGAAGAACAAGCATGACCAAAGGGAGCATGATCAGATCATTGGTGAGCTCTAGAAGTATCACGCAGACTGACACGGTCATTCTCATTGTTCCACCAAGAAAAGATGCTGCACCGAGAAGGGCAAAAAGGCCAGGATCAAGGTCGGATATGGACCCAAGGAGTGTCCCCACTATGCGCCCATATGTGGCTCCAGCAAGAATAACCGGGATAAAGAGACCAGATGGCACGGCAATGCCATAAGTCACAAGCCCAAGGCAGTAAACAGCAGTGAAGAAGACGAAAAGAGTGGACATGTGGAACTCAGTCTCTGTTCCATTGCTGAAGAGATTGCGGATGGCATCATCATTTGTGTTGAAAAATAGTGATGCAAGACCGTTGTAATGCCCTGGTGGGCACTGAAAGTTCTTAAAGTTGCCAGAGTGACCAATGGTGGGACATTGCTCCACAGCATCCACGGGGCATGGAGTGCAGGCAGCAAGCCAAGGGAGGCCATAGGAGCACATTGATGTGATAACTGATATTGTTATAGTGAGAAGGATCTTGAATGGAGCACCTCTCCTGAAGACAGATAAAACAATGCAGATGAGATCGAATCTTAAAATAAGCAGAGCAAACAAAAAAGTTAAGCAAAACCGTTGATTATATAATTGCTACTAAGTACTCACGCATTGATGCTACTGTAAATACGGAGAATCTTATCTAGGAGAAAGTTGAAGAGGCCTCCAAAGATGCCACCGATTATTCCAAGGACAATTATTGCAATTATATCCGGAGTACCGTAGGATGCAACAGTTGAGCTGAGATCAAACATAATCAATCCACCTTGCCCAAAGAGGCCACATTTTCCACTGCGACAGACCTCAATTAGAGACCTCAACACCACAGCAACAACAGCAGTTGTAAAGAATGTTCTCCACAAAAGAACACTCCGCCACCTGTAACATGAAGTTTAGAAAAACTAATTATCATTGGTAAAACTGGAAGATAATAATATTATCAATTTCTGTTTGCATTTTTATTCATTGGTTCAACCATTGTAAATCTGTAATCACATGCCCAATTAATGATTCTTCAAAGAACAGAAACCGCAGTTTACATCAATGTTAGATAAAGAAAGATTCATCCTGAGAACCCATGGCTACTGCATTTGTAATTTTACAAAACCCAAGTGTGACAAACAAGTCAAACAGAGAAAATACTTCTCAGGAAAGAGGTGGTACCATGAGGCTGCTTCCTCGAGAGCAAACAGGACACCACCAACAGGTGCGCGGAAGGCAGCTGCCACTCCAGCCGCAGATCCACATGTAATTAAATCTCGCCTATCCCGGTCGTTCTTAAAATATCTTAGCCAATTGCATGTAAGATGGTACTTGCGTGATCCGCCCTGGCCAAGCAAGTTCGCAATACATGCCCCTGTATGTACCATAGGACCTTCTTTTCCAAGTACAAATCCAGCTGAAACTCCAAGTATTGAACCAAATATCTGCAAAGTGGTGGAATATTTCGAGAATAAGAGATTCTACAGCAATCTAGAACCAAGAGTTGGCATTGATAGAATGTGTTGTCTTCTGCAATGCTGAATGATACGCCAAGCGCAAACAATCTCAGTGAACTTCCATAAACTCCTCTATATTTAAACATACAAAGGACCATATCCAATATAAGATTTTTGAACAGAAAGTCTTCTAGATAATTTTCACAAGGAATAAGTTCATTTTACACCCTGAACTATGAAAAAAGTCCAAATAACCTCCAAACTAAAAAACAGGTTATTTAACCCTCTTAACTTCTAATACCATACTAAATTACACCCTATGATCGTTTTCCTTGGCTGTTTTGATCGTTTTCTTTGGCTGTTTTACATCTCCTATAAGGCAACAATTGATTTAGAATTTTTGAAATTTTTTGTACGATCCTAAGACAATTCTTATACTCCTATAAAAATTTCAGATCATGATCACACTCATACAATTTTATAAAATTCTGACAAGGTCATTGTCTCAATTACTGATTTTGATTTTTTTTAGATACCAAATTATGTTCAGTTCATTTGGGAATTTTTATGTGTTATCCTAGGAGTTTAAAAATGACAACATAAAATTTTAGATGATGATCAAATATGTACATTTTTATAAAAATCTGTTTATGAATACTCAAGAAGTAAGAAAGCAACACACTTGATTATGAATTTGTTTCTAAGGTCCAGTTTGAGACTACTTCTGATTGTGCAGATTCTAGATTCCCCAAGAATGAGATGGGTGGTAGCTTCTGATTTTGTGTATAAATATGCTTTTGATTGTGGGAGAAACTTCTTGGAGAATTCAGAATCTCAATTCTTGGAGGAACAAAAGCTGTCACTCACCTGATTCTTGGAGAATCCAGAATCTGCACAATCAGAAACTATTCCAAATTGGGCCTAAGTTAGACCTCACCTTCACAAAGAGTGTACTAGGAGCCAATATAGAATAAGCATCAACTCCATTAAGATATGCTTTAACTTCAGGAATACCAGATCCAGCAGCAGCAGGTGCAATGTAAGCACAGATTGCTCCTGCAGCAGCTGCCAAGACTAGATTGCAACCTCCATACGCCAAAAATGCAGTAAAATACCTGCACTGGAAACAGAACACTATTACTTCAAATAACTTTACAGGTGCAAGTGATTACTTCAGATAACTCTACAGGTGTAAGTCAATAAAATCTTTAGTACCAGCAAGTAGCAACTTCCTATGATCCTCCTCGATACTCAAAGATGGCAAGCATTTCTACTACATTGACTCACACTAGTTACAGCTTGCAACAAAGAAACTTAACAAGTGGTTTCATGAACTTAGTGACATTTCCCAGCGTTATCAGCAGACAAGATGTAACAGTGTAATAAGTGGCACACTCTACATCTGTGACAAGTTATATACATTATAGACCACCAGCAGGAGCTGAAGCAATTTATGACAAAATAGCAAAAGCAACAGACTGATACTTTTCCCCTGAAAAACCAGAATGAAACTTCACCTTTGCTTGAGCATAAGGTCACTAGTGAACAGCAATTTGAATCCAGCAATGTTTTCAACCGCAAGGTTATTGAAGAAGCCCACAAGTCCAGTCAGCAGGCCAATAAGAAGCACCAAAGTCCATTTCAGCACAATGTACTGAAATATCTGCTTCTTCTTTCTCGAACGCCAATCGTGCTTGAAAAGGTCATTCTCCACAACTCTGAAACATGCAACATATTCAATGAAGTAACAGACAGAATGAAGTGTCCAGCGTGAATGTTTGGTATCCCTAATAAATACAGATTTACTTGACATTCTCTACATGCATACATTGAATATAGTACTTAGAGATAACAATTAGGGGTAGTCTAGTCATTTTCAATATCTCCTTAGTCTATGTGGCAAGAGAAAGTACGCCTTGAAAACTTGGATGTAGGGAATACTAGCTAATCTAATTTATTGGATCAAAAATAATGAACGGTCTATATTGAATTCAGTGTACCACAAAAGAGCTTCTCATATTTGCTTCAAACAACAGTATTTGATAAAATTAATCGCTAATTTCATAAAAGTAATACTCATTTTTAACATTATTCAGGACAAGGCAACAATAACAATCACATGTTGATGGACCAAACGGCTACTACTTCTAAAGAATCGAAAATGGCGATCAGAGGGGGGTGAATGATCAACAACAATTTCCCCCCAAAGGAACCAACCAAAACCTCACTAGATCAAATAATAGCGGAAGAATAAATTTTCTTAGAATATTAGCTCTAGGGCAATACTACCATGCTCCAGTAGCGGTAGCACGAGTTCAAATCCAAGAATTAATGTAACTTTTGTTTGGATGATCAAAAACTTGTAAAACTTTGCACACATCTTCCTATGGACGTCAGAAACCTATTCCAACCATCAATTGCAAAGATTGAGGTCAAAGTTTTAAAATTTAGGATAGCAACAGTAAAATTGTTACCATCTTAAGATAATTACACGAATCTCGGCACAGCCACTGGCAAAAGATCGGACTATCCGATGGTTTACCAGCTACCATGCCGTGTTCAGAGTGTTACAGCAGAACAATAATTAAAGACTGCATGAAAATATATTCATTGCTTAGCCACGCAAGGCTATATGTCCATTACATAGGATTACCATAATTCCCTATACAACAAAAGAGAATACTGTTGCCTATATACACTAAAGACCTAATAGTAGTCGGAGTAGTAGCAGCCCTCGGAGGGATCCTCCTGATAGCCTTGACATTGCTCCTGCGAAAAGGCCTCATCGCCGGCCCCAAAAGCTGGTCCATCAAACTTTCCTTCTAGAAAAGGGAGGGTACAAGAGTGAGTACAGAGTACTCAGCAAGCATTATATAACAGAATACATTATGATGATTTTCTCTCCTACATCCAATTCCTTTCCTCCAAATATGAGTTTAACAAAATTAGGTTTTTAGTTTTCTCTAAAGGTTGGAAGTTTTACTTATTGAAATTTTGCTACTAGCACCCGTATATGAGACAAACTTAGCTTTCGTAGCCTCCAATCCAAGAGATAGGCTTGAATTCAAGATTTTGACCCTACGCAGGTTCGTGTCACTTTACCCATAACGGCCTCCACCACAGAGGCTCCAGAACGTTTATCGCTATTCCGGTATTAGATCTCCAACCCAGTACTCGAGCGGGGAGGGCCTCCTCCAGGCCATCCCACATTCGCAGATACAGTTGTACCCCGGCTCCTCTGGTAGTACACCACGGCTTCAAATATAGCGCCCATCTCATATTTCATCATCACATTTCATCATCACATTCCACATCACACTCTCATCTCACGTCCCCCTGGGTCATACCGGCATTTCCCAGCTCGACCATAATTACTTACCCAATGTGGAGATCATAATACCTTCATAGGACAACCTTTTCTGACAGCGATTTATCTCGCTATGGTTGACACTGAAATAAGACTCATTGCCCAAGTGTAGATGTTTGACCTTATATGCTTAGCCATCTAGAGGGCCCCATCGGCAATCCCCCTTCTCATCGGCGCCCTCTACCCACCATAATTATTTCTAATAAACAGTCCACGACTCCATTCGTGGACTTTAAACTCCACCACATCATTTTCAAACCGCAACCCGGTTTCATTTCATTCTTTCTCAAAACACACTCCAGTTCCATCAAAACATTCACCACACTTCCTTCATTCACCTCAGAATTAGCATTTTCTTTTCGAAATAAACTTTAATGCAGTGATGATATATATAGCTTCTAAGAAAGCATTAAAAGCATTTAAAAAGGGAGTGGTCAAGGAATCTTGCCTGGTATAATATTGATCAGTTCGGCCTCGCCCGTAGATTGATTCGGATTGGTGGGACAGTTAAGGTCGAGACCTGAAACAGAAGAATACGCTAAGGTATTTGAGTTTTATTTATTTAACTCGGCGTCCAACCAATTATGATCTGTCATTCAAGTTTTACTTGGCAGGAATTAATTGAATTCGCTTGTCGATTTTTACGTGATCCGCAATTCGATTCCAAAGTCGACGCGGTCCGCGGCAAATTTTACTTTTCTACTTTCTTATCTTTTTCTCTTCTCTTTTTTTTCTCCTCTTTACTCTTATTTTTTCTATTTTTCCTTTCTCTTTATTTTCTTTCTTTCTTTCTCTTTTCCCTTTATTTCTTTTTTGCCTGCTTCCTTTTCTTCTGGCTGTCGGCCGAAGCCTCCTTTTTCCCTGGCCGATAGCCTTCAGCTGCCTCCCTCTATTTTCCCTGCCTTGACCGCATCGCTCCTGCCTCATTTCTCTCCCTCCCTCACTCCTGGCGATTTCCCCTAGCTCCTCTCCTCTCTCCCTCACTTCTCCCACTCGACGCCTCTTCCTGCGCCTACTCCTCCCGGCTGCTTTGCTCCTCCGCTCCGCCCAACGCCTGACCGGCTCAGCCTGCGCCTCCTGCCGGTCTCCTCCGGTCGCTCCTCCCGGGCGACTCCACTGCCTCCTCCTCCTAGCAAGATGGCGCCGACTGCACGGCGAGGTTCTAGTCGGCCATGTTGCTCCCAAGACTGCCTCGGCTTTCAAGGCCTGCTACCTCTCCTCTCGGCCGACAAAGAACCTGTGTTGCCGTTTCTTTCCCCCTCTCCTTCCTCTCTACACGGCTAGGGTTCTACCCACATTTTGTTTTTCTTGCGTTTTTACTTGTTGATGTTTGCTTATTACTTTGGATTCGGGTTCTATGATGAACGGAGGGAACACAGGAGCTAGAAAAGGAGAACAGATACTACACTACCCTAATGGCTACCCCTCCTACTGAGAGCCCGCAGGAAACAACCCGATCTAACCTTCCCCCTACCCCATTACTTGGCTAGAACCCTAATCTACTGTCTACCCATGGAAACCCGTACTGTAGCTACAGGTACCTGCGTGGTCTTGGTGGGAAATGGGGGTCGGCTGAGGGTGGATCGTGCTGGGGAAGACGAGGACGTAGTGGTGCGGCTCCCTTCTTGGTCGAGCTACCTTCTGGTCCTCCTCTTCTGGCTTCGGCTGGTTCCACTCCTCTTCTGGATGTAGCCTCCCTTCTCTTCTGGATGCAGCCTCCCTTCTCTTCTGGATGCTCCCTCTTCTGGTCTCCTTTTGGTCTCCTTCCCTCCCCTCCTTGCTTCGGTTTGCTTTGGCTGGAAGCTGGCTGCTCTTGTTTGGGGAGCAAGGAAGCAAGGCTGGATATTTTGGGTGGCTTTCTGTGGGCTCGGTTGCTAGGAGAATGGAAATAGCTAATGCTTGGATGGCTTTTGGTTGGCTGGCTTGGGAGAATTTGTATCTCTGGGCAATTTGGCTAATGACCACTATGCCCTTAGGGTTTTACTGTGCTCTAATTGCCTTGAGGGTATTTTTGTCAATTGGCGCCTAAAACACTAACGATACCTGCATATCGTACCAGGTAAGTCTAATAGCGCCAAGGATGATCCGGAAACTATCTAGAGGTGCCGATCCGCCCCTGACAGTCCGGTATCTCAATGAGCAACACGCTTCCCAGGATCGATTTACACTTCTCCTAACCCTTACATTTTAATTTTCTTGCCTAATTGCATTTTACTGTTTTTACTATTTAATTAATACTTTAATTAAACTGATAACCCCCAAGTTATCACGGCCCAGTGCCCCCCTCCGCCCCTTGCCAAGGTGAAAGTGTTGCGTTGGCACTAGGCAGATGCGGTGTCATGTTTGTGTGTGTCGTGTGAGTTGTGTCCACATGCACGATGTGTGAGTTCTTGCAAGTGTGTCCAAGTCAAGTGCTCACGCATGTAAGATTTGTTCACCGTCTTGAGTCGAATCCATGGCAGATGAGTCTAGGACGTTGAGATATATGTTCACCGTCCTGAGTCGAGTCTGTGGGAGATGAGTCCGAGATGTTGAGGAGATGTGTTCACCATCATGTGTTAAGTATGAGTTGTCTTAGCGTGTAAAAGTCGGCGTGTCAAGGCTAAGAAGAAGAATGTTGGAAATAATCTTGACTAAGTTGAGTTAGTTGGTTAGTTTGTTAGTGGTTGTTAAGCCCATGTGTTAGTCTGCTTATCCTTCACGGAATTGCTACAGTTTGGACGTCTGAATTTTTCGGACGCACTGCAACATTTTTTTTTCTACATGTGTAACATTTTTTGCCAACGCGTGCAACATTTTTCTTCGACAAACAGTGAAATACGGCACAGTAAACAGATGTTGCAAGCGTTGAAAAAAAATGTTATATGCGTCGGAAAAAAATGTTTCAAGCGTTGAAAAAAATGTTGCAAGAGGCGTCCGATGGAATGAACAATATCGGACGTCCGAGCGCTAGTTCTTCCCTATGCTTCAACATCAACATGTAACGTTGAATAGTGAAAAAAAAAAGGCACTGCTAGGCAGTTAGCGACCCAGCGCCAAAGGTCTCAGTTTTCATCTTCTTTGTGTGTACTGTGTACAAAAGAAGGAAGCTATGTTTTCTCCAGGGCCGGGCCAACACAACCAAAAAAAAAAAGACAGTAGGACAAATGCGTACTCGTAGTCGAGGCTCTCGATGGGGCAGACGTTGGCGCCGACGATGGCGATCTGGGAGGTGGTGTTCATGGTGCGCTTCCGCAGCAGCGGCTCAGGCGCGCTCCCGCGGTCGCCGTCGTAGCGGAGCAGCGCCTCCGAGTCGCTCCGCCGCCACACCCCTCCGTCGCCGTCCATGCTCTCGATGTCGTAGTTGTGGCTCCCCTCCCTCTCCGACTGGCGGTGCGGAGGCTCAGGCCCCGGCGAGTGACCGTCCATTCTGCCCTTCTCAGTTCTCACCTCTTTTTGGTCTAAGCTTCTTTGCTTTGCTTGCTTCTCTCTCTCTCTGCAACGAACAAGTAAAAAAAAAAAGGAAATTAAAGCTGGAAATACATTGTTGGGTCAAGGCGTTTACACAAATCGAAAAGGCTAATTAATTTGGACGGAATTTAGCAAAGTTCAATTTTAATTTGGTTTTGTTTTGGAAAATGAATTCATGCTCTTTTTTATAAGTAGGGAAGTGAGAAGCCGAAAGCATCCAATGCACATCTCGTGTATGTAAATACAATCCTTAATGTGGCCCAGGAAGGTAGGGTCCACCGGGGTTCTGACAATGAAGACAAGCATCTCATGCAGCTAGGCTAGGGGCTGATTCAGAAAAATTGGTCGACGAGGTCATCGCCGATATGCGGCATATGGGTTGTTTGCTTTCGGATGACTGGTCAGACTGGATGAGCGCTGAGTTAAGTCCAGGCTAATTTGCCACCAGGATCATCAACTGTGTTTCGCAGGGGTCTGAATCATCGGACCCCGGCCCCTCAACAGCAGATCCGCCCCTGAGCTGGGCCCACTCCACTGCTGGTGGGTCCCAGTAGCCACGTGGATTTTCCTTCATGTAATCTTGAAAAGGGTATTTGCAGTGCAACTGATGGCTTGCGATGTTCTTTGACTAGGACATCCACTCGCTGTCAGATCCGACAATATCTCTTTTCTACCGTCATTTCTCTTCCCTCCTAGAAGCTTTCTTGTCTAGATACTTCGGTGCATCACTTTTATAGTTTTATCCGTCTTTTCTTTCCTCCAGAACATTCCTGTTAACTCAAAATGTTCTTGTTTTAAAAAACTTTTCCTAAGTTTTTAAATAATATGTATTTTCAGCCATTTTCAAATATTTTTCAAACCAAAACTTTTGACTTGAAAGTTTTCAAACTAAAAGATTTCAAAATTTTCTATTTTGAAATTTCCCTAGTTGAAAATTTTCTGATGTCTATTCCCCATATGAAAGTTCTTAAATTGAATTTTCTGAGTTGAAATTTCCCCAGCTGGAAATTCCCTATTTGAATTTTCCTGAGTCAAAATTTTCTCAGTTGAAAGTTTCAATTTGAAAAGTTGTCAAGTTCAATATTCTGAATTGAATGTTTCCGAATTGAAATTTCCTAATTTGAAATTTTCTGTGTTGAAATTTCGTGGCCGCAATTTTTAGTGTTGAAATTTTCTTGGTTCAAAATTTTTCGAGTTGAATAATATTGATTTGAACTTTTTAGAGTTGAATTTCTGTCTAGTTGAAAAAAATTTAGTTGAGTTTTTCCGATTTGAATTCTTTCAAGTTGTTTTTTCGAGTTGAAACATTCTATTTAAATTTTTCAAAGTTAAAAGTTTCTGATTTAAAACTTTTATGTTAGAGAGGAAGGAACGAGGGTAGTGAAAGTAGAGAAGAGAGAAGGGGAAGTATAGAGGTGGATAGAGAAAATGATACATGACACTCTAGGAGAATATTATTAAATTTTTTAATTTGAGAGTAACCTCAAACATCAAGAGTCCTACCAAACATCAACTTAAATCATCTTTGATTTGGAGAAAAACAAAGGAAAATGTAGTATTTAAGTTCATACGGATTTGACGACTATAGCATTGTTCTATTCGTAAGAACGAAGCAAAGGAAAAACTATGAAAATTTCGTTTGCATACGGTTCCAAATAAAAGTAGGAAAACTAACATCCACTATGAGCTCTTTTTTTGGTTCTTACGCATAAGATCAAGACAAAACATGCTACCTGTGTTACTAAAAGCAAATGAGATTACCATTCACTGTAAAATTCGCGTGTTCTTCCTCTTCTTGCGAATCAAAGAGGCCTTTAGACTGACGCACCCATAACTACCAATACATCATCATACCAAATAAATTTTTTTAACCATACCTTTCGTGCAAGCGCTATTCGATGAAAAAAGAAAGAAAAAGTTAGGATTTGCCCTCTACTGTCTTACTGGCATATGCATGGCTTCTAGACTCACACGTCAGTGAGACATCGATTGATATTTGAAATGACAATAAATAAAGTGGTAAGTCCTAAATTCTCCTTTCTTGATTGTTCACGTACTCGTCAGCATCCCGTTCTTAATTAGCTCCTTGCATAATTCGATAACTACATGCGATATAACTTCAAATCTTCAGTAGTAACCAACTGTGTAGGGCCACGATATATTAGAATTAGAATCATGTTCACGTATATAAGTTGCCACTTGCCAGAATAAAATTTTCTTTTATGGAGAGAGGAACTTGCCAGAATAGATGAGATGGAGACTTGGATGAGCACATGAATCACGACAACAACCATGGACCTAAAATTCCAGACTAGGAGAGGAGCTCACAACGTCGGCAAGTGCTTGCTATTCTACCCACATGTCGATTGTTCAACAACCATCTGACTGGGCTACCTTTGGATCAGATCATGTTTCCGCATGCCATATGCGTTCGCTTGTTTGATTAATGGTCATCGAATTGGAATTTTGAGAAAGTCAAGTCTGGTTTGGAAAAAAAAAACACGGAGGCCAGACAATAATGTACACTCTTTTTGTCTCGACTATCCTGAAGTATATTGAATCATATGTCTCATTATTAATTTGTATGGTAACCGCGGCTTGGCCCTGAGAAGCGCAAGATTTTTTTTTTTTTCCGAATCATGTGACTGCTAAGCAACCCTGTTTCCACTGTAGTGAATAGAAGCTAACCATTCAGACATGTTGGATTTACTGCCAAAGGTGTGAGGTGACCTTCGATCATTTGCTAACAAGCTAACCTTGCATTCTACCCGATCAATACTCGAGTGTAAGAAAGGTGAGGTGGGTAGGATGTAGGAGATGTAGGACAGAAGATTAAGGAAGGTATTCCTTGATTTCAATACTTAGATTTATGAGAAGGTATGAAAGCAAAAGAGCCACATTCTGACTGCGACAATACCAATGCTGGTATGAAAGCAAAAGAGCCACATTCTGACTGCGACAATACCAATGCCAATTATTGCCAAACTTCTATGTTGTCTGTTGCTTAGAAAACAAACACAATGAAACTAGAAAAACTAGTAATCTAATTCACAATGCAACCTAAAGTTGGCCGCAAGTTTTTCTATTTCCTCCACGACTCTCTTTGTGGACCTATATATTTTTCTTCCTTATTTCCATGGATCTTCTACCCACAAGTAGATGTATCAATGAGTCACGTAATATGACGATACAGAGGGACACAGATCCTCTTGTAATGGTGGCGAAAATTCACCCTATCTATAATACTACAGTACAGTAAAGTTGATCGTGTATCAACTTTGTAAATTAGTAACTATGTAACTGTTAGTTAGTAATAATTCTAAGGGAAAGTTTTTTATATGCCACTGTAAATATTCCGGATTCCATATTTACCATTGTAAAAGAATCTCTCGATCCCTTACATGACACGGAGCTGGCTATCGAGCCACTCGGCTCGTGCAAGCTCATTAAAAAAGTAACTCGGTTTGACTCGGCTCGTTAAGCTAATGAGCTAGTAAATCGGCTCGGCTCGACTCAATAAAAAGCTCGAGCTGCTTGTGAACAGCTCACAAGCCACATCAGGCAAGATGAGCTGAGCTGAGCCCAGCCATGAGAGCTAAAGTAAATAGTCAAGAGCTAAGCTAAGCCACACTGTAAGCACATGCCACATATTAACACATACATGCAACATGAGAATAGTAGAAATGAAACCGTAGCTAATTATCTAGTATACAAGTAAAACATATATAATTGATAAGAAGCCGATTAGCAATCCTAACAATTCCAGTCAAACCTAACATGGTTACATAGACATGTATTAATTTAAAAATTCAGCTAATTAAAAGTACTTCACATCAAAAATCATCGTGATAAATATTTAGTTACCAAGCCTTAATGAGCAACTCATGGGTTAACTCAGACTCGACTCATTTATTTTATAAGCTGAGTTCAAGAAGCTCGCGAGCTTCAAGCTTTTCTACCAGCCCTAATGCCACTGCAAATTAAAACCATACCCTTATAAGCCATTGTCACTACTACAGAACAACACATCACTATCACTGTATCTGTATCGGTTCTTAAGTTTTTCGAAAAAAAACGATTGTGATAAGTAACTTCGGAGAGGTGTTAGTAATAATCGATGATCGGTTACGAGATTATAAGTGATTGTGATGTAGCAGGAACATCCGAATCGGTTCTCTACTAAAAGTGATAGTGATGTGCACGATCATCACTATCGGTTCTTTTCATAGAAGTGATAGTGATGTGCACGTGATCATCACTATCACTTCTATGAAAAGAACCGATTCGATGACCGTGAATATCAAGATCACTTTTAGTAGAAAACCGATTACGATGTGTACATGGTTATCACTATCATTCTTTTTATAGAAGCGATAGTGATAACAAAGGCACATCACTATCACTTGTTGAAAAGAACCGATTACGATGTGCTCGTGCTTATGTCTAAAGTGATGGCCGTGCACATCAAGATCGCTTTTGAAAAGAACCGATTCGATGTGCCTCGCTAGGTTATATATACCACTCTGACTTGAACTCTTCTCTGTTTTTGCTCCAGAGGAGATTTCTCGCCGCCACCCGAGAAAATAGCTCATATTGTGTGGTTGGAAGCAATAGTTGGGTGAGAAAATTTGAAGTCCTCATGGGTGGGTATTAAGAGGCAAAATTGAAACCCTATCTTGAGGAGATTCCCTCTTTTGCTCTCTATTGCGGTTTTCTTCAAAATGTGAGCAGCAATTCTTTCAACCCTTCAATTTTGCTCGTAATTTCAATATGTCGTCAATAAAGTTTAGGTTGCTTTGGAATTGTGTACGTGCTTTCAGATTTCACACTCTTTATTTGACAAGTTTATATCTATTTAATTTTTGTAGTGCGATCTCTGCTTATATATATGGAATTATTATTGCTATCATGTGGTAGCTGTTATTAGAGTTTAGGCGGCGAACCCACGCCTCCGCTCGAGGGTGCTTATTTATAAATATGCTGAGCGAAAGGGCATATTTATAATGAGCGATCTCGAATTGTCCGTTTTTGGATATTCGAGGATATATGGTTCGAGCAAGTTCTGAAGTGTTGTACAACTCGAGTAGATTTCGTAGCGTCTCTCTGGTGTTCTCCGGATACACACCCTCTTGACTGTTGTCGAGACGTGTATCCGAGAGAACGTGAGAAGATCTTCAAATTTTCTCCGAGTTGTACAACGGCTTAGAACTTGCCCTAACCATATATCCTCGAATGGGATTAGGACCTAACCTATGTAGAGATTAGGAGTCATCGTTGGTACCCTTGATTTGTTTCGTTGTAGTAGAAAGATTTGCAAGCTATCGCACTAGCTATATAATTAGATTATTTGATATCGTTGTTGATGTTAAAATTTATGTCTCTTATGAAGGAATTGGAAGCTTTAAACCGGGGAAGAAGCTAGGTATCGATCGTGAGTACATTTATATATCTTGGAACCTGTCCACTATTTTGCAAAGGTAATATTAATTGAAATGATGTCTCAATATTTAAAATAGCTATAGCTAGTTGTCGCTCGATTTTTCCTTAATTTATTGTGCGAAATTTAATTGCAGATGGACCGTGAGGAATGGATGTATCGAAAAGCCGTGTGAGTGCTGAATTTCAGAGGGTGTTAAGGAGTTCAAAAAATTGCGAAGAGCGACATGGTGAGGAGGGTGTAAACTTCATATATTGTCCTTGCATTGATTGCACCAATCGAGGAGATTTAACAACTCATCTCAAATTGAGGACCACCGATTCGACGTGGCTTCGTGAGGAATTACACATGTTGGATCCATCACGGGAGGGTGTAGTACCACTCCGATATGCAACGTAAGATACGGTGGAACCGGATGACGAGTTGCGATCGATATGTTTGAGGAGGATAATTTGGAGCAAATGTTGCGGGATGTGGAGGGTAATTACACGGAAGAGAGTTTGAAAAGTTTAAAAGCTTGATAGAAGATTTATGCCAAACCGCTGCTCACAAAGTTGCAAAGCGGAATACACCAAGTTGGGTTCGGTCCTTGCATTGTTCGAATCAAGGCAAAACACCGCTGGAGCGGATACAAGTTTCAATGCACTACTAGTTCTTCTATCGGATCGCTCCTGAGGGAAACGAGTTGCCAACAAGCATTTATGAAGCGAAGAAGCTACTATGTCCCATGGGAATGGAAATAGAAAGGATACATGCATGTCCGAATGATTGCATCTTGTACCGTGAACGCACATCGAGCTGACGCTTGTCCGGTTATGCGGTGTGCCCCAGACAAACAAAAGGAGAAGCGTAACGACAAGAAGCGAAGAGCCGGGCAACGACGGTGAAGAGGTCATCACTAAAGGTGCACCGCCAAGGTATTGTGGTACTTGCCCATCATTCCCCGTCTCGAGCGGTTGTTTGCAAATCCGAGAGAGGCAAAATTGTTGCGCTGGCATTACGAGTCTCGAAGGAAGATGGCAAGCCGAGACACCTCGCCGATTCGCTCAATGGAGAAACATCGATTGGAAACATGAGGAGTTTGGTGCGAAATGAGGAACATAAGATTTGGGTTGAGTACCGACGGAATGAATCCGCTTGGTAACATGAGCGATCGTCACAAAGACTGCCGATTCATTAGGTATCTACAACCTCCTCCTTGGCAGGCATGAAGCGGAAGTATATCATGATGTCATTACTAATCTCGGGACCCAAACAAATGGAAATGATATTGATGTGTACCTTGCACCATTGATCGAGGATTTGGTAAAATTGTGGAATGAGGGGGTCGTGTGGGATGCGTACAAAGAGAGCATTTCACCCTACTGCTATGGTATTTTGCACCATAAATGATTTCCGCCCTTGGTAATTTGGGTGTTACTGATCGAAAGGAGCCAAAGCGTGTCCTATTTGTGAAGAGGAGATCGAGAGTCTATGGTCACGAATTCCAAGAAAATCGTATATGGGTCACCGAGGTTTCTACCTCAAGTCATCGATACCGTAAGATGGATGACAAATTTGATGGGAAGAGGAAGCCCGCTCGCACCGCAGCCTATGAGTGGAAGCCAAGTGTATTCACGTGTAGAGGATATCGATGTTCAAGACGGAAAGAGCCAGAATCTGTTCGCCCTAGGACCATTTGGAAGAAGAGGTCAATATTCGGGACTTACTGCATCGAAGGAGTTAGATGTCCAGCATTGTATTGATGTCATGCATGTTGAGAAGAATGTCTGCGACAACTTGGTTGGCATCCGCTGAACATACCGAAGACCAAAGATGGTGTCAATGCTCGCCGCGACATGGCCTACATGGGAATCAAAGCCTGCACTTGCGGTGATAGAGGAGGATGGAAAAGGCCCGTACATCCTCGCCTGCATGCTACATCCTGCCCAAGAAGGAGAAAGAAGATCTCGCAAATGTCTCCAAAGTATTAAAGTTCCATCCGCTACTCCATGAACATTAAGAAGCTTGTGTCTATGGATGATTTGAAGTTGTTGGGCATGAAGTCCCATGATCGCCATGTCTTGATGACCCAAATGCTCCCGGTTGTAATCCAAATATTCTCCCAGAGGATGTCAGTTGGCAATCACAAAGTTGTGTTATTTCTTCAATGCGATCTCTCGCAGTTATTGACCCCGATGTACTAGACAACTTACAGAGTGAGGTGGTGCAGACTCTGTGTCACCTTGAGATGCATTTCCCACCGTCGTTCTTTGACGTAATGGTCCACCTTGTTGTTCACCTTGTCAGAGAGATTAAGATATGTGGACCCGCTTTCCTACGCTACATGTATCCGTTCGAGAGGTACATGGGTATATTAAAGTCATACGTGAGGAATCGGTGAAGCTCGAGGGTAGTATTGTTGAAGGTTATGGACCAAGAGGTTATTGAGTTTTGCGTGGACTACGGGTAAAAGAGAAGCAATCGGTGTTCCTCAGATCTCGCCATGAGGGCAGATTTGTGGTAAAGGAACCGTTGGGTCCAAACTAATGAGTCCGAGGTTTGATATGTATTGCAAGGCGATTTCACGCCTTGCGAATATAGCGCAGGTTCGCCCATACATCGAAAGCAAAGATAAGTTGATATTACGGAAGAGAATCCACAAATGGATGAGTTTCCATCGCGACAAGAACACAATGATCGATTCCTCACATGGTTCAAAGAAAAGCGAGGTCTCTTTATCGAGAATGTAAAATGGTTGGTCGACGGACCAAGATTTAATGTCTGAGACATGGCAGGGTACGATATTAATGGTTACACCTTTTACATCGAGAGTCAAGATGCCAAGAGTCTTGCCCAAAACAGTGGTGTGAGTATAAATGCTTTCTCGATGATCATCACTCAAAAGCAGATCCCCAACCGCAATGAACTCCTACTATGGGATGATCAAGAAATTTGGGAGCTCGACACGGAATATACCAAGTTCCATTGTTCCGATGTAAGTGGGTACGACTTCCACATGGAGTGAAGGTCGACAAGAGAGGCTTTACTATTGTGGATCTCGATGAGACTCGCCTACAAAGATGATCCGCTTGTCCTTGCGGGCAAGCAACTCAAGTCTTTTACGCGCGATCCGCCAATCCAAGGTTGCACGTCGTTCTTCATGGCAAGAGACGGATCGTAGGAGTTGAAGATGTTGTAGATGAAGAAGAGTATAACCAATTCGATGAGATACCTTCATTTGCAGATGGGGCTTGTCTTAGCGGGGATGACAACACACATGGAGCCAATTACATGCGAGTAGATCATCATGAAGGGCAATATTGTAAATAAATGGACTATTATAATGTATGTAAAATAGTATTGTAAATCCAAGGTGATTAATTGCTGTTTGGGGCTTCGATGGAAATGCATGCCATTTCTCTTTATGCCTGCACTTTGTGCCATAATTTGTGAAAGAAAATTCCATTTGACGAAACTATTGTTGGGAAAGCTTGTAAATAGTCGAAAGTTAATTTCTGGAAATTTTCGTACAATTCCAGATTAATTTGAAAAAGTTTTGACTTTTCTACGCTTTACGCACAAATCATGTCTACGAAATGAATTTTGGCATATTTCTTGAATGAGGTCGCTTTTTCCAAAAATTATTTTATGAAAAGTTTTGCAGTATCCTGAAATATGTTTCTTCAAAATTTCTAATAATTTCAACAATGTATGACAAAGTTATGGCATTTTCTCTCTTTGATGAAATGCTGAAAATTCAGAACTTGCAGATGTCTGAAAAGGAATAGTGCAATAAACTACATCAGTGTCGGTTTTATTAAAAAGTGATCTCGACGACTAAACATCGTTGTTCTATTAGAAAAGTGATGATCAAGCATCGATGTCGGTTTTATTAAAAGAGTGATACTAATGATGAAGCATCAAGTCGGTTTTCTTAAAAGAGTGATACTAATGATGAAGAATCAAGATCGGTTTTCTTAAAAGAGTGATACTAATGATAAAGCATCAAGATCGGTTTTATTAAAAAGTGATACTAATGACTAACATCGTGGTTCTATTAGAAAAGTGATGATAAAGCATCAAGATCGGTTTTATTAAAAAGTGATACTAATGGTTACATCGATCGGTTTTCTTAAAAGAGTGATACTAATGATAAAACTTCAAGATCGGTTTTATTAAAAAGTGATACTAATGACTAACATCCGGTTCTATTAGAAAAGTGATGATAAAGCATCGATGTCGGTTTCTTTAAAAGAGTGATACTAATGATTAAGCATCGATGTCGGTTTTCTTAAAAGAGTGATACTAATGATGAAGAATCATTATCGGTTTTCTTAAAAGAGTGATACTAATGATAAAGCATCAGTATCGGTTTTATTAAAAAAGTGATACTAATGACTAACATCGTGGTTCTATTAGAAAAGTGATGATAAAGCATCAAGATCGGTTTTATTAAAAAGTGATACTAATGGTTAAGCATCGATGTCGGTTTTCTTAAAAGAGTGATACTAATGATAAAACTTGAGATCGGTTTTATTAAAAAGTGATACTAATGACTAACATCCGGTTCTATTAGAAAAGTGATGATAAAGCATCAAGATCGGTTTTTTCAAAAGAGTGATACTAATGATTAAGCATCGAGATCGGTTTTCTTAAAAGAGTGATACTAATGATAAAACATCAAGATCGGTTTTATTAAAAAGTGATACTAATGACTACATCAGGTTCTATTATAAAAGTGATGATAAAGCATCAAGTCGGTTTTTCAAAAGAGTGATACTAATGATTAAGCATCGATGACGGTT
Source organism: Guadua angustifolia (assembly GCA_036346375.1). Lineage (NCBI taxonomy): Eukaryota > Viridiplantae > Streptophyta > Magnoliopsida > Poales > Poaceae > Guadua > Guadua angustifolia. The sequence continues at coordinate 28,494,238 of CM070502.1, forward strand.
TTCTTAAAAGAGTGATACTAATGACTAACATAATTTTAAAACCCGGCCCATAACCATTCGCAGACCCTTCTCCACGCGCGCCCTAGCCGCCCGCCTTCCGCCTTCTCGCCTCCTTGTCGCCGACGCTTAACCTTAGTCCGCCGAAAGCCTTGCCGCTTCGCCGCTTCGCTTCACGCCTCGCTTGCCACCGACGCCGAGGACGCCTCGCCTGCCGCTGCCGTCGAGGACGCCCACGCCACCCACACCGCCTCGACGCCGACGCCGCCTTACTCCCGGTGTTCTTCGACGCCGACGCCGCCTCGCCTGCTTCGCTCGTGGTGCCCTTCGACGCCGACGCCGACGCCGACCCCGCCCGCCTCAATCCTAGCCGCTTGCATTTCGTTCACACTATCCCGTAAGTATTTCATATACTGCCTTATTCTTTTAAGTGAATGCAAAGGCCACCTATGTGTTTGACTTGGGGACCTTGCATGAGGGCTTAAGTGTTCTGTGAGGATATCTGGGATCGAATAGATGATTTGTGACAACAAATTTGATACCGTATATATATATAATTGTGATATACTTGGTTAGTGTAATTGTCATTCACAAAGTGAAATGCTTCTTGGTAATATTCATCGCTATATTGCTTATCGTAATATTCATCGCTTAAGTGTTGCGTTTGGAATGGGTCAAGTTAGGCGGCCTCTGCATTTCCTTAACCGATCTAAGATTTTGGTTGGGGAGAGCAGCATAGATATACAAATGTATGTTCATGTGATAGGTCTAAAAAATAAGCCTGTGGGTCTGAGTTTTGGTGCTGCTCTGTGATGATATTGGGCCAGTTGATGATTATGATGATTAATCTTGCAAGTTAGGCCTTGAACTGTTAGTCTTGCATGCTATAAGATTACTCGTGTATATATTCTGCTTATCGTAATCGACACCATTTGATAATTGCAAATTGTTGTCTCGTATGGTTATTCTATCGCTTAGTCTAAGATCGCCGATTAGATTAGTACATTTTCTAGCCGCCACTTAGTATTTACCGTTCGGTCAATCTGACATCGGTTCGAACATCATATGCATATTCGGTTAGTCTAACACTCGATCTGAACAATATATGCTGGTTCGGTTAGTCCACCGAGGAGTTACTAATCTGAATATGCTCTCTGGTTCGCTAGTTTTAATTCATCTATCGATCTGAACATTGATGCTTGAATCGATTCTTTGGCAGCTAATAGGCTGATCTAAATATCCGATCTTAGAGCTATTAATCAATAAACCTTGTTCTATAAATACATCATTCTCGCATGCTTAGGAAGGTAAGGGTTTGAGGCCTAACTTACTAATTAATTATCTTGCCGCTTTTGTGATTGGATTGAAGATCTAATCTTCAATTTCACCCAAAATCGAGAGCACAAAAATAATCACCACTTTGGTTTTGTAGACATGATTCTTAGAGCAATTGACATCACTATATGAATTGCTTCATTACTATGATTATGTCAATTATGCTTCCATTGAATTATGTAATCTCCTTCATATTGTTAATTGGAATAATTAGTAAAATCTTGCTCTTAATATCGCATGTAAATCAAGATATTGACTTGGGGACCTTGCATGAGGGCTTAAGTGTTCGCCACTATCCAAGAAAGTAGTTGAAGTGATTCTGAATCGTGCATGTTTGATCGACATTTGATTAACTTAAAACTGTCAAGTATTGAATTGAAATTGTGGAAAGGTTGTCACAAATCTATCTGCTTTCGCCTATTGTGGCGAGGAGGGCCTCTTAAGGCAACTCGACATCCGAGAACACTCTAATAATCAACTTGAGCTCTATGTTAGTTGATTTATACTATGAATTGCATACTATGTTCTTTAGCTCTTTGTTCTCGCTCTTACATCACATCGCCAACTTGAGCACTCTAACAATCACTTTTCTCTTTGTTACATCTTACATCATCGTCATTTTCTTTTAGTTCTTGCCATGGTAATATTAACTTTTAGCATATTACTTTTGTTTAGACATGTGTTTACTTTCAACATATTACTTTTGTTTTTATCTCAAAGATATGTTAGAGTTTAGGTTATGTAATCCACGCCTCCCGCTCGAGAGTGTTTATTTATAAATATGCCGAATAGCATATTTATAAGCGATCTTGAATTATCCCTTAATTGTCCACGTTCGAGGATATGGTTCGGGCAAGTTCTGAGCTATGTTGTACAACCAGAGTTGATTTCGTAGCGTTTCGGTGTTCTCCGGATACACACCCTCTTGACTCGTTGTCGAGACGTATCCGGAGAACAATGAGAGATCGCCAAATTTTCTCCGGGTTGTACAACGGCTTAGGAACTTGTCTTAACCACATATCCTCGAATGGGATTAGGACCAAACCTATTTAGAGATTAGGGTTATCGTTGGTAATGCGATTTAGTTGGTCAACGATATTGCATGTTATGTAAACACTAACTTGACCTTCTTGTGTTGCTATTCTTGCATTAGTACTTTAATGCTCATATTCTCTGTTGATGTTGTGAAATCAAACTTGTTGGTGTAAGTAAACATCCGCTAGTGCTAAATTCACTTGTCATATGGAATGGGCTTTTGTTTTTTATCCGAGTTGGTCAATAGATAGACTTTTGTTCGAACAATTGCATACTATGAATTATCTGCTGATCCTTTACAAGATTTATTGTCAAGTGCATATAGTAGCTTCAAATTGCTTTTCTCATGTCACACATATGACCTTATCGATAAGAAAACTCAAAATGTCGCAACTAGAGAGCATCGCTCGCCGCCAAACAGTAGAAGGTGTCAGCCGAGGGCCGAGCATGGTTCCAACTACTCAAGGGCCGAGTAAGGTGAGGAAGAGCCGAGGACCAAACAAAGGGGCTACAGGAGAACGCCGCGGGTTCTCCGCTTCAATGCCGGGGGTCTGCACGGCCCTCCTAAATACAAGGGGCGATACTGGTCATTTATTGGCCAATTGGTGAGGGAGAGAGTGCCCATAACAATTAAGGATTGGAGAAAGGATGTCACACGAGCGTAAGAATCGGTTGCTAGGGACGAGGTTAAGAGTAAATGGATTATAGAGCAGGACGATGAACCCACAAATGAGAGGCACGCGCCTTGAATAGGATGGGTGTGGCCTTGAGGCACTTCAAGACCCTTATGCTGCCGAAAGTACGTCTTTGAAAGGCCAGACACCATTCGAGAAGTATCCATTTGTGACCCCGATGTTTGGGCGGAGTTCACGAGGATGAAGGGTGCGCCCGAGGCAAATAAGCAATGAGAGAGAGGAACACCGCTGTCCGAGAGGCTTAACACGCACCCGCACCACCTCAGACATGCGGCTATGAGGGAAGAAGGCGAGTGGGCGCGACAAGCCGAGGAGTGCGCTTAACTCCGGACGGTGATGCCTTACTCCCACATATCTCGAGGAGCGGCACGCGAATCGGGTATTAGCGAGGACAAAGAAAACCCCGACGGCAGCTTGTAGTTGCAAACCACGCTACCGCCAAGTCGTCTCTACCATCGAAGACATCTAACTTAGTACAATACAATTGACCCAACTTGTTGTATTTCAAATCTAATTTGCATCGCTTATTACAGAAGAGGTAAGCCAATGAAAAGAACAGGGACCTTCTGAGCTAAGGGTCGCAGGACATCCTGTCGTCTGCGATTGGGAAGTCCGACCATAAGGGCGGTGCTTGCCGAGGGGCGGGACACACGAAGAAGTCCTACTTTCAAGATGATCATGAAAGTGCCAACTCAAGGTCATGGCAGTATCGCAGTGAGCGCCTCAACGCACTAAGGGAGCAATGAGGAGGAGATTAAGGAGGAGATGAGGGGAGATGCCGCACGTGAGGAAGAGATAAGAGGGAGATGAGGGGAGATGGCGGCACATGAGGATCGCCTGAGGGCCGAGATGATGGCGATGATTTCCAGTCGAGCAGATGCCCTCGACTCGAGAGAAGTTCAGGTTCGACCTATCACCGCGGTTCCAAAAATGATACGACCGATCCCCGGTGAAGGTAATAATTAATTTTTCCCGAGTTCAAGCTACGAGTGTAACTCCCGCAATGTTTTTCTCGTTGTACACTTCTTGCGGTGCTGCGAAGTGCCACCACCATCTTGACGGAGGATGGATTTCCGCCGAGGTCTGACGCTGGGTTGCATTTCCATGCAACGAGACCGACTTGTGCATGGTCACTGTGGGGAAGGGCTACATGAGGGTGCAGGTGGACTACGCCCACGAAGACTTCTTATCACATGTGCTCGATTTCCAACGAAGATATCACCACTCTCGCAAGCACGCATGTCGCTCATCAAGTGGCCCACGACGGTGTCGATCTTGGTCAAGGTAAAAAGTCCCTCCACGCCTTCTCTACCATTCCAAGACTCTGCAGCAGAAGTTAAATATATGCGTGTTTCAGAGGTTCCTCCTGCGCCGCCTCGCCTCCTCGCCTCCGCTGCTCGATCCGCCTCCCGCCTCCGCCGCTCCCGCCTCCTCGCTCGATCCCGCTCTCGCTACACCGCCCGCCTCGCTCCTGCTCCGGCTTGCGCCTCCCGCCTCCTCGCCTCAGAGAACCACAGAGGCCTCGAGACTCCTCAGACAACCACAAGAGGCCTCCGAGACTCCTTCCGCCAAGAGGGCAAAGCCGACAGAGGCCACGCCCTTAAGGTACCGAAAAGCCCATCGCCTGACCTCGGACACTCCTTCGCCCAAAGAAGAGTCAAGACAGCCACGTGCACTCAGATGATTATAAGGCCTACGAGCATGGAAAGCCCCCGATTGCATCGCATTTAACCGAATGAGCTAGGCAAGTGGACTCGCCTCCTCCATGGATGGTACCTTGATAAGGTGAAGGGGAAGAGCGCCGAGTCGACTTCAACGTGAAGTATAAAATGGTACATTTTCACCGCGAGGAGAATGGAACATTCCCGCCGCTTTTGAGGATCTATTCGTGTGTACCAAATGAAAGCCGCCGATATTTCTACTTTACGATCATGGACGCTGTGAGTATCACACCATATAGCTTGCGCCATGACTTTTATAGGATTTTGCATTATGTTTTCTCACATTCAACACGAAGTTGCGTGATAATGAGACAACGAGCCGTGATTTAATCTACACGGTTGGGTTTGTCGACCCCGAGCTTGTGTTCCGCGATCATGGCTAGGCTTCAACAGGGGTTCGTTGTTAGCTACATCAAGGGGTATTGCAAGTCGAGTCGAAGAAGGACTTCATTGTATTGCCGCACTCACGAGGAGTAAGTAGTACTTTTCGATTCAATTACTTGTACGCACTTAAAACCGTCTCGTGAACTTATTTCCTTGCACTACATTTTATTTAATAAGCAACCATTGGGTTCTACTCGCCCTCGCTCCGAGTGAAAACACAGTCTACACATTTAACTCGATCGAGAAGAGACCGATGGCATACGCGATCAAGCCTCCTTGCGTAAGTAAGCGCATTTTTGAAACCTAACACATCCGAGGAATTTAACTACGCTTATTTTTTTGACTCAATGGTGCTCTCCAATGTATGTAGGGGTTTCTCGGACTATGTCGATGAAGGAGGGCCGACGACGACAAAAAGGGCAAGACATCGCAAAGATAAGCGATTTAAGGTACAAGTGCCTAGCATATATATGATTAATTTTTTGACATCTAATCTTCGTGGGCTGAATTTCTTTTTCTTTCTTCAGAAGGCCATCAACAGGCAGCGGTGACCATTGCGGCTTCTATGTCATGCAAGACATGCTCATCGTGGTCGACAACTCACACCATTTCCCTAAGGTATAATTTTCTAATCTGATCAAGTATTAGATTTATGAAGTAATACAAAATAATTCTATTGGAACACCGCCATTATCTAAAAGCACTAGTATTAGTTAGCTCTACATGAAACACTAGTGTGGTCCAATCCAAAACGTGAAGCTTCTAAAAGACGGTGCTACATGACGTAATATTGTTCCATTTGAATTTTAGTAGAAAATTACATCACTATATTTTTGCTTGGCCTTAGGAGTATCTGTTTTAAAATATTTGTTATTTGAGAATCAAAAGATAGAATCAATAAAAAGCGAGAGAGAATTTCACCTCTTACATTATGTGTCTATTGTTCTTGATCCCGCTGATTGCGTCTATAATTTGTGATTGATCGTTGGCGTTCGACAACGCTTTTACAACGCTTATAGACAAATATAATGGCATGAAGGAGTAGCTTTTACATTTGTCCTTTCAAATAAGATTGAGGCATTACTCAATGTCTTTACTAGAATATTAGCTTCTCACATTTGGAATTTTTTCTCGCTTTTGAATTAATCTTTTATAATCCAAATATTTTCTAAACCCGCCGTAGTTCCTGCTCTATTTTTGTGATTGCCCCTAATACTTATCTATGTTTCCCTAATTTTATGTAACGTGCATAATAATATACTTAGCCTTTTACATAGAAATTTTGAAACTGAAATTAATACTGATCATTTCGCTTTTGCGAGTAAGATCAATATCCCCGTAAGAGTTTAGACAACAAAGCACTCAACAATTTACGAGACCACTTATGCCGGTGGTAATCGTTAGAAGTTATATCGAGGATGGTAGGTTTAGAGATCCTGACGATCGTACTAGTCCATATGTAAACAATATAATATATGTCAATGTGATATGTATCGAGGAAGTCCATGTATCGATTGTCATGTTTGTGTTGTCTATTGTGAACGACTATGATATATATGTGTTGTAATTAAAGCGCTTACATTCGTGAATGTGATATATGCATCCCATCTTCGTGTTATGAATGTGATGATATATATATTGTGCATATTGTTTTAATCAGTGCTTTTTTTGGAGAAATTGCAAAATGTCACACCCCAATGGGTCATCGAATCGGTTCTTTAAGGAAGTGATTGTGATGATACCATCATCGTAATCGGTTCTTTAAGGAAGTGATTCGATGACCACCTCATCGAATCGGTTCTTTAAGAAAAGTGATTCTGATGACACACTCATCAGAATCGGTTCTTTAAGGGAAGTGATTCTGATGACCCATCATCAGAATCGGTTCTTTAAGAAAAGTGATTCTAATGACACACTCATCAGAATCGGTTCTTTTGTGGAACCGATTCTGATGAGTGTGTCATCAGAATCACTTTTCTTAAAAGAACCGATTCTGATGATGGTCATCAGAATCACTTCCCTTAAAGAACCGATTCTGATGATGGTATCATCACAATCACTTCCCTTAAAGAACCGATTCTGATGACGTTTTATCACGATCGGGTCAAAACCGATTCTGATAGCTCCACCTCATCACTATCTAAGGACATCGTATCGCGACTAGAACCGATTCTAATGATAAAAAAGAACCGATTCTGATGTGCCGTTCTGCAGTAGTGTGTTGACTAGTCAAGCTGTCAAGTGGCTGTGCAAATACCATTTTATCCTCAATATCTTCTTCCTCTCACTCCCTCTTCTCACTCTTCATCAGCCTCCTCCAGCTGTGGGTGGGCCGTTGTGGCCGAGTAAGACCACCGCCGACTGGGACAATTCATCGTCACCATAATAACAACATCATCCACGCAAAGCACATGAACACATACACATGCGAGCAGGGTTTGTAAAACTGTGGTAAACCACTCATTTATCGTAGTTTTCGAGCGTACCGGTACGGTTCAAGAAGAGAAACTGAACGATTTACCAGTCCGGTTCAAATTCACATTTAAAAATTTTAAAAAATAGAAAAAATTATGCAAAAAATTTATAAAATTAGTATTAATTTGTTTATAACCTCTGGTGTGAAATTTTTTTGAAAAAAATGAATTTTGCTAACTTTTTTGAGCCATTTTAAAATCTACAAAAAAGAAAAAAAATTTAAAAAAAGAAAATGGCGGCCTATAGGCTTTCAGCCCACACGCCGAGCCGCTCGTGGGCCGGCCAGCCCATCGTGGCCCACCCCAACGGGGTGGCCCACTGAAGGGCAATGTCTTGCCGACCGCCAGAGATAGCTCGCACCAGAGCAATTATTGTGCTGCGCCTTTCCCCACTCGAAGCTCTAGCTAACTACGTCATCACCGCCTGGATTTGGCCACCACGCGCCGTCCAACCACAGTTCAACCCATAGCTTTTCCTTGGTTTTGCGAGAAAACTATTCAGCTTAAGCAGTTTATTGAGATTCAAGCGAAAATCGTCAGCAGAAAGGTAAACCGCGGTTTAGGTGCGAATTTCTCTCTGTTTCAATCGATTTTTGCTCGGTTATTTTAGTAAACCACTCGGTAGTACTGACTTGTATGTTGTTGATGCTTTGAAGCTGTATCTGGATTCAGAATTAAGCAATTCATTCCATGCTTAATATGGTAAATCATGGACTAAAATCCTGCATACTTAGCTCTGAAGAAACGGAAATCTAATGCCTTACTTTTGTTTTCCCAGTCTCCATCCGGACTGATACAACCAGGGAAGTACTTAATATGACAAAGACCAATTCTACTTAATTGCATGTCACCATTTTCTAATCCGTGGCAGATGCTAACAACCATCATCCATCGATGTTTAACCTGCCCGTAGATCTTGACTTTTTTCGAGGAGAAGAGTTGATTTGCCGTAGGGCTTGATCCATGTATGTGCAATGTTTATTGTGTAGTACTAAATAGAAGACACGCTTCCCATGAATCAAGTATATTGTTTCAGTTAAAATTTACTTCATGGATGGCTTCAATGCTTGATGGCTTGATGTATTGATGCATGTATGTTCAATAGAATTCATTGATCCAATACATTGTTGATGGCTTGACGCATGTATGTTCAATGAAATTTATGGATGAAACCATCTCAAGTACTAATATGTACTTCATGACCGAATGCTCACTGTGTTGATGATGAAATACTCACTATTTGTTTGTTCACTAATTTGTATTACCAATATTTGTTCGAGTATGTTAAGTAGCAATATTTACTTCAATATATTTTAGTAACAACAATTTTATAATTATATTTAGTAGCAATAATTGTTCAAGTATGTCAAGTAGCAATATTTGTTGACGTATGTGAATTGTAAAGTTGCAATATTTGTTCAATTATGGCAAGTAGCAATAGATGACACTCGCAAATGGTTCGATATTTGTACATATGCTTACTTTTATTGTGTTCCATTAGCAGATGGCAGACCATATCGACGTGGTGTGGAAGTACGATGAGAAGTCGGGTGCTAGATTTCGATGCAAGTACTATCTCAAAAAGAAAAAAGAGGGCGATACGACCCAACTAAAGCAACACTTGGAAGGATGTGGTACGAGTGTTCTCTATTGTAATAAAGTTCCTACGGATGTTCGCGAGTACTTTCAGCGTAAGATAGACAGGACGAAAGATAAGAAGAAGGAAAGGAGAGAGGAGATATTGAGGAAAGAAGTAGCAGCTACAGATTTCCCACCGAGACGAAGTGTATACTCAAAGTACATAGGTAATGCTGATGAAGAGGACCAACTCCAACATACCATGGTTGCCTTCAAGGAGGAGGCAGAATGTAGAAGCCAAGCAGGTGGTAGGTACAAGCATAGTGATGGCAGTAGCTCCTCTAGGGGGCTAGAGGAGATTGTGGTGGTTTATTGTCGAAGATGTTTCGGAGTTCCTCACAATGAGAAAGACCGCCGACAGTGGGGGATTAAAATGTTGATACGGCCCGTAGCCCCAGGCAACCAAGGATTGACACCCATTATTGGACACACAAGGAGAAGAGTGCAAAGCAGGCCATTAGCTCACCGTGGGCCAAATTTTTTCACACTGGTGGTATCATGGGGCGAAAAGCAAATAGTCCATACTTTGTTAGCGCTGCGAGGGAAATACAAAAATACGATAGGTGAGATTTAAAATATTCGTCCAGGTGTACGCCGATTCATAACTAACAATTATGTTTCATTTGCAGGCAAAGGTGTCCCGTCCCTAAGTGAGCGAGATATAGATAGAAAATATTTAGACGCCAAAGAAGCAGACATTAAGGAGAGTTTTGCAAAGTTCATGCAGCAATGGCCTATGTTTGGAGTAACAATCATATGTGATTCTTGGACTGAGCCGAGAAACATGAGCATAATTAACTTCATAATTTACTTTAACAGCATCATGTTCTTCCACAAGTTTGTCGATCCCACTGGCGTATCGCAGGATGCCTTGTACCTACGCAAGATACTTTGTTTTGTTTGTACTCTTCTACAATTTAATTAACGTACACATCACGTATTGGTCGTAATTAGATTTGTTTGCTCATGATAGAAATATATTCAGTGGTAAATGAGATGGGTCCAACAAATGTGGTGTAGATTATTACGGATAATAGTGCCAACTATAAAGAAGACATGAAAACTCATCGCACGACAACACCGCAACATCGTGTGGTAACCTTGTGTGGCCCACACCATTAATTTGATGCTGAAGGAGATTGGAGGGTTTTCTGATCATACCTTTGTCATTGAGAGTGCAAGAAAAATCTCTTGATAGATATACAATTATTCCAAGATACATGCTATGATGAACAAGTATATTGGAGGCGAGTTGTTCAAGTGTAATGCAACTCATTTCGTTATTAACTACATGTTTTTAGACAGTTTCTTTTAGTGTAAGGATAAGTTCATACGATGGATGGCTGCCGAAGAATTTGTAAGCTCTCGCTTTGTTAATAACACCGAAGGGAGACACGTGTATGGCTACCTCTCAAGCTTGGACTGGTGGAATAATTTTTGATCTATTGTCAAGTCGGTGGAACTGTCGTATGCCTTCCTATAATTCGTCGATCAAGACAGAGTGCCCACATTGAGTGAGATGATCCTACGATACACTATAGTACGATAGGAGTACGATAGTTTGTTCTACTAGTCTCTAGGAACTAAGAACATGTACATGAATGTGGTGGACCAAAAAATGGATGAATTAACACGCAACACTTATATGAATGCTAGTAATATGTTCTTTCTTGCAACACAGTACATTGCAATTGTACATATGTTACATACATGTATTAACATGCTTTGTTTCATTTCATGGCAGCTTCTTGCCAAATCGCTGGGATGCTTTTGAAGTGCTTGCTGATGATACTAAAAGCGCCACGCAAGCTCTTCATGGCGTCGACCTTTTCAAAAAGAAGGTTGGATCGTTCTCAATAGCTCTAACTACGATGATGGCACAAGATGGCAAAACATCCTCTAGTATTTTTCTTACACCATCTCAAATGTAATGATGCTCTCGTCGGTACTTACTATTTTATTCGTTAATTTGCAGCCCATTGATGGGATATGTTCGGATCGGAAACACTCACCCTTCAGCAGTCTGTCGTACGTCTTGTATCGCAATACGCATCTTCTAGCGATTGTGAGCATAATTGGAGTGCATTTGCATTCATCCACATAAAAATCCGCAACTGATTATCATACAAGAAGCTACATAAGCTGGTGTATGTCAACTACAGCCTTCGGCTTCGAATTCAATCCGCAAAAAATCAAAAGCTCTTAGATAAAGATGATCATTACAGCGGCTTATGGAGCTAACACTATACGATGATGCAAACCCGATCTGACAATGGATGAAAAAAAAGGCAGCTCCAACGGTGACCTATTACTTGAGAAGGATACAGAGAGTGACACCTCTCTTCCATCACAACTTGTGACAAACCCGATTCACCCTGCTGCGTTAAGAAAGGATACTAGGGCTTAAAACATTCCCGAATGGGCAGACAAAACATGAAGATGTTGACTCCACTTCTGCCACCGCCACCCTTGTTCCCCCCAGTCCATGTGAGTGCCAATGGGAAGGAGAAGTTGCTACCAGGAGGCCCCGTGACACACAACAACGAAGGCAAAGAGATGCCATGGAAAGGGAGCATTGCGTGGCGAAGGTGGAAGCAAGGGCGAGGGCGCGTGCACAGAGCTGAAGAGGGGCTGCTCAAGCAACATCTTCTTGCGAGGGGGAGGACGAAAGGAGGCAGTGGCACTTGCACCCTGCAGCGGTGTAGGGCTTGGAGAAGGTGATCACCGAATGCGCGGGCTCGATGCAGATCTTGGCGAGGTGGAGAGGCGATCAAGCTAGCCAGGGGAGGGGAGGGGACCAGTGTTGGAACATAAAAAAATAAAAAATAAAAAACATCAAAAAATCAACTCAATGTTAAATTTGCTAGGGACTCGACTCGAACTCGTGACCTTACACTTCACCAAGACAGCGCAAACCACTGAGCTACAAAGCTCTTTTTGTTTGTATTACATCTATTCTCGAGTTATGCTTACAAAGCTAGACTATTGTGCCTTATAAAGGCAAATTCACATGTCAGGAATCGGACTCCACAACCGACTCAGAGTGCACTAAAACAAAACTTTCCAAACAAACCTTTCTAATACAAGATTAACACTAACATTCACCCCCTTAATCTTGTAACACAACTCTAACTTGTTGAGATAGTTGATCTCAACTATGACTTAACCAACATTTACTCGATATAGGATGGAGAACGCATCTCCTTAACATTCCAGACTCATCTTACTTAAATCAAGATGGCAAACACATCTCGTCAACATCTTGGTCCCATCTTCGATGGACAAGAATTTTGACAGCGAACGCATCCTCTCAATGTCCCGGAGTCAATTTTGACATACTCGACTTAGGATGGCAAACACACCTCTTCAACGTACTAGAATCAACTTTCTTACTTAACATGGCGTTAAAGTAGTGCCGGTTCGTTGTCACTTAGAGCTTCAGCAAGGAGCACTTTTTTCACCTCCTTTAGCTAGCGTTACTCTAAAGCGAAATGCACATAATCATTACAATTATAGCACCTCACTTTTGCCTTGTTGAATTTTCGATTCTTGTGGCCTCATCGGCCATCGTCATTTGAGCCACTAAAGGAGCCCATGTCGTCGCGCCTCGACGATCGGGCCACCCACTCAGCACACGTCAGGAGTAGGTGCTCTTCTTCACTCTTGCCGGATCCCCTAATCCATTCCTCATGTGCCTTCAAGCAACCGATCACCTCCTCGATTATCATTATCTTGAGGTCGCTGAACTACTCAATAGTGGAGACGATTTGCAAGAACTTGCCAAGGACTACCGAAAGTATCTAGACCCTCAATTCATTTTGGTTTTGGTAATTAATGACAATCATGATTAAAAGACTAATATTTCCCTTGAGATTATTGAAAATAGATTGGTCCTATATATGGCACGCAATGGAGCATGAAAATAAAGCTAAAAAAAGATCAATGCCTCAAGCTAAATCGTTAAGGTATAAAATTAATGACCTTTTTCATAACTTTTGACAATCTTGGTGTTTGGAGAAAGATCTGGTTGCTAGATTAGGTGTCGTACTATTAAAAGGAACTCTTGGCCAGTAGCTTGAAGTGAATTTTAGTGAAAATGGCTTAATTCTATGTTCATACTTTGATCATTTGCATTCCTCAAAAAATTCCTTTAGAACCTCTCTATGTCTCTGCATTGTCGGCACTACCAACAGTATAGGAGTGGAATGGCTGCAAGGGCAGTAGTATCGGCTCAATGGGTCGATAGCCTTTTAACAGAGAGAGGTGTTTTTGGACTTAGGATGGCCAACACTACTGACCACATGGGTGCGGTACTACTGTATGTGCGCTAGTACTGGCCCCTTTGGCCGGTAGTTCTTTTACAGAAATGTGCTCTTTTGAGCCATGCTTGGCCGGCACTACCACTTTCTTGGGTGCGGTACTGCTGCATGGCTGGTACTACTGATCCTACATGGGCGTTAGTGCCAGGGGTACTGTAACAATGGCTAGTCAGTCTCGGCATTTAATGCTGCAGATGATTGTTGGACCTAAGGCCAACACTACCGACCCTACATGGGCGGTAGTGCCGACTTTCCTAAACTTTTCAGGATTTTGGTAGCAACAGCTAGAATTTTTTGTGGAGGCTATAAATACACCCCCACCTATAGCAAGGATATTGTTGGAGGGCAAACATACCAACTTCCGAAAGGGGTAGGCCTTGTTCACGTCATACCTCGCGAGTATCCCCTGGGGAGTACCTCGCGGGAGGCCTCGCCCTACCCCGCAGGAGCCCGCTGAAGGTCTCCCTACTCCGCGGGCGTCTTCGGGGCTCACCCTTCTACTCCGTGGGAGCTTGCTGAAGGCCTCCCCACTCCGCGGGAGTCTTCGGGGCTCACCCTTCTACTCCGTGGGAGCCCGCTGAAGGCCTCCCCACTCCGCGGGCGTCTTCGGGGCTTACCCTTCTACTCTGTGGGAGTCCGCTGAAGGCCTCCCTACTCCGCGGGCGTCTTCGGGGCTCACCCTCCTACTTCGTGGGAGCCCGCTGAAGGCCTCCCTGCTCCGCGGGCGTCTTCAGGGTTCACCCTCATACCCCGTGGGAGCCAGTTGAAGGCCTCCCTGCTCCGCGGGCGTCTTCGGGGTTCACCCTCATACCCCGTGGGAGCCCGCTGAAGGCCACCTGCTCATGGGCGTCTTGGGTTCACCCTCCTACCCGTGGGAGCCCGCCAAGGCCTCCTGCTCATGGCGTCTTGGGTTCACCCTCCTACCCCGTGGGAGCCCGCTGAAGGCCTCCCTGCTCCGCGGGCGTCTTCGGGGTTCACCCTCCTACTCTGTGGGAGCTCGCTGAAGGCCTCCCTGCTCCGTGGGCGTCCTCGGGACTTACCCTTCTACTCTGTGGGAGCCCGCTGAAGGCCTCCCTGCTCCGCGGGCGTCTTCGGGACTCACCCTCATACTCCGTGGGAGCCCGCGGAAGGCCTCCCTGCTCCGCGGGCGTCTTCGGGGCTCACCGTCCTACTCCGTGGGAGCCCGCTGAAGGCCTCCCGACTCCGCGGGCGTTTTGGGGTTCACCCTCATACCCCGTGGGAGCCCGCTGAAGGCCTCCCTGCTCCGCGGGCGTCTTCGGGGTTCACCCTCCTACCCCGTGGGAGCCCGCTGAAGGCCTCCCTGCTCCGCGGGCGTCTTCGGGGTTCACCCTCATACTCCGTGGGAGCCCGCTGAAGGCCTCCCTGCTACGCGGGCGTCTTCGGGGTTCACCCTCATACGCCGTGGGAGCCCGCTGAAGGCCTCCCTGCTCCGCGGGCGTCTTCGGGGTTCGCCCTCCTACCCCGTGGGAGCTCGCTGAAGGCCTCCCTGCTCCGCGGGCGTCCTCGGGACTTACCCTTCTACTCTGTGGGAGCCCAGCCAAGGCCTCCCTCGCTCATGGCGTCTTGGGACTCACCTCATATTCCGTGGGAGCCATGAAGGCCTCCCCTGCTCATGAGCGTCTTCGGGCTCACCGTCCTACTCCGTGGGAACCCGCTGAAGGCCTCCCGACTCCGCGGGCGTTTTTGGGGTTCACCCTCATACCCCGTGGGAGCCCGCCAAGGCCTCCCCGCTCATGGGCGTCTTCGGGTTCACCCTCATACCCGTGGGAGCCTGGCCAAGGCCTCCCATGGAGAAGGCCTCCTCGCTCATGGGTGTCTTGAGGTTCACCCTCATACTCGTGGGAGCCCTGAAGGCCTCCACCACGCAGGCGTCTTCGGGTTCACCTTTATACTGTGGGAGCCCGCCAAGGCCCCCTGCTCGTGGGCGTCTTGGGTTCGCCCTCCTACCCCGGGAGCTGGCCAAGGCCTCCCGCTCATGGGCGTCTTGGGTTCGCCTCCACGCCATGAGGAGCCCGGCCAAGGCCTCCCTACTCATGGGCGTCTTGGGTTCACCCTCCTACCCCGTGTGAGCCCGCTGAAGGCCTCCTTGCTCATCATGGCGTCCGGGTTCACCCTCCACGCCATGCGAGCGTGTCAAGCGTCTTCCTTCTTTGTACCCATGGTGTGCCTCCTGGGTAGGCCCCGAGGGAGGTCTCCGTGGGGACCTAAAGTCCGAGATTAACTCCTACGGAACGGTGACGTGGAGTTCGCCACCAACGCCCGAGAATGACCCAGCTGCCCTCGCTGAAGTCTCTGCAGTAGGGGTAGGATGGTACTTTCATGTAACTAAGGCTGGGCGCCTATAAAACCCGACTATAGCCCTCACTTGTAACCCGGACTGATATTGAATGAAAAACTCGAACTACTGGCATGTCCCGCGAGAGCCCGAGCTAGGAGCTCCCTGCTCCTCTTGGGGGACACGCCGACAGGAGTAGGGCACTCCCTTGGGTGCCCGAATCTGTATAAACTCCCGTGTTCACTTTGTCTCATTTGGACGGTGGCCCATAAGACGGCTAGCGTCCCCCCTCTCTCTCGTGTCTCGTTTTCACACATACGACAGATATCATCTTGGACACTTATTGCATATTCATAAGCCCTTGCTAGTCTCTCTTCAACTCTAGAGCATTCTATTCTCATTTTGTGAGTAGTTGAGAGAAAATCAAGTGTGTGCATTCAATTGAGCTGTTTAGACACTTGATCAACCTCAAGCGATTGTCAGAATCTATTCTCTTGGAGGTTGCTACCTTCTAGACAGTTTGGAGGAGTGGAACCGGTGATCTTATCAAAAGAGCTTGTGAGAAGGCCCGGTTGTTTGTGAACATTGAAGCTCACCTACCCAGAGCGTGAAAGGATTACAGCTAGTGAACGAGGGAGGCTCATTTGTGCAAGGAGCTGGCTTGATTCGTTCAAGCTTCATCAACGTGGAGTAGGGGAGACCGGCAAATCTTCGTGACCATGAGATAAAAATTCATTGTGTCCCTTGTTTGTGGTTTGCTCTCTTATATTCATTTGTGCAATTTTATTTTTCTAGGGCGCTTAGTGTGTGATCATATATCTAAGATTGTATATTTGTTTAGACTTAACTTATTGGCGCACTTAGCGAAATCTTGAGTATTTAGGCTTTAATTGTCAAAAATCATAATCCTTGCCTAGATTGATTGATTATTGCAATTAGAACCAAAGAATTTTAAAATCTCCTATTCACTCCTCTCTAGTTGGTTATCCTTGATCCTACAACTGCATGAAGGAATTTTCTTACCACATAGCTTTCCTCAATCTTGTCGCTAAGTCCTTTGATTTTGTTGATGATTGTCGTCAACCGGATGCCAAAATTGTCGATCTACTCCATCTCCATCATGCATAGCCCCTCGAACTCAGCTTTGAGGGTCTGTACCTTTACTTCCTTGACACGATCGGTGCCAAGATGCATCATCTTCAATGCTTCCACGTCGCTTTGGCCGTCTCCTTTTTGGCCAATAGAAAGAGCGTTTCCTCCGGGATGCCTCCATAGATGGCCATCAAATCCATCTGATCTTTGCGCACATTGATGTTGCCATCTACGACCGATTCCCATAGTCCTTGAACCCTCATATACACTTTTATCTTGATTACCCATATTGCATAATTGTTCTTCGTGAGCATCAGATAATGCAGTGAGGCAGTGGAACTTTCCTTCGCCATCACACCCGACGTCGCCTCATCACCGGTGACACCACTTCCTGGAGAGCATGAAATCATCTCGAGCAATATATCAAGAATTTGGCTTTGATACCAATTGTTGGAACATAAAAAAACACAAAAAATCAACTCAACGCAAAATCTACCAAGGACTGGACTCGAACTCGTGACCTTTCACTTCACCAGGACGGCACAAACCACTGAGCTACAAAGCTCTTTCTAATTGTATTACATCTATTCTCGAGTTATGCTTACAAATTAGCTAGACTGTTGCGCCTTACAAAGGCAAATTCACATGTCAGGAATCGGACTCCACGGCCGACTCGGCATGCACTAAAACAACACTTTCCAAACAAACTTTTCTAATACAAGATTAACTCTAACAACCAGGAGGTGAAGGGAGGCGAGCCGAGGGAGGGTGCAATTGTAGGGCGATAATCGGTTGGCTTAGCACTGTAGGGTAGTGAGATGTCATTGGAGAAGAGAAGAGTCAAGGGGAGGGAGAAGAAAGAAGACTAGGATAATTTGGCCATTTAAAAAAAATCTAACAAAGTTGACGGTAATGAAAAAAAAATTGTAACGTTTGTAAAATACAGTGGTATGAAAGAAAGAAGTCATCTTGTTATGGCAGATTAGGGATGCAAGTACTTCATAACAGTGGCATAAAATTTCTTCATGATTCTTACCTTACGTGTACTCACCAAGTCAATCATATTTTGAGTTCGTCTGTTTCACCTTCACATGAAATCGATTTACTAGAGTGAGATCGATCAGCCAGTTTTGGTAAGCGGGTTTGGTACGTATAGGATTAGTACCATACAGTTTCTCATTTGTTTCGTTCTTCTGTGCCGAGCCGAGACTCAAGGAGTCAAGACAAGCATTGGGGCCCACTGAAAGATGGACATTAGCCAATGAGCTACCGATACATCAGATCCAGCTCGGATTTCCTGTTCAATATCATTTCATGATCCAGACCAAGACGGATGGATCATCCTAGAAAGGAGTTCACTGAAATTCATTCTATGTGGAGTTATGTAAATGTAATCCATAATTCAGAAACAGAAGACACTCGCGAGACACAAAACTCACTTCAAAACAGAGGAATACGAAATTTCAGGTACAAAATTGTAATGAACAAGCACTGTAATGGGTAAGGAATAGTAGACAAATCAAAGCTCTATGCTGAGACAAGAAAGCAGCATGCTTTTTCAGCAAGTATCAAATTGCAACGATGGGTGCGTGTTTACCTAGAAAACTTGAGCGGATGGATGAGCTGATCAGGCCAAGAACTTCCTCGAGATCAAGAACTAGCTAGCTCATCAGCTCCTCGCCTATCTCTCTCTCTCTCTGTACATGAGAGAAATCCACAAGACCACAACTCCCTTCCCTTGCAGTGCTACTGTACTAGTTGTGGTCTTGTGGATGGGAAGCTTGCTTCAGAAAATACGAGAGGAAAGAGAATATAAGACAAGTCGGACAGGAGAAGCGAAGATTGAAACATGAGAAAAAAGCCATGGTTGATGTCTATCAGCTTCACTCCGTTGCATTCGACCTATCGTACTTTTTCTCTACTAATATAAATTTGTAGTTGGTAACAGTGATCCGTTCTTTCTAGACACTCTCTTCCCACCGTATCTCCAATAATGGTCAGTTATTATAGCTAATTATTCTTTACTAATTTACAGCCAGCTATATCTTTCTAAATATGGCTGATTATTATAGCAAAATCCCTGATTATTGCTGGTAATTAATAGTCAGTTAATCATTCTTTTTGTACTCTATATATGATGTACATTTTTTACGGAATCAATCAAGAGAATTCATTCAAGATCTCTCATGTCGTGCCGCCGCGACGAATGAACTCGATGAACTGATCAACAAGTGATGAACCGACGTACATGACCACGAGGCGCAGGAGGCCGAGTGCCGCGATCAGTAGTAACTGCGGCCAGAAGGACAGCCAGAGCGCGACGCCCACCGAGTGTCGTGACCCCAGCGCGGGGCAGTTGTACGTGAACAAATCGTACGATGCTTTGGCACGATTGCCCAGCGACATCGGTAGGACGTCGTCGGCGGTGAGAGAGTTATTGGCATACTCCTTGGAGATAAACGGGCTAATCCAGCTAAACGTCACGAGAGAGAGGAACGACGCGACGGCGCACGGCGTGGCGGGCGCCTCGATGCTAGTGTTTTCTGGTTCATCTTCATTGGCTATGGCGCCATAGCCGGTGAAGCCAGTGATGGCTAGGTACGCTAGAAGCATGGAGACGAGTAGGCTAGCAAAAGCAAGAGGGTCATCTGGGAAGAGCAGCAAACCGTCGGTGCAGCGAACCACCGCCGAAGCGGAGAAGAGCGCGGCGCCGAGGGTGGTGGCGATCCAGAAGATGTGGAGGTGCAAAGGCTGGGTGGCTGCAGTGGCCTCTTTCTCCGAGGCGACTGACCACACGGCCATGACGTGCACAACGAAGTAGGCGGCGAGGAAGGCGGACTCCACAGCGCGCCATGGTGTGCTCGGTAGGAGGAAGAACGCGAGTACGAGGAGGACGGCGGACGCTGAGGCGAAGACGGCGGACGCTCCGAGCACGACCGCGTAGCGGCCAGTGGTCCGGAATGGCAGTGGTTTCGGCAGCAGCGCCTCGTGCTCGGGGGAATCCCTCGTGTCACCCCTACAAAGGCGGTGGATGACGAGGACGAGCGAGGCGACAAGGAAGACGAGGTCGACGGCGTCGAGGAGCGCGCGCTGCAGGCATGGCGAGAGGAAGAGGAACGTGAGCTGGTAATATAAATTGCAAAAAGGGATAAAATGATTGATTGATTTTTTATATTAGTAATATATATTGTTACGTACAATATATTTGGTTTTAATTCATATCGGAGAAGAAACCGTAAAAGCTTTTGTAATCGGGAGAAATAGATGTTTGATCTTGTAGCATAATTTTCTTTTATTGCTTGACCTTTATGTTTCGTTACCAATTTTATTTTTCGTAGCAACGCATAGATATTGATCTAGTATCTACTAATGTATATAGTCATAGCATTGCGTGCTTTCTCGGATCGATGTGTCTTGCACAGCTGGTGCTCCCCATGACGATTACCTACAGGGCTACAGGCCATTAGAATCTTTATATTCGTGCGATCCATCCCCGACTAGAACTTCCAGACCCCGTTTAAAACGCAGAAATTTCATAAAAAATCATTTATTCCCTACAATAAATTAGAAATATTCATGTGTTCCAAATTTGGCATTGTCAACTGCCATGAGTTCGAACAGTTTTATGGAAAAAAAAGGGTAAATTACTATGGTGCTTTTATTTTCTTTAGCGAAAGAAAGGTACTAAAGCACTTGTTTTTATTAGGTTTAGGTTCGTCTTTTCGAGGAAAAGTCGTATTTGTAAAGTTAAGGAAGATTGTCTTCAAATTGGACTAAGGTCATGTTTGGATCCTGGGCTAATTGTTAGCTTGCAAAAATTAGTCCTAGTCTATTCAAACAGGAAGACTAAGAGTCTGTTTGTTTCAGCTGGAGATTGTGAAAAACAGCTTTTAAAATCTAGAAGGACAACAAACAGCAAACTTTTAATCTAGATTGTAACAATCTGGAGGCCAGATTGTAGCAATCCTACAATCCGCTCTTCCCCAGCTTTTATTTTGTAAAAGACCACAATACCCATCTAACTTCAACCAAAATTACCTACCATTACCTTTCACATCCAAGCCAACGTCTGTTCACTTTCCAGAACCTCGGCGGCGTGGCGATGCCAGCTTTTCTTCCACGATCTGTAGGTGTAATTGATGCAAAGCTTGAGTCTAGTTTTGGCACGCGTCAAGTCTTGAATCCAAGTGTTCAACTACCCCTTAAACCAAATTTTATTGAAAATCACAGGGTCAGACGACAACATGCACCAGAGTTTCAAATGAATTTAAGATCTCTCGGAAAGAATTTATGCGTTAGGGTTCCAACGACCTAGACTACTGGCATATACTACCTTGAGTCATTTACTAGTTAGGCAAGAAACAAGTTTCAAGCGATCATACTGGAGTTAGTAACATATATAATCGAGGGTATTATAGACTTTTGTCAAGCAGAAACAACAATTCAAACACACTATAATCTGGGTTACCAAACAGCCATGAGCTTTTCAACCTCCAGCTTTTTAACAATCCAGCTTTTCAACCTCCATGGGCTAATTTTTAGCCA
Source organism: Guadua angustifolia (assembly GCA_036346375.1). NCBI lineage: Eukaryota > Viridiplantae > Streptophyta > Magnoliopsida > Poales > Poaceae > Guadua > Guadua angustifolia. The sequence goes on from CM070502.1 coordinate 28,515,769, forward strand.
ACCCCTCAGCTAACAATTAGTCCATTAGTTGGTGGGTAGGAGCTAATTTGAGCTAATAGTAGGTAGCACGTTGGAAAAAGTCTAAAATACCCTCGTGTTGGCCTTATCCTCACTTTTATGAGGGACAGACATGACTTTTCTAAGAATTTAGTATAGTCATTAGCCATGTATCCAAACAGCCCTGGACTAATTTTAGATGGGCTAATTATTAGCCAGCTAACAATTAGATCTAGCCATTAGCCAGCTAACAATTAGTTTTAGTCCATCCAAACATGGCCTAAGCAATCTGCACATTAGACTTGAACTTGATACAGTGGGAGGAATCGTATGGCTTTGTCGACCAAATGGACGGCCAAGATGACTTTTAACCTATTTGATTTAAAGCTAACTTTATCACGTCTAAACTTAGAAGTACTATAGATTTTTAGACGGTTCATTGTAACAACTGCAATTTATCACACTTACTTAGTCTCATGTTTCACGCGTCATAAACTCAGTTTTTGCCAAATTTTGCTATACTTATATTGCTGAATTTTGTTGTCACGAAAAATGTGACAAGCCACATTAGTCTAAAATTAGTTACGGTAAAATTGATTTCAGGCCAAACAGGCTTTTAATGTAGCTTGTATTCTATCCTAGATTCTGACTGTAGTTTCTTCTTTTTAAAACGGTTGCCACCTACGAACTACGAACCCTAACCCTCCTTACCTCCTACCGAGACATTTTTTTCCTTTTTATGTTAACGTATAATTTATACCAGATGGATTTTAGCGGTTTCCCTAGAGGTGGCCAAGAACTCATCTAACAGAGTAATTATATTTTTGTATCATATTTGGTTAAATCTTAAGGCTCAGGCTGGCTGTGCTGTAACTTTGTTATGATCGTTGTGAAATGAAGCCATCAGAGCGACGGGCCGGCATAAATAAGAAGAAATCAGAGAGAGCCGAGCAAGGAAATCAGAGAGAGCCGAGCCTTGCTCGGCTGGCTAGATATGCTGAGGCGCATATACTTCGCTCGTGTTCGAGCGTCGCTCAACGCCGACGCTTATGGAGCTGAGTATGCGTATGTATGTGTGTACGTGTACGTGATGTGCATCTGTGACTTGGCTATTGATTTTCCGTTTTGTTATTTAAAAAAACAAGAAGAAATCAGAGGACACGCGCCAAATTGAATAGACCTCCACCTCACTCTGCATTCTGAGTCGCACGAGGAGTTAGTTGGCACGTGTGGTCCACCGCCGGTTCAATCCGTTGAACCGATGGTACGAGAGGGGCCATCCATGTCACCAGCACAGCACACGTGCCTGCGCCTCAGTGGGAAACACATACTCTGCCTATGCGGATACAGTCCCAAACAGTATTCTTTCTTATCTCAACGTTTACATGAAGATCAGACAAAACATCCTACTCGACCCATTCATTATTCAGCGATTAAGCGGGTCGTGAATAGTACTATAATCGAAGTGTAATTGATACAATTAAACAATTAATTGATCATATAATTTGATTAATCAACCGTTTTTCCTGTTTATCCAAAAAAATAGCTTATTGTTATTTACTAGGTATGATAAATTAGTTTATAATATTGTGTTATAGTGTTCATTACCTTTAGATAAAGTATATACAATATATAAAACGTAAAACATTTTTTATAGAATGATAATTTACAATAACTTTAGATAAATAAAATGTTTCTAATTAATTATAAATATAAATATATATATACTACCGTATATAAACTTGGGAGAGTTTCCGGCTTCTCAAGGTGTCCACGTCGCCTTCTGGACCTCGTGGACGCACGTCCGATCGCCGCGTTGCGCTTGGGAATAGCGAACGCCTCACACAGACGTCTGGTGGCTCGGCGTTGAGCCACGCCGCTGCATGGCTCAACCGGTTGCCGACCTCAAGTATTTTATCGCGATCGCCACGCCCGTCGACGCAGCGGTGTATTGTGAGTTCTCTCGCTTGCAACCCAAGACCATTGTTGATTCTCCACTCAAGGCAGGCCATGTTTTTTGGCTGGTCGACGAGTGGCATGTCCATCTGTTTTTTTCCCTGGCGCGTGCCGTGCGGTCCCTTCTTTCGTCCTTTTAAGTGTTTTTTTAAACGTACCGGGAAACGCTTTACGTAGAGACCCCAAGGCCCAAAAACTCATAGATTTTTCCCGAAAAGTCCCCGAAATTTTGTAAAAATACAAATTGGTCCTTTTTTTACTAGAACACCCACGTAGCTTTTTTTAGTTCCCTCTAAATTCTCTAAAATTACCGTATATAAACTTGGGAGAGTTTTCGGCTTCTCAAGGTGTCCACGTCGCCTTCTGGACCTCGTGGACGCACGTCCGATCGCCGCGTCGCGCCTGGGAATAGCTTAACGCCTAACTCAGATCGTCTGGTGGCTTGGCGTTGAGCCACGTTACTGCATGGCTCGGTACGGTTGCCACCTCAAGTATTTTATCGCGATCGCCACGCCCGTCGGTAGCGGTGCGGTGAGTTCTCTCGCTTGTAACCTCAAGACCAACGGTTGATTCTCCACTCGTATGCGCCGGCCATGTTTTTTGGTTTGGTCGACGAGTGGCATGTCCATCCGGTTTTTTCCCAGTAGCAAGGCCGCGGTCCCTTCTTTCGTCCTTTTAAGCGTTTTTTAAGCGTCATCGGGAAACACTTTACGTAGAGACCCCAAGGCCCAAAAACTCATAGATTTTTCCCGAAAAGTCCTCGAAATTTTGTAAAAATACAAATTGGTCCTTTTTTACTAGAACACCCACGTAGCTTTTTTTAGTTCTCTCTAAATTCTCTAAAATTACGGAATAGCCATTTTTTGTGAAAATTTTTCTAAAGCCACAAAAATTCTATAAAATCGTAGAAAAGTCTGTTTTAACAAAAATTACAAAATAACCTTCAATGCTTCGCGGTTTATTTTAAAGCGTCATCCTTCACTACCTTGAAAAAGTAATAATGGCGGTTCAAAATCGTCATCGGATGGCGGTTTTCGAACCGCCATGATTTAGTGCCATCGATAATCGAGGATTATCGAGAACAGTTCCGAACCGCCACGTATAACATTATTTGTGGCGGTTTTAGTTAGAACCGTCATCGATATTCTCGATATCGATGGACAGTTCTAGCCAAAACCGCCATCGATAGTAGTAATATCGGTGACGGTTTTTGTTAGAACCGCCATCGATATCAGAATATCGCTGGCGGTTCTAACCAAAACCGTCATCGATATTACTACTATCGATGGCGGTTTTTGGCTAGAACCGTCACTGATAGTCCGACACACACTACAGGGATCTTGCTCAGTGTCCTCGGCTTTTACCGACGACACAGATGCCAAAACCGTCGACACAGGGCTATGTCGTCGGCATCCCGATGACACAAGTCCCACGATACAGAGTCGACGACACAACCAATAATTACAGATAATAGTGACAAGATTGGTAATTTGTATTGGCTACAATACATAGAGCAACTTTAGAATATATATAAGAGAATTGATAGAAGTATCATACAGGAAGCAGTAGACTAGCAGTGTGATTCCATCACACACCAAATACGATCCAGTGTTTGATTGACCAACTATAAAGCTCTCCAAGTCACAACAAACAAAGGCTTAAGCTTATTGGAAGGTCAAATGTGGAATGATTGAAGGCCAATCGTTTTTGGATTACACAAATATTAATACATAGGCATGCAAATATCAAATATGTGTGTATTACGAGTACTAAGTCACAATCCTAATTGCACAGTTGGTGCAAGAATTAACAGAATTCGTCCAACTACATAAACATTGGTGTTGCCACTTGCTAACTTTCCATAGGACACTAGCAATGCTAGCTAACCATGACCAAATGGAAAATAATCTTCCATGCACAAATAGATGATTTTGATCAAGAGTTTATATTCTCTCATTTTAGGAGAACTTGTGAAGCTGCATCACATAATCCCTCCAAAGGTTTGTACAGGGAGGTGAGTGGGTTCGCTTTTGCTATTAAATCTCATCCTCCTCAGTAGCTCAGTTTTGTGCAACATGCCAGAATAGATGCGAGGACTAAACAAATAGCAGATCAGCTTGTCTAGAGGGCTTCCTGGTCTACCAACAAGCTGAACTTCTAAGTTTTTCTTCGACTAATACAGCTAGTGGTCAGCAGGCAGCTACACTAAGGACATAAAACGAATGAAGAAAAATCAAACCTGAATATATTCATGATGAGTTATGTTTCCTAAGCGCAGAGTTGAGTTGAACCCTGCAATTCATAGATGCATCAGCAAAAAGATACAATTCCATGAGTGCAATATAATTTTTGCTAACTGCTGTAATGAGATCCTATAGAGTCGCGAGATCGCAATATAGACCAAAACTTGTACAAATTATAGCAGAAACAAGAAAACTATCGAGCAAGAAATGAAAAGGTGAGATGGGCATGACCAAACACTTAAATATGTCAACAGTATATGAAGAAGATACCCCACAACTAAAACATGAGAAAGACACGTAAAACTAATGACCTAATAATCGGGAACAACATACGATGTCTCTGAGATGTGTGAGAGGTTCTACTTATTTCATAAGAATACAATTGTATATAATCACTAAAGTACAAAATAACCTTGCAATATTAATTAATTTACTCTCTCTTTTTACCATATTTCATTTAGATGACTAACCAGACCTCTAAGTTCACAAAGCAAAAAAGAGTTAGTGTGTTAATAAGCAAGAGAGAAAATACAGGGAGCTGCTTGAACTGAGTTAGTGTGTTAATAAGCAAAAAAGAATTGACGGCTTATGCTTGCCATGATCTGAAAGAACTCCTCAAGCAGATTTCTCATTGTAAGCACCTACTCAAGTAGTTATCCTTCAAGACAAAAACAACTCAACACTGAGAAAACAAAAAAACACGATATAATTTTGTTTCGAATCACTAGTGAAATGCTCAAATAGTGAATACAAGTAATGGAATGGTCTATTTTTCTATATTTTCATCCTTTCTCATACTGAAAAAATGGCCACGATAGAGAAAAATTAAGAGGTTTGCTTAAGGATCCAACCTTCTTAGCTGGTTTCTTCTTTTGTGCTGCTAGTTTCGCAATTGCAGCTCCATAATCTTCAAGCACCTGCATCAAAATCGATGAGTGACAAGTGAAACAAAAAGCATTAATGGAAACACAAAACATTAATTGAAACATCAGAGAGCAGCGATCTTGCTACATCCAGTTCCTTGTCAAAAGCGTCAAGGTCTCTCATCCAAAATGTATTTGGTGGTGTTTTCCTCACTTCCTCAACATCATTCTCTAATTTCTTATGCTCCGCATTGAGCTCCTGTATCTTCTCCAGAGTCAAGGTACCAATTGAGATTGAGAGGAGATAATCATAGCCACTTGCATCATATAAAGAACAGATTTGTAGCAACATAATTTCAATGACCGGATGCCAAGCGTGGTCTCAGAGCAACAAAATAGGTAGATGCTAGATACTTCCTTTCCTCCGTAGTGTCATACTTTGAATTTTACCATCCGAGTCAAACAAGTGCATGTTTGTCGTTCGAATTGTAGTAGTCAACTATAATAGCAGTTGTAAATGGAAATGTGTACCTTGCATCAAACTATTACAAACACATGAAATAACTTCATATGAAAAAATAAGCATGTAAGGCAAACACATGAAATATTTAGAAGTGCCACTGCATGTGTGTACATGTGTTCCTCAAGAAGACAAACATACATGCTACAAAGATGGCGAGAACCACGACAAGAGAAGTGGCATTGAGGAAAGAAGGGCTCCCATTTCAAAGGTACAAAGAGTTATTTACACTTTGTAATGAAATAGAATTGAAGTAACAAAAGCCTAAACTAGTTTTCTAAACTAGAAGCCTATGGGTCTTGAGCTTGGAGACACGCGATGTGAGACATGAGTATGGAGGAGTGGATCGTTGTTGTCTTCGTCATAAAACTCGCCTTTTTGTTGAGTATTTCCTTCATGATGAAGTAGGCGAGCTGGCCCTGAACGGCTTGGATTTGAAGCAAGCGATCCCTCAGAGATGACTTTGAGGCGTCAGAGGTATGAAAAATGTAATTAAGAGAGCATATAGAAATCGAGTGGCGCGAATCGATGTGTCATGTCGGCATGACCGACCTCCACGCCATTGTCTTTTATTGTGCAACTTAAGATTTCCGCATGTACCGGCACAGAAGTACCCACATAGATTTGTTCCTTGCTTCGCTTGACACGCGAAAATCGAATGAACTAAGATGTCGTCGAAGGAGCTATTTACTATGAAATACGATATAAGAATATTCCTTGCGTGCGTCAGGAAATTTAGTACGGATTGTAAGGGTTTTACGGTATGGGCGGTGTCTCGTGCTCTTCCGACAATATCTTTTGAGCGCCTCGCTGATTAAACGTGTCATCACTTCATAGTGCGCTTTAGGTTTATCCGATTGGATCCATGATCGACATCTTGCTCTTATGCGGATGAATTACTACGAGAATCCAATGGAATCTGGATGCCATAGCCATTAGTCGTTACGCCGAGTAAATAACGAAACCAATGAGTAATTTAACTCACTAGTGAGGAACTTACTTAAAATTGTATGGTACAAGTATAAACTCCTTGTCTTGTAGTTTAAGCAAAGCTTTATATCGCACTCCTCGACCTCCTTTGGTACTCTCACAATTTCGTCTTGGCAAACCGCTCTCGGTCGAGGAATCCCAATCGCCCCTTGGTTCTTCGTAGTTCTTGAATCTCGTATCTATATAACGAAATAGTTAGACATGACATTTATCGGTATTACGTGAATGTAGACCAAGATTGATATATTAGACACTTACAGTGTCCAGCATCTCAAAAAACATATGTCGAGGGCGTCATGATAGAACAAGTTGTGCATGTTATCGAATTCTATTAAGAAGTAGCCATAGCCCTCGTGGTGAAAATGTTCCTCACGAACACTGCGGTGATCACCTTGAAGCACGTCTTGGTTGGATCGCTCCATGTACCATGCATGTAGTTCTTTGCATCATGGGTGTTAGACCTGCTTAACTTCGAATCGGTGACTAAGGGCTTCCCAACCTCGAATTTCAATTTTGGTTGATTTTCTTGTTCATCAGACTTTGCCTTGCCCTTACTTTTTTCTCGGACGACATCATACTCGGTCCTGGCTTCCCCTGATCTAGCTGATACGGCTTGTCTAATGTGCCATTTTTTGGGATCAGGGGTTGTAGGTTTGTCCTTTGAAGTACCGGTGTTCTGAGTTTCTGCGTTGGAGTACTAACAGGGCCATATTTATGGGGCCCTCAATGGATTTCTTTTCTACCTCATCTTGCTTCTTCACCATTTCACTCTCACGTGCTCGTGGTGATCTGTGATTGTACTGCAGAGAGGTCGGCGCAAGATGATCCAAGACGATGTTAGGAGAGGGTGCCACTGCATGGTCCAAGATGATGTCACGCTTGCGCCACTGGATGAATGAGTGGACGGCACCTCCCAGAGTTGTTATCTCGTCATTGGCAGGTTTTCTAGCGATATCGACAAACTATGCAACTACCGTGTCCACCTGGACCTTTGCATAACCTGGCGCTATCGGGGCATTGTGCAGGACACCCCCTTCTTGGCACGGATAAGCTACCCCTGTAGCAGCCCAGCCTGTAGAAATATGTTCATCACGGGCACGTTGAGCTGACAGGGTGTGGGGTCATGTATGTCGTCCACAGGATAATGGTTTTTGTCCGCTTGTGGCAATGGCGTGGACCCATAGCAACTGTTGGGACGACCTGTAGGGCTCGAGAGAGCGTTTTCTGCCTGCGTCTGGCTCAAGGCTTCTTGTACTTGTCGTTGAACTTGTTCGTGAATGGTGGGTTGTAATTCTCGCAGAACCCTTTCCTTCATACTTTCCGTTTCTGCTTTCGGCTCGCTCTTCTTTAGCTCTTCCGACTCCTATAAGAGTCTTCGTGCTCGTGGAATCCCATCTTCCATGGAACCTTGACCCCGACGCCTCGTGTTCAGCCGGGTGCTCTTTGTTTCGAGGGCGTGATAGCTCGTCTTTCTCCTGTTTGAGTGGAAGGATCCTTGGGTGGGTAGGCGTAAAAGCGATGAACTCTTTGCGTCATTGCTTCGTCTTATTTGCTCTTGAATGATAAACTCGAAAAACAAGAGATCTGCCCTCGCTAGCACGTAGTGCTTCACTCGTCCGTAGTCAGACCAAGGGACTTGCTTGATCTGTTGGATCACTTGTAATTCCTCGTCATCCTATTGAGCAATTTTACAGTGTACCCACTCGTGCCAAGTCCGTGGGGTGAGTATTCCTTCTTGCGATGCTAATGTGGTCCTCACTAGACTTCCTTCGCTTGATTGCTTCATTGCCACGAACTCATCCCAAGATGGTCTGTAATCTTGGGTAGTCTCCGACGGTGACCGCTTTTGCTTCACATAATTTACATTCAGCCTCGCCTTGAAGTTTCTCCACGCCGCATCCATGGTCATCGATGCATCGCGACGCACGAAGTTCTTCGACTCCTTCGGGAATCACGAAGGTTCCTTTGAGCTCATCCCACGATCCGCTTTGGTGGCTTGGGCACTTTATGCCAATCCGAATAGGTGATTGGCACTTTCTCCCTGACGATGTACCGCATGTTGACCGTATTTTGTCAGCTGCCTTTTTGATTGCAACAGGGACCCGATATCTGAGACCTCCGTGATGGTGTACGGCCTTGAGCTTCTTAGTCTTCCTCGTCCTCGGCGTGTTGCAACAGCGGTGGAGGCCCCGGGAACAGCGGTGGATGCCCCGGGAACTTCGGTGGTTGGGTGGAGGGTAAGGTACCTGCCCCGGGAACACAATGTACCCATCAAATACCAATAAAAATTCACAGCCATTAAAATCAGAAAATTCATGATAGCACATGGCTGGCAGGTAACAGAGTTCACATCATACAACTAGCGAAATCAAAGAAACCATATTACAAATAGTAAATTTCAGCACAGAAGATATCTAGCACAAATCTACACATATCAATCACAGCACAGCACATATTACCAAATTCCAATCTGATAATCAAGCACACGGATAACAAAATTCTGTTCGAAACTTTTGCCAATATTCTTCTCCACTTTTGAGGTGGAAGGATTTGAATAGCGATCCTTTGTGCGAAGTTGCTCACATTTTCATCAACATGGAATACATATCTCATGGTAGGAGAATAAAAATTTCCATTTTGATAGGAATATAAATCAAAATTTTAACCCTTCAGGAACAAACTCTTGCTAAAACATTTATTTGGAACTTTCTGATCTCACATCCATATCAAGCAACGGCATGACCCTGGACTTTACACCAACTGGATTTTCCATCCAGCAATGATATAAAGTGAACCTAATCCGCTAATGCACAAAATAGAAAACAGCAGTAGTTGAAATTTGTGTGATCATTTTGCCATTAGAATTAGAGAATCATCAAACTTGCATTCGAGTGGTCGGTGCGGTATGCACTTGTTGAAAAAGTAAAGGGAACCCGACAGATGAATGACAATGAATCGTGGCTTAGTAGCTTACAGGTAGGGTTGAAGGGGCGGCGCCGGTGCGGGAGGCGTTGAAGGGGCAGCGCCGGTGGGGAGGGCACGGACGGCGCCGGGGGAAAGCGCGGACGGCGGTCGCTTGGAGTGGGCTTGCAGACGGACGACGATCGCTGGAGCTAGTCGCCGAGGGGGCGGCGCCGGTGGCTTTCGTCTGGGCTGCTGTGCAGCAGTGCGGGAGGGCGCAGGACATCGCGTCGCGGAGCGGCGGCGGCGGTGGCGGGAGTGGAGGCACTTGGAGTGGCGGCGGGAGCTAGGGCATGTGGAGTGGAGGCACTTGGAGTGGCGGCGGAGCTAGGGCACAGAGCGGGAAGCGAAATTTGCGAAGTATGCGTAAAGCGCGGCCGAGCTATATGTAGAGGAGTATCGTGGCGATTAAGAACAATAACAATCACGAGATAAGCGTTTATCAGTGACGGTTAACCGTCACAGATAACGTTATCTGTGACGGTTATTGTTCTTAACCGCCACAGATAACGTTTATCTGTGACGGTTATTGTTCTTAACCGCCACAGATACCCCCTTCCACGCCATAGATACAGATGACAATCAGATAAACTCGTGAAGCTTGCATAACTCTAAAAGCTGCAGAAATTATAATAAACCATGTTGCATATGACAATACATGATTTTTTTCTTCCATACATTAATACATATGAAGCATGTATAACATAAGTCCTAGAAGCATTTAAGCTGTTTATATCCCGGAGCACATAAAAATTGAGTAAATAGAATTATTCAAGCTACTACATTTCCTCATTAGCCATAGAAACTGAATTCAATTGAACAAGACTCCACCATCGCCTAGTCGAGACTTGAAGTTTCAAGTTTTCTCATCAAAATCATGCATATTTATTTCCTATTAATTCGGCTGTAAATGTACATTTCTTACATCACATTTCCATTACTCCATATAAATGGCGACATGTTGCCATTACTCCTAGCTAATTATTTTCTTTCACAATTTGGCCTTCGTTGTGATCATCGCGATGATAGGTAACTTCTTGAGTGGTTTCTTCCTCGGGCTTCGATCTTTATCGCGCAAAAGGAGGCAACTCATCAAACTGGTTGTACTCTTCCTCATCCACGACATTCTCAACTCCAACGATCCTTCTTTTCCTTGCGTAACTACGTGGCGCTTCTTATCTGCCAGTCGATTATGTAGAATACTTGTGCTACTTGATTCGCAAGTACGAATGGTTCGTCTCTGTATCCGACATGTTCGATGTCCATAGTAGTAAAGCCGTACTTGTCCACCTTGACACCATTCGGGAGTCGTACCCAATGACATCGAAACACCGGGATCTTGAAAATGCAGTAGTCTAGCTCCCAAATCTCCTCTATGAACCCGTAGTAGATGCTCTTAGATCTTTGCTGTGTTGTCGTAGGCATCTATACGGACACCACTGTTTTGGTAAGTGCTCTTGCTATCCTGAGCTCTCGTGTAAAATGTATATCCATTGATGTCATATCCTTGCCATGTCGTGATTGTATCTGAAGGCCCTTTTGCCAACCACCTCAATGTAACACTCGTTTCTTCACCAGACATGTGCTCCACGAACCAATGGTGAACAAGCGATTGTGCTCTTTTGTTATCCAAATCTCGACTTTCCTCGGTTTTCCCTCCTTAGCTTACCCTTGTGTATGTCCATATCGGGCACACCTCAAGTATTTGTTGCAATCTTGTGAAATGGGCTTGTTAGAACAAAATATTATCGTAAGAATTTGTAGATTTCTTTCCTATTACACCTTTCCCACCTAGCCTACCCTCATGGAGAGATCTTGGCACTCCTACGGTTCGACCTCCTCCATGTAATCGACCTGAACTCAATAACCTCCTCGGTTGCATAACCTTCTACAATTGAGCCTTCCACGAGATCGACACGTACATATTTCTTGAGAACACCCATATACCTTTCAAATGGGTACATCCGATGCGAGAATACGGGTACGCAAATATTTATCTCATTGACAAGGTGAACAATGAGATGAACCATGATATCAAAAATGATGGGGAAAATACATCTCCGGGCACGAGTCTTTACCACATCGGCTGAAGTTCATAAAGTCCAACGGGATCGATGACCTTCGTGAAATCGTGTTGAAGAAGGAACACAACCTCGTGATTGCCTCTCGGACCTTGTCGAGCAAAATACCTCTAATTACAACGAGGAGCATTTGTGTCATCATCACATGACAATCATGAGACTTCATGCCGCTTAACTTCAAATCTTTCATCGATACGGTTTCTTGATGTTTGCGAAGTAACCGGACGGAACTTTCACACCATGCGAGCACTTGCGAGTTCATTTTCTCTTTCTTACTCAAAGTGTAGCAAGTCGGGGAAGGTAAAGCCGGCCTTTCCAGTGTCTTGAGGATGTAGCTCGGCTCGATCTTCATGTCTTCCGAGATCCCTTCGTGCCTTCAGTCCATCCTTTGTTTTGCTAGGAATATTCAGTAAAAGACCAACCACGCTGTCACATACATTCTTCTCTACATGCATGACGTCGATGCAGTGTCGAACTTCTAAGTCCTTCCAGTAGGGTAAGTCCCAAAGATGGATCTCTTCTTCCACGTGGTCTTCTCGGTATGGGACCGCGATGTATTACCAAGACTCCTTCCGAGTACAACATTAAGATCCCTAACCATATCATACACCTCTTCCCCACGAAGACGCCTTGGAGCTAAACCGTCCTCCTTTGTCCCGTCGAATTGTTTCTTCATATTGCGGTACGGATGATTCCTGCGAAGGAACCTCCGGTGACGCATGTACACTATTTTCCTCGAGTTGTTGAGCCACACACTAGCGGTTTCATCCATGCCTGGGGCATGCTTTCGCTCCTTTTATAGTGCGGTAGGACAAGGTTACCAAGCGCAGAAAATCATTGATGGTGCGAGAACAACAATGCGCGTAGAGTGAAGTACTCTCGTTTATACTCGTCCCATACTGCATACACCTTCGTTCCACAATATCACAAGATCTTCCACCAATGGTTGTAGGTATACATCAATATCGTTGCCGAGTTGTCTCGGCCCTTGGATAAGCAAGGACATCATAATGTACTTTCGCTTCATACACAACCGGTGGAAGGTTGTATATACACGAGTCACGAACCAAGTGCTATGAATCTTGCTCATGTTACCGAAAGGATTCATTCCATCCGTACTCAAGCCAAACCTTACATTCCTCGGTTCATTTCGAAGTTCTCCTGAAGAGTCTATCGATGGTTCTCCTTTGGGCGAATCAGGGTGTCTCGATTTTCCATCCCTCTTACGGTCTTCCGAAAGTGCCATCGCATCAATTTGGCATGCTTTTTGTTTCCAAATAAACGCTTCAAACGAGGTATTACCGCAAATACCACACCACTTTTGCGGAGCTCCTTTCTTCACCTCGATGCCATTGTCATCGCCCTTACGCTTGTATCGCGACGCTTTGCACACCGGACATACATGAATATCCGCATAGTCTTTGCGATAGAGTATACAAGTCGTTTGGACAAGCATGTATTCTTTCTACTTCCAATCCCAAGGGACATACAACCTTCTTAGCTAGATACGTGGTTTTAGGCAACACGTTTCCTTTAGGCAGTATGTCCGCTAAGAGATGTAACAACGCCGTGAAACTCTTGTCGGACCAACCATTGGCTGCCTTCAATTTCAGTAGCGAGAGCACCGTGTGCAACTTTGTGTATTCCTCCGCACAACTTGGGAACAAAGGTTTCTCCGAATCCTCCATCAAACCCGTGAATTGATTAAACTCTCTCGACTAGTGTAGTTCTCTTACGCATCACGCAACATTTGAGCAGATTAATGTCGCCATCGACGACCAACCTATCCTCATCGGATCCATAAGCGATGTCAAGCGCCACATTGCGGCTCCGTCGTGCGTCGGCGTTATCAAGTTCAAGTATGATCTCCTCTTCACCGTGCCTTGTCCAACTTGTATAGCGGTACAAAACCCTCCGGATCAAGTGCAAATGGATATGGTTTTTGTTAGAAAATATCTTCTCATTCTTGCAATCAATGCATGGACGGTGTATGTACTTCGCCTTATTTTGCAAGTCGTTCTCTCTACGCCCTTAGAAAAACAGATACACCGTCGATATATTCTTGGCTGCAACGGTTCGCATCGTACATCCATCTCCGGTCCATCTACAGTTCATTAATTTAAGCAATTTATTAATATCCAAAATCTTAATTAAATAAATTGTTATTGAATATTCAACAATATGCACTAACGGGACAACATTAATACTAAGTAAATGTTGCAAACTTAATTAATTAATTTTAATATATACTCATACGTAACCAAAAATTATATATATCCTCAGGAAGATCAACATAATAAATTCCTCACCTCAAAATTTCATGATCACCCGACTACCATATTAACTAAAATTTATTTATCATTCACATCCAACAATCTTAATTACATAAATTGGGTTTATATGCTTCATAAAATTCACTAACAATACCCACTAATGGATATATGCACGCTAACGAAAAAAATTAATGGTAACTAAGAAAAAATATTAACTACGTAATTTTTATACATATCCTTGGAAGGGCAACATAATAAATTTCCTCATCTCAAAATGCAAGACAATTAACATCATGATCACCCATCTATCATATTAACTATAATTTATTTTTCATTAATATCCAATAATCGTAAATACATAAATTTGATATATGCTTGACAAAACATTCATCATCTAAACAAGGTAGACAACTTAATCTAATACAGACAAGGTAATAAATTCATCATCTACAAATTGCTAGGTAAATAAAAAACAAACTAAATGTAGACCTTGCATCTAAACCTTAATTAAGCTAGGAATAAACCATTAATGGCAATTTTAAAGTACAAATGAAGAGAGGAGACATATTTTACACACCTTGGAACAATTCTAGGAAGTAGAAGCACAAGATCTTGTCCAAACAAAATCTGAAATGAAAAAGCTAACTTTTCTTCTCGGGCAGCAGAGGAGGAAGATGACCAATGACAGTGGCAACAGCGGCTTTATATAGAAAACATTATTTGTGGCGGTTTTAAATTAAAACCGCCACAGATAATTATATTAGTGGCGGTTATAAAACCAAACCGCCACAGATAATTTATTATCTGTGCCGGTTCCATCTACCAACCGCCACAAATAGTCACAGCGTTATCAGTGGCGGTTTCAAATATAAACCGTCACAGATAATGTATTATCTGTGGCGGTTTTTAGATGAAACCGCCACAAATGGTCCTCCCGCCAATTTTCACATAGAACCGCCACTGATACATGTATTTGTGACGGTTCGAAATGAACCGCCCCAAATAGGGCGTCACCTATGTGCTGTTTTGTAGTAGTGCTTAACGAAAATTATCCCGAACTTTCGGAGATTATATATTGATTCATTTTTCCCCTATCAAACTCTTAAAACTCACGCAATTTTCGCTGCTTTTCTTGTATTGGCTACCGCATCGTGGCGCGGCGTGTCTAGTATTAATAAGAATGCATAGTCTTCCGTTAAACTCCGACTAATCAATCATACTGCAATTAATCAATTAATGGTATCATATCTCTCTCTCAAGCGCATAACCTTCTTCACAAAATCGGTACAGGTCCGGCCAAACTTCCAGCTCAGTAGAAAAGCAGGTGTCGTGCTCCGTTACGTCACGATTTATTTCAGGCCTATGTACTTTTAGATCTGTGCTTAGGATGTACTTGTTTGTGGTATTATATGCGCGTACGTTGCAATAAAAAAGTTTGAGATAATGGAGGGGTTTGTGCAGTACAAAGTCCAGACACAGCACGGAAGTGCTGCGTTCCACTCGCTGGCGATTTGTCCATGTCCATCAGTCCATGCGATCGCCCCATGTCCATGTCCAAGTGGATGCTGTTCTTAGGCAACAAACATTTCTAGGTTGGTGGGGGGAGCTAGGTTTTGTGCTCCCCCTTTAACTAACTGCATGGCCGGCTTTTTAAAATTTTGGTCTACCAGCGGGTCTAAGCTAGTTTAAGCCCTATTTAGACCATACGAATTTCACGTGAAGCTGGTAAAAGCATCCTTCATGAATTTAGAAAGATACCATGTTTCGAACGTGGTCTTATCTCTCCTTTGTTGAACTTTTTTACTGAGACCTCATTTATCACTACTACGTAAGCGAGACATCACTATCATGATCGTCGCCGGTTCTTAAGTTTTTCGAAAAAACGATTGTGATAAGTAACCCGGAGGGTGTTAGTAATAATCACTATCGGTTATGAGATTATAAGTGATTGTGATGTAGCATCGACAGCATCCGAATCGGTTCTTCTACTAAAAGTGATAGTGATAGACACGGTCATCACTATCGGTTCTTTCATAGAAGTGATAGTGATGTGCACGTGATCATCACTATTACTTTATGAAAAGAACCGATCTTGATGACCTACACATCACTATCACTTTTTAGTAGAGAACCGATTCGATGTGCTTACATGGTTATCACTATCGGTTCTTTTATAGAAGTGATAGTGATGACCGCGCACATCACTATCGCTTGTTGAAAAGAACCGATTCGATGTGCTCGTGCTCATTACTAAAGGATGGCAGCACATCACTATCGCTTTTGAAAAGAACCGATTACGATGTGCCTCGCTAGGTTATATATACCACTCGTCTTCAACTCTTCTGTTGTTGCTCCAGAGGAGATTTCTCCGCCACCCGAGAAAATAGTTCATATTGTGTGGTTGGAAGCAATACTTGAGTGAGAAAATTTGAAGTCCTCATGGGTGGGTATTAAGAGGGCAAAATTGAAACCATATCTTGAGGAGATTCCCCTCTTTTTGCCCTCTTTTGCGGTTTTCTTCAAAATGTGTACGTGCTTTCAGATTTCACACTCTTTATTTGACAAGCACATATCTA
Source organism: Guadua angustifolia (assembly GCA_036346375.1). Classification (NCBI taxonomy): domain Eukaryota; kingdom Viridiplantae; phylum Streptophyta; class Magnoliopsida; order Poales; family Poaceae; genus Guadua; species Guadua angustifolia. The sequence continues at coordinate 28,532,229 of CM070502.1, forward strand.
TTTAATTTTTATAGTGCGATCTCCTGTTTATATGGAATTATTATTGCTATCATGTGGTAACTGTTATTAGAGTTTAGGCGGCGTAACCTACGTCTCCCGTTCGAGGGTGCTTATTTCTGCAAAGGAATAGTGCAATGTATGACAAAGTATGACAAAGTTATGGCATTTTCTCTCTTTGATGAAATGTTGAAAATTCAGAACTTGCAGATGTCTGAAAAGGAATAGTGCAAAAAACTACATCAGTGTCGGTTCTATTAAAAAAAGTGATACTAATGACTAACATCAGTGTTCTATTAGAAAAGTGATGATAAAGCATCGACATCGGTTTTATTAAAAAAGATAATCTTGATGATGAAGCATCAAGATCGGTTTTCTTAAAAGAGTGATACTAATGATGAAGCATCGATATCGGTTTTATTAAAAAGTGATACTAATGACTAACATCGTTGTTCTATTAGAAAAGTGATGATAAAACATCGATATCGGTTTTATTAAAAAAGTGATACTAATGATGAAGCATCAGTATCGGTTTTCTTAAAAGAGTGATACTAATGATGAAGCATCAGTATCGGTTTTCTTAAAAGAGTGATACTAATGATAAAGCATCAGTATCGGTTTTATTAAAAAAGTGATACTAATGACTAACATCAGTGTTCTATTAGAAAAGTGATGATAAAGCATCAGTATCGGTTTTATTAAAAAAGTTATTAGAAAAGTGATGATAAAGCATCAGTATCGGTTTTATTAAAAAAGTGATACTAATGATGAAGCATCAATATCGGTTTTCTTAAAAGAGTGATACTAATGATGAAGCATCGAGATCGGTTTTCTTAAAAGAGTGATACTAATGATCCCTCATCAAAGTACTAGTTTTCGGCCAAAATGCACTGAGTGAAAATTAGTTCAAACGATGTCGAAAAATTTTCAAATTTTTTTTGTAGCTTCCTGATACACTACTGATATTCTCATAAAAATTTCAGGTGATTATCAGATCTTTGGAATTTTTAAAAATTCAAAAAGTGATACTTTGTAGATGAAACGTAGATCGGTAAGTTTGAACCGGATGAAAAATAGTACAAACGACGTTAGAAACTTTTGAAATTTTTTGTGAAGATTCCTGAAATACTTGTGATATTTATGTAAAAATTTCAGATGATTATAAAATTTTAGGAATTTTTAACAATTCAAAAACAGAGAGAGTTGAAAACTAGTACTTTGAATGTCAGAATTTTTATAAATTCCTGGAAAAATATTTTGAGTTGAAAATTTTACATAAGAATCCTTAGCTCAAGCAAATTTGAAAAACAAAATTTCAAAAAGTTATAAAAATATTTGAATTGCATGATAAATCCTTAGCTCAAATGAATTGATTTTTGAAATATAATACAACAAATTAAGTTTAGTGCTTACTGCATTGATAGATTTTATTGAGAAAACCAAGAAAGTTGAAATTGTTTGAAATTTTTATATAATGGTACTGAGGAAGTTATTAATCTTTCATAAAAATTTTAGATAATTATCACACTCGAGAAAATTTAGCAAAATCTAACAAGTTTACTGTCCTAATTATGTCCATTCTGTTTTTGATTTTTTGAACATAACAAATGATGTTAAATTATTTTGAAAATCCGGATTAAAAACTCGAAATTTCGGCAAAATTTGCCCGAATTTCATCGAAAATCCCGAAATTACTGTAGCAGTTACTGTAGCAAAATCAATTTTTTAAAATTTTGAATTCGGTAGGTAGATATAAATTGAGGTCCAAACCGAATTTCGCGAAATTACGCCAAATTCGGCGGTTTTGGATCCTGGCGGATCTTGATAATCCTTCGGTCTAACCTAGCTTATTTATCCATTCACATGGGCAGCAATGACGCCCGCATACCTTTGCCCGCCCCGACATCACAGACGGTTTTAATTTGAAACCGTCACAAATAATAAAAAATAGAAAATTTTAAATATTGATAATTACCTCTCCAGCCTTCTAATTTGAAAGAATTGAAATTAAATAATATTATATTTGAAATAATTGGAACTAATATTCCATTTGCAATAATTAAAAAGAACGGTAAAACAGATTCAAAACTTGGAGGCCGCTTTTGAGGCCCTAAACGACCTTTTTTGGAATTCGTCATTGGCGCATGCACTCGCACAATCCAAACAGATCCGACCATCGATTCTGAGCCAAAAGAATGCCCCGATCGGAGTTACGAGTCAAAAGTTATGACTATTTTAACAAAAGTGCTCGTATTTCTTATTTGCAAACTAGAATCGGTGCCCAAAAGAATATAATCGGAGAGCTCATCATGTGATGATTAGGAAAGCTCAAGAACACCAAAATCAAGATCTGAGTCAAAAGTTATGGTGTTTTTACAAGTCAAGTGAATAGTAATGACACATATATTGCAAGCATCATTAATAGTCAAAAGTATGAAAAATAAATTTGAAAGCTTTATCGATTGTTCAGGGTGCTTCACGGGGTTAAAAGCAGGAGGGAGACATAATATGTCAGATGTTATCATACCACCGTTAAAATACTGAATCTTATAAGAACTCTGAAGTTAAGCGTGCTTAGACGAGAGTAGTAATAGGATGGGTGACCTCCTGGGAAGACCACACGTGTGGTGTTAAAAATGTCTAGGAAGATCACACGAGTGGTAATTAGACGAGAGTAGTATTAGTTGTATTAGGATGGATGGCATCCTAGGTAATCTCTCTTAATTTAGTGTTTTTAAATCACCAGCTAGAACGGTGTTTTAATCTGTGCTTTTTTTGGAGAATTTGCAAAAATGGCACACCCCAATGGGTCATCAGAATCACTTTTCTTAAAGAACCGATTCTGATGACCTCTGAAGTTAAGCGTGCTTAGACGAGAGTAGTAATAGGATGGGTGACCTCCTGGGAAGACCACACGTGTGGTGTTAAAAATGTCTAGGAAGATCACACGAGTGGTAATTAGACGAGAGTAGTATTAGTTGTATTAGGATGGATGGCATCCTAGGTAATCTCTCTTAATTTAGTGTTTTTAAATCACTAGCTAGAACGGTGTTTTAATCTGTGCTTTTTTTGGAGAATTTGCAAAAATGGCACACCCAGAATCACTTTTCTTAAAGAACCGATTCTGATGAGGGGGTCATCAGAATCACTTCCCTTAAAAAACCGATTCTGATGAGGGAGTCATCACAATCACTTCCCTTAAAGAACCGATTCTGATGACGTTTTATCACGATCGGGTCAAAACCGATTCTGATAGCTCCACCTCATCACTATCTAAAGACATCGTATCGCCACTAAAACCGATTCTAATGCTAAAAAAGAACCGATTCTGATGTGCCGTTCTGTAGTAGTGTATTAACATTCGACATGGTAGGTTTTTAATAAGGAAAACCCTTTTACGCACCTGCTCGTTGGTTAGGAGGAACATGCAACCCCACACGACCCCCATCTTCCCACCCAGCCTTTCCTTCCCTCATTTCTTCTACCTCGCGTCTCTCTCCCTCTTCTTCTACCTCTCCACCGTAGATTCTCCAACAACAGCAGCCATCGGCTACGACATATAGGATTAGGGTTTCCTAGGGTTAGGAGAAGGATTCACTGTCCCCCCCTACTCTAGGAGGAAGGAGGGGGCGACAGCAAGGTGGCAGTAGCGTTGCTATCCACGAGTTCAGAGGAGGGTGGTTGGTGGTGACAACGGACAACATACCAAGTAACTAAATATTAGGTTCGAGTAAGGCCAAAGGCAATGGAAAAGAGGGGGTGGTGCGGTGAGATGGCACAAACACCACCGACCACCACTGGTAGAAAGCAGTGATAAGGGAGGTGGCGGAGGCAAAGGAGACGACGTCAGTGGAGGAGCCAAGTGGAGGCAGAGGCGCCATAGTGCTAGTAACATCCTTTCAATAATGGATAGGCATTGCGTGTGAATATCGTGGCCATTGTTAAGATATAACAAACCTCTACGGTTTTGTGGGTCAATCTCATATTTACACATAAGGGGTTTTTGGCTATAAATATAATCCATATTATACACCAAAGAAGTGAATAAAGAGAAGAAAGTCCAATTCCCCTATATCATGTGTTCATTTATTGTGCGGCTGTTCTTGTGTATTCTTGACCGGTATTGAGATTGATCTACCATAATCATCTATATTTTTCAACACATTATTAGGACAAAGCTCTACTAAGCCAAACGGTATATATATATGTCGTCAAATTCCCTCTTTTCAATCCGCTTATTTCAATTGGATTAATCTCATTGATTAACTAATGCTGAAACCCAATATTAGATCGCTTAAACTGCTAAATATATTTTTTAATGACAATTACCTGTGGGTTTGGTATGTGTCGCTGGCCGACGTCATCGGCGCCGGAGCCATCTCCGAACATGCGCGCCACTGGCCAGATGCCACGGCGTGCCCACACTACCGGCCAGATACTGCCGCGCTACCACTCGACCGCCTGCATGCACCAGTGGCCCGATCTCACCATGCCATCTCCGACCATGAGCGCCGCTAGCTTAGATGCAACAGCACGCCCATACCGCCGCCCAGACGCCACTCGACCGCTTGCATGTGCCACTGACCCGGCGTTGCGCCAAGCGTGTCGCCTTCGCTGGATCGGCATCAAGCGCCCTTATCTCTTGACTACCTCGAGGAAACCCTCCGCAACCGAGAAACCCACCGCCATGGCCCCTACAGAGAATTGACGCCGCGCGCACCGATTGCTCACCATGTCGCGCAAGCCTGCCCCCACTTCGTCTCGATCGTACAGTGCCCGATGCGCCGCCTAGATCAACTGAGTAGCACCGCCACTTTCAACGAGCCGACCGTCTGAATCCGTTGAACATCTCTCCGAGTCCGTCGAGCGTCGCGATTGCCTCGTTCTAGCCGATCGCGTTTGTCGTCGCTGTCGCGGGACCGTTGCCATGTGCACCAGCCCGCCGTTGCGGCTCACCATGTCGCCACCGCGTGCGCCCACCATTGCACATCTCGTGCTGCCATCGCCGCACCTGCCAACGCCTTTTTCGACGAGGAACTAAAGAGATGAGCAGCTAGGGTTTTTAACACTAGTCACCAGGGGCGAAGCCAGGAAATATTGCCGCCGGGGTCAGTGCACTTCTAGGCTCTAGGTCGTTGACGCTTTGGTAGTGGGAATCTTGGCTTTCATTGGTGCTTTGCCGCATGCCGCCTCGGTAGGGGTCACCTTGTTATTTACGGTGTCGAGCTAATATTTAACATATGGGTATAATGGGCTAGCGAGAAGTCATCGGTGTCAACTGACACCGATGCTTGACTGTAGCTCCGCCCCTGCTAGTCACCCATCGCCCAGCCGGAATGGGGTAAAGGCGGTGAATGGGCCGGATCGCGCGCGAGGCCTATGGCCGAACGGCTTATGGGCAACCACAAGCCACATGGCCTGTTAACGTTCGGCCTGAAGGCCGAAATTTTTATGGCTGCGGCATTTTTGCGGTTTGGCACCTATGTTCTCGGCAAATTATAGAAATCTCACGAGTGCAGTGAATCTTGTGCTATATAATCTTGTTCTTTTCGGTAACTCTAAAAATAATTAGAAAATTCTGAAATTAAATCATAGAAACTGAATTTTTAGGTATATGTGTTTCCATATTTTATTGAACCTTAGATATAGCACACATTGGAATCTTCATATCTCCAGTTTACATTTCCTAGCATATTCACATATTTATATGCTAGAATTATTTTTTTTGTTAATTCGGTAAATCTGAAAATTGCTACTTTAATTAATAAAAAATTATGAAAAATTCTAGAAAAACTTTGAAAATTTTAGATAATTATGTACTAGATAGATATAGAGCAATCTTCACTGATTCAAGAAGTGAGCATGCAATATATTTATTCTACTGGCTACAAAATTCAATTTTGCATGAACATAGGATATGGTAGACATCACAAAGAGGAAATTTGCTGAGCTCACCCTGAATGGCAGCAATTACCTGACCTGGAAAATGGATGACAAAATCAACTTAACAGCGTGATCCCTTGAAGCTGTTATCATCTAATCTGAAGCTGGCGCCCCTACTCTTTCTAAAGTAGCCAAGTGGGCGGCTCTTCACTTCCTAAGACACCATCTCCATAAAGGCTTAAAGGGCGGATATTTGATGGAGGAGGATCTACTGGCACCAAGGTTATTAAGTTGAAAGTCGAGTCGAGTCATCGGTGGGCAACTTGCTGACTAGGGTAACTAGTCATGATTTGTCTATATTAGTCTCTAAACTATGAAGCATGTTAGTAGGACATGCCACATACTAAGTTGTAGAATAATCAAACACATATACATATTGTAACACATGAAATGAAGAGAAGAACAACGTAAGCCTGATGATAAGTTGATGGATTACTTGTTTTGATCCCAACATGTCTTTCTTGATAAATGCCTTTCTTTGAAATTGAGAACACCCTGGAAGTTAAAAAACAGAATAATGAGCAAATAAGTAAAACAACATAAGTAGTTAAGTACTGGATAGCAAGTAAAATAACAGGAGTTACATGACATCATCACATTCACACTTCATAGTTCAGACTTCACATCAAGTAAAAATTTAAAATTCAAGATGATCATTAATAAGGCACTTGGTAGCCACCAGCCACCGATCATTAAGCAATAGCATAAGTGCATAACTTAATAAGAAACAAATTTTGAAGGACAACGATAACTGATAGATAAGCTCTAAGTCTGAAAGTAGCAAAACTAACAAGGGCATTTATATTTGGATTCAGCAATCAAAGTCATCATCTAGTTCAAACTCCTTGATGACTTGCTCCACCCTAAAGAGGAGTAGATGGTGGAGTCTCATCATCATCTAATTCTACATCATCATCAACCGCATAATCTTGGTCATTTCCAACATCATCTTCACTCTCATTATCTAGCTCATCAACATTTTCACCAGCAATTTTTACTTTGAACGCCAAGCATAAGTGATATAGGGGCATATGGGCCGGACATTAGACCTACTAGCAACAATACCACCACAAGAACTCTTAGGATAATTTCAACCTCTTTGATTGTGTGAAGCACTAATAGCTTCATCAACATGAGCCCAAGTTAGATGATCACCGCCACTAGTGCCTGATGAGGACATAGCTACGTCGGATACACCCATGGCATCAATAGTCAATAATCAACAAAATCCTCCTAGTGATCAGCAACATTCGACCCACATAAAAGGACCAATTAACTGAGCTCGTACACGACAACTAAATTATCAGGCAAATTCGTTTCTTGGGTTGCATAATTTCGCTTTAGAGAATAGACCGCTACCTTATAATATTCTTATACTTAGGAACCTTAGCACGGATCAGCAAGGTCATCAACACAAGTCATCAAGAAAGGTGGGAATGCGAAAGGATCTAGTTCGGCCTTCAATGACCAGTCTAAATTCAAACGAACCTAGAGAATGCAAACGGACTCCATTTGGGGTGTGTGAGTACTTGATTGAAAGATAATTTCATTCACTTTCCAACGGATCTGGCCTCATCATCAAATTCTACTCGAGCTGAACACAACAGTAAAAAATGTACGACAATCTCAGTCTTTTGGGGTGCATTGTGCCACCATTATTTTAGGCTGAGTTCCCATGTAATCAAAGTGACATGAGTCCACCTACTAGCAGCCATCTTCTTGGCTATATTCTGGACAAGCTCCCTCTCTATCTCCTCAGGTTTTGTTCATTTATTGTTTTCCCTTGGAGAAACACCAACGGTTCCCCTTGTGCTGGTTGGCCAATCAGATCGAGCAACAGAACCTCAATCATACTAGTGTGAGCTTCATCTTATTTGCAATTTTTAGATTGTCTTTTACTTGTTCTTGCTTGTTTCTTCGATTGCTAGCAGGAACCGACCTTCGTGGTCAGGTCAATCGCGTTCTTGGTGTGGTTGATAACGAGTAGGTGTGGTAGTTTAGCGATTGTCAGGTTCATCCTTGTGTGGCCGGTAGCCGGATCGTCAAAGTCGCCTCTCCGTCCAAATCGGGTGTATCCATCTCACCTAAAGATCGGGCCACCCCGGGAGTGCCCCCATCAGTACCGCCTTCATGAACCGCTTCATCATTGATGTTAACCCATTCATTATCCCATTGATATTCTTTTAGGATCAAAGGGTTGGGTTTCTTTCCTTTAGAGCATTGCTCACGCAACTTTTGGAACCTAGTTGCCATCTTTCGGTTGTATGAAATGTATACCAAGGTATTCAATCTCTTATGCTCTAAACGACTTCTCTTCTTGGTATGGGTTTGCAAAGATAACAATGCAAGTATACAACATACAAGAAGAACAATCAATATAAGGAGTTAAAAACTCATTGATTTGTTAAGTAAAGTATGCTAGCTATATACAAATGAAAATGTACTCTAATTACGCTTGCATCTAGACGTCGAACAACAAAAACTAATGATTTGCTTTGCTAAACATTGGAACTCATAAGTAAGCCCACCATATACACCTTACCAAAGAACTACTAAAGATAAACAAATGGTGCACTTTTAAAGTTGAAAAATAGAGAACCTACAAAGAAAAAATTAAGAAATCATTACACTTAATTACTTATATTTATGAGGACTCTTTCTTTCTCGATCTTTGATCGCCATTGCCTTTGTGAAGCAATCAACTTTTATCCTCTCATAATCATCAGCTTGCCTACTTATCTTGCTTTGTTTATCTTCATTGGTGACTATCTTCCATAGTACATTATTGAACATCGACCTTAGCATTGTAGCAAGTCTTCTATTTGCTTCTTTAATGACGAAAAACTTATTTGGATTGAAGAACAATACTGCCCCATATAACTTTTGCTCCATTTAATTATCCCATTGCTTGTCAACAATTCCTAAGACCTCATTGAGTAAATGTGGCTTGTTTTGCAAAACCTCCTTGATGTTCATCTTCACAGCATCCATGGCTGCACTAATCTCGTGCATTGCTAGCCTCTCATCATTGTCGGCAATCCTCGAAGCAACAAGAAGTGGTTGTAAAGCTCTCATATAATTTTCAACTGAATTCTAAAATGACATAGATAGAACAATTTTAGTAGCCACCTTACTTGGTCCTATGGTAGATAACTTGTTCTCATTCCATTCTTCACTAACAAAGAAACGCTTCAAACCTTGTCTATGCTTGTACATGCTGGTCAAGGTGAGGAATGATGTAGCAAAACAAGTTGTTGTAGGCTTCACAAGATCCCTACCACTAGTCTTATTCCTCATTGCATCAAGAATCCTTCCATGCCTATAGATAAATTTGCACACCCTCTTTGCTTTAGCAATGCAATTGCTGAATTGTTCTATCTTCCCAATGTCCTCCAGTATAAGGTCCAAGCAATGGGTAGCACAAGGAGCCCAAAATAAAGTAGGAATCCTATACATTAGAATTCTACCCACTACCTTGTAGTTAGATCCATTGTCTATGATGACTTGGACCATATAATCTCTCCCAATAGCATCGATTTTTGCCTCCCACAAGCATGTTATCAAGTGTGTATCAGCTGATTCACTTGAAGCATCAACTAACTCCAAGAACAAGGTGCCTTCTAGACTATTGATAAGAAAATTGATGAGATGACACCCACTCATGTCTATCGACATGAGAGAGCAACCATATTTTTGCCATGCTAACTCATGCTTCTCCCTCAATTTATATGTCTTGTTTTTTACTCTTTCAAGCAATGACATCCTTATATCATGGAAACTAGGCGATCTATACCTAGCACCATATTGCCCAACAGACTCGAGGAGAATCTCCCAACTTCTTGAATCGATAGCATTGAATGGTATACCGTTCTTGTAGAAGAAGTCAACTACATGATCATTGACTATTTATTTTTCTTCCTTTGTCTTTTTGGTGAGGTGCTCTAGTGTAGGTTGAGAAGTGCTCAAGCTGTGCCTCTCAGAAACAATATCTTCTGGTGTCTTCCAAAGCATAGAAACAACTAATTTGGTATACTTCTATGGCGGCCTAGGCACTACAAAAGAAGCGACTGATTTCTTTCTTTTTGCAGATGTTCCAAAACTTGGATGGACCTCACCTTCAGCACCATCATCTTAACCTCCTCCCTCTACATGATAATCCTCATCTACCCTCTCCATGGGTTTGAACTTCCTTGAATTGTTCAAGTAGTCGTGCATCTCTTTTCTAATTGCTACGGTTGCTTTAGCACAATTCTCTATAAAGGATCGAGATGGCGAACAGAGGGGGGGTGAATGGTCGCAAATAAAATTTTCCCCCAAAATACTCCAACTAATACCTCAAAAAGATCGCGCAAAGGAAATTGTGAAAAACCCGAACAACTAGACAACTATGTATACTCCTAGCTTGCATGGATGAGTACCATAGAATATGTGGGGATTTTTGAGTCACAATCCTGGTTATCTAGTGTCCAAAACAAAAAGGAATCAATTCAACTCTTGCTTTTAGAAAGGAGATCAATTCAAATCACAAAAGTCACTTTCAGAAAAGCAAAAGCAGAATGTCTAGAGACTATCCTCAATTAGAACAGGTGGTTGGTGAGTTTCTGGTGCTCAAGAAATTTTGAAAACTTTTCTCCCTATGAATAAATGAGTCATAAAGAACTCCACCAAATTTCACATCAAAAATCCTTACAGAAAAATCAGCAAAAATCAAATAACACAGATAGTCAGGAACTTCAAGCAGAAAGTTTGGAGCTCGGTTTTCACCTCATGGCGCCCAAACGGTGCAACAAGTGGACTCCAAAATTTTTCTACAGATGAATATAAGAGTCCCGCACCTTCTCCAATAAGAATTACTCAAAAATAATTTTTTTATATTTTTATAAAAATCAAATACTAACTACTGCACGAAGAACAAGTTCTAGACAGAGTTGCAACTTGATAGAAAAGATGATCTCTACTCTATCCTAGAGTGCAAAAGAGACATAAAACCATATGGATACACTCAAAACATCCAATATCAGCAGCATTTAGAAGGATGGGAGGCAAATCCAAATTGCAAGAAAGTAAATTGTAGGAATTTAAATGTTGAATTTAAGACATAAAGTAAGTGCGTAATTTAAATTCAAGCATGATTGAAAAAGATTTGCATTTCTAGAAAGTAGGAGGTTTACAAAGCCTCACAACAAGGTGGGCAAAACTCAAAAGAGCACAAAAACCTCTACAACCTTAAGGGGAGGAGGCTACCCCTCCACCAGTGGCGGATCCACCATTAGGGCTGGCTGGGGCGCCAGCCCCACCTCCGATCGGCTGAACCCCTCTCCTTCCAGTATCTCCAACACTATGGTGGCAAATCGATAGGTTTAGGAACTGGCAAATAGGAGTAAGATGTAAGAAAAAAAAGTAAAAAAATAATACTGCCAGGCAAGTGGGCCATCAAAATTAGTCACGGGCTCCCTTACTCTCATGGGGTTTCACAGTGCGAAGACTCGGCATCCTTTTCAGAAGCGCACACCGAGTCCGAGGCGAATAATGTCCGTGTCATCTCGCAGGCGGCAGAACGACACACGGATGATTGCGGGCGACAGACGCACGGGTGGGTGTGACCACGCGGCCGGGCAGAATGCGCATCGCCAGAGGAGCACCGGGCAGAACACGCATCACCAGCCGGAGCGTTGGGCGGAACATGCAATGTCGGGAGCTGGGCGGAACACGCATTACTAGAGAAGAGGAATCGGCCGCTCAGAGCGTCGTCTAGCTGGCGGCCGAACACGCATCTCCAAAGCCCAAAGAGGAACCGAGGCTCGCTCCGTCCAGCCGGTGGAACCGAGACAATCGACAAGGAGGAGCGACTGAGGACGAGGAGCCTCTCAGCTTCATATTGATCGCTAGGACGTTCACACCAAAGTTAGACTAATTTGCTAGTGCCATTGATTGCTTTGCTCAATATAAAAAAATTGTCCCAAGCCCCAATACAATGCCTCATGCTTGAATGCCTTTTGTTGTGATATCTAATGTCTGATTTTTGTATTCTATTATCCCAAGTCTATATTCTATTGACTGATTGATGTTTTTGTCTATCTGATTTAATATGTATGAATTTGGAATTTGGTTGGCAATAAATCGGTAGATATAACATTAGTATGTTTATGTTGAGTTCGAACTTCGACGTAGAAGCCCCACCTCTATTTTCATTCGGGATTCGCCAGCGCCCACCCCTATTTATACTACTCTTGGGCCACCTACCACCCTTGGATGTAGCCCTCAACCCTAGAGAACTGATATAAGGGCTAGGATTTGCCCACTCACATAGCCATGCAAGGTCTAACCCAAAACTCACACACATAACGAGTTTTCTTGCACGGTTTTCAAAGCATACTACCTAGACCCGCTAACCTATCAACTAGACCGTAATCCGACGGCCTTCCTTGATCCACGCGGCGTCTAGCTAGCATCTCCTCCTTTCCTTGTCTTCTTGGCTTGCCCGGACTCCGTCTCCGATCATCTTCCGACGATCTCCCGACCGTCTGTACCACCGACGCTCCTCGCCTAGTCCCGGTCATCCTCCGCCTCACCATGACCTAGCACCGTCGCCTGCAACCATAGAGTGGGCGTTGGGCGGGCCGAACCGACACGGCCGAACACGGTGGGCTTCGAACCATGGCGAACAGGCCGGCCCGGAAGGCCAACGGCCGGCCGACCGAGATGTTTCTGAGGCGGCCGCCTAAAAGCACGGCGGGCCGAGTCGTCGGGCCTGGCCAGGTTCGCCCAGATCGCCCATGCCCATGCGGTGCGCCGGTCGCTACTCGCCTCGTCGCATCAACGGCTCAACGCCACGCCAGCACGCCTCGTCGCATCAAGCCATCAACGCGTCGAGCCGTCGACGCCACGCCTAGCCGGCCCCTCGCGCTCGCGGCCTTGCCTCGTCGCATGCATATAGCTAAAGCTAAAGCTAGCTGCATGCACAGGCTGCATGGTTTGCCTCGTCGCGTCACGGTCTAGCGCCTGGAAGGCTGCCTGGAAGTGCAGGCACAAGGAAAAATTGCGTGCTAGTATAGCTAGTACACACAAGGAAAAATTACATGCACAGGCTGCATGGTTTGGTTTCACATGACTAGGACGTATAGCTAGTAGGCACAAGGAAAAATTGCATGCTTGTATGCACAGGGAAAAATTAAATGCACAGGCTGCATGGTTTGCTAGTATAGATGTATAGCTGCATGCATACAGCTAAAACTAGTTAGCTAATTTAATTTATACTAGGTTGAATTGCACCTTCGTGTTCCGCCCACTGCCTCGGGCATACAGACTTCTCGGGCTTTCTTGCAGCGCCGAACCCGCCCATGTCATTGGTCGGCCGTCTTGCCTGACGCCAGCCTTATTTCTAGGCTGCCCTATAGTTTCGGTAGGGCCGCCCTATCGAATCCATTCGTCTTGGGCAGGTGCTTGGCAGTCGCATCGGTAGGACCTTGGGCCGCCTGTGAAAAGCCCGGCCCAACTCCCAGCTCTATGCAACCATCAAAGACAAGGAAAAACCTTTTACATAGTAATGCCCACTAATATATTCAATGATCATCACAAAATCTGGTAGCATCAGATTGCCTGAGACCCAAAAAACAAACCCTCTCACACCGTACTAGGGTCCGGTGCTACCGCCCCAAGCCGGTAACACTGAGAAAAGCAACCAACACTCAAATTGCTTTAAATCGTAATCCAATTCAAATCAAACTCAATTTCAAATCAACCCAAGCTCAAATCTTGTCAATTACTCATCACACACAAGGATAGACCTCCACATGGTCTTTCACTCTACATCTCCAGAAACCCCAACAAGGTGCCACTTCGATCTTCCTACTCTAGAATGGACTCTCTTGTCACAGAGCTTACATTAGAGCAAATCCTTTCTCTGTAAATCAAGCCAAAATCCATATTTCCATGTCGGGTCTTTGGACTTAGCCCTCCACTAAGGATCATTAGAAGGATCATACGGCTTAGCAACTGCAGTTGCAATGACTTATTGGTCTTCGTCTGCCACTAGAACCTCACCTGCACAAGTGCACACAAAGAAATGTTAGTTAGTAATTTTCAGTTTTGAACATGTGCAAATCTGGAAAACCTAATGTGGAAATAAAAAACAATGCACTACAAATACCTAATGTGGAGTTGTGGACATTGCACTGCAAAAACCTATTGTGGAAATCATACACATCATAAACATCACATGTGGAAATCGTAAACCAGATTTGGACTGCAAAAACATCATAATCACATGTGGAAATCTGGACTTACTAGTGTATTGCAAAATCCTCGTAAACATCATAGTTTCACAAAAAACCTAATGACAGCATAAAACACTAGAACAAAGCATTGTTTATGATTACCCGATCAGATCAGAGCATAAAACCTAAGAACAAGACAAGCATTACCCTATCTGTGATGATGCACTAGAACAGTGCAAAGTTGAAAAATAGATGATACACTAGAACAGAGCATTACCCTTGTCTAGATGGGCTGGGGCAGAGGGGAGGAGGTGGAAGTGGCTCTGGCTGACCAACTGGTGGAGGTGTACGGGTGCAGGAGGATGGGAGGAGGTAGAGGCGGCTCCGGCAGACAGGAGCAGGGGTGGTAGACAGGCTAAGGCGAGCTTCAGCCGAGGTAGACAAGTGGCTACGGTTGAGGCCAAGGCAGATGGGAGGAGGTGGAGGTAGCTCCGGTAGGTAGACAAACGGCCAAACGGGTGTAGGTGGTTGTGGCGGTGCCCTGGTTAGAAATCGATCTAGGGCTGCAGGATTTAGGGTTGAGCCACTCCATTCCATGTATGTATGTGTCATGTGGTCATCTCTCTAAACATGGGCCATGAGTCACCCAGCTAGGAAAACTCGATTAGTCACGGCAAATCACCGATTAGTTATCCAGCTGCCGCACGACTAGTTGCTCAAGTCGAGTAGATCACTCTAGTCATCCTCCATGTGCTGACTGGATGACTAATCATGGATTAGTCAATGACTTAATAACATTGGTTGGCACTATAGAATTCCTTAAAAGAACACTACCTGCAAAGACCACCTGTTGCTAGAAGCACAATGTGAACGGATCCTCATATGCTTCCAGGACTTCAAAATCGTGGCAATATACAACTCCACCATGCACAAGCTTGTCTCCAAACTATGCTTCTGTAACTAGAAAGTTACATATTCTGA
Source organism: Guadua angustifolia (assembly GCA_036346375.1). Lineage (NCBI taxonomy): Eukaryota > Viridiplantae > Streptophyta > Magnoliopsida > Poales > Poaceae > Guadua > Guadua angustifolia. Next base: position 28,547,366 of record CM070502.1, read on the forward strand.
TATGATAGATAAGACCTTGTGTACCTTCCACCCAACATGAGGATATTACAGCAATAGTACCATCGTGCCAAGTACTAGAAGTACTGCAAGCTTGTCTGCACTTTGCTAGAAGTAGAAAAGCATGATGAACTCCTGATGAAGAATCATCGTGTTTTTTCCAATTGGACACAAACAATGCCCGAAGCGCGTGTCAATGCTCATCAGGCTAGCAACAACCATGGCTATGGAAACAGCTTAAGGCATTAAGGGAAAATAGAAGAATGACAGAATACAGAAAGGTAGAGGCAAACCCTAGGGGAGAGATAGATGTAAATGGATAGGGAGGTTATAGAAGCAAGACTGAGCCAACAAGATTGCTTATCCTCCACAACCGTGCTTCAGGTGTGGTTGTATTGGCCATTTGTCTCGCACTTGCCGTACCATGAAGCATCTTGTGGACCTTTACATGCAATCGCCGGTAAAATCAAGAAGACCTAGGGGAACAAGGTTGAGGCATATTTCACCGCTCAACCTGTTGTTGGCAAGGCATTGTGAGATGTGATGACATGGTCCTCGATCTCATGAAGGACATGAAAACGCCCATGGAGCAAGACAATCTTTTTGGGGTTGAGCTTTAGGAGTTCTAGAATGACACACACGACTTATATGAAGACCTACAGTAGTGTCCCAAATACTCCCTTACTTTGCTAGTCGATGCAACATTTCCTTATGAATCTCCTTATTAGTTTAGTTTTAGTTCCTAGTGAACATTGGTCTATGCTCACGAAGAGCAATTATCATTGAGGTTCAATAATTGTTATTATTATTTCTAGAATATTAAATCCATTTATTGTGCTATGTTTTTTCTATATTTTTTTATAATATGTTTCCTTATGCAACAACTATTTTAATGCTAAAAGCATACTTTTAATATAGAAAAAGTATAATCCAATGGTGGAGGAAAAAATTTGTCTTGTAGATAGTTACAACACCAATTCAATTCTTATAAAAACTAAATGTTTTTAGACTTTGCCTAAGAAAATTGGAAATATTATGACTATCGCTGAAAGCAATGCCCTTATTGCTGGCACTGGAAGGGCTATCATACTTCTCCATATAGGTACTCGTATAATAATAGATGATGCTCTCTTGTATCCTAAGTTAATTCATACTCTATTAAGTTTCAAAGACATTTATCTGAATGGCTTCCGCATGGAGACAGATAATGAGGACACTATAGAATACCTATTCATGACTTAGTTTAATGGACATAATAAATGTCTGGTTGAAAAACTCTATTCCTTCTGTTCAGGATTATACTATACATATATAAAACATGACAGATATGTTGCGATGAAAATAATACTTAAAAATCTAGAACTCTTTAAGATTTGGCATGATCGACTGAGCCATCATGGATTGAATATGATAAGAAAATCATTAATCATTCTGCTGGCCATAATAGAAAAACTATAAACTTCTATACACTCAAAGACTTATGTCCTGCTTGTGCTTAAGGAAAGCTTATAACTAGACCCTTTTATCTCAAAGTTAGGGAAGAATTACTGAGATTCCTAGAGAGAATTTAAGGTGGTATTTGTAGACCTATCCAACCCCTGTTGGGCCCCTTTAGATATTTTATGGTCCTAATAGATGCCACTACTAGATGCCTTTTATCTACTCGGAATCATGCTTTTGCTAAATTAATAGCCCAAATCATTAAATTAAGAGCATCCTTTCTAGATGAAAGGATTAAGTCTATATGAATTGACAATGTCGACAAGTTTACTTCAAAAGATTTTGATGATTATTGTATGGCTCTGGCATTAATGTAGAACATTAGTACCACATGACCACACACAAAATGGCTTTACAGAATCATTCATTAAAAGGATATAACTTATTGCTAAGCCACTTTGCATAATTGTAGGCAACCATAAGTTGTTGGGGCCACACAGTGTTGTACGTTGCTGCATTAATTCAACTCAACCAGCCACATACCACACCTTTTCCCCTTATAGTTTGTGCGTGGAAAAGAATCAATTATTTCCTATCTACAAAAATTCGATTGTGCTATATAAGTGCTGATTTCATCACCACATCGTGCATCCATAGGCCCTCACCGAAAGTTAGAGATATATGCAAGTTATGAATCTCCGTCAATTATTAAATACCTTAAGCCTAGGACAGTAGATTTGTACAAGGATTGGTACGCTGACAAGGATCTGTATACAACTCTATATGCTAACTATATCATTGATAGGGACAATTTCTTATCGTGAAGTAGATTGGAATTTCACGAGCATGTAGTCCCTAGACCCATGCACTAGAGAATCTGAACTTGAAATTCAAAGGATAATATATTTGCAAAAAATAGCTAATAATCTGCCAGATGCCTTCAATAATCATAAGGGAGTGACAAAATCACAAATACTATTAATAAACGCATAGGGGATAGTGAAAATACCCTAGATAGATATTGAATCCACTTTTACCCCTCATGGGAAGAAGAGAGGGAGACCTCCAAGCGCACGGGACTCAATTCCACGAAGACACCCACATAAATAGAGAATCGAACAAGACAATTGACTCCCTAAGATAGTGAAAGAAACTCAACCTGATATTGAGAAAATCCTTGAAGCCATCCTAAGGATGGTAACCCCACGAACATTTTCACGCACAATCAGACACTGGGAAGTCGGAATAGCTAGACTCTATCGTTACGGGAAATCATGAGTTGCAAGAAATTAATGAAGAAATATCCACAAATTATGTGGTTATAAGATAGTTGTATAAAAGAGATAATAAAATTGTCAACATATATTTTGCCTCAAAAATTGTTAGAACCCTTAATTTGAATCTAGAATCAAAGTCCATAGCAGAGAGCTAGAAGCACACTGATTGGGTCAAATAGAAAGAGGCAATTTAGGCAAAATTGCACTCACTTAACAAAAGAAAAGTCTTCAATCATATTGCTTGAACACCTCCTAAAGTGTTCCTTATATGATTCAAATGGGTTTTCATCCGGAAGAGAAATGAGAACAACCATATGTTGAGATACAAAATGAGGCTTGTAGCACAAGGGTTCACATAGAGACATAGAGACTTGACATTGATTACGATGAAACCTATTCTCTAGTAATAGCTGGAACAACGTTTCGGTATTTGATATCAATGGCAACTAATGTGAACTTAACATGCAGTTGATGGATGTAGTAACCACATATTTATATAGGTCACTGAATACAGACATTTATGAGTCTCTAAAGGGGTCAAATTCCAAATCCTAATAAAAGCAATATCAATATGTATAGCATCAAATTGCAGAGGTCGTTGTATGGGTTAAAATAGTTAGGTGGATGTTGATACAACTAACTTAGTGAATTCCTCCTGAAAAGGGGTTACTCTAATAATGATAATTGTCCCTAAGTACTTATAAATGAGTCCCATAATGGATTATTTATCATCTTAATTTACATCGATGATCTGAATATCATCGAAACCACATAGGACATAAAAGAAGCAAGTTCTTACCTTATGATGGATTTGAGATGAAAGATTTGGGCAAAGCCAAACATTGCTTAGGTCTGTAGCTAGATCATTTCCCTGAATGAATCTTTGCGCATCATTCTACCTATACGAAAAAGGTTTTAGAAAATGTTAACATGGATAAATCTCATCCTTTAAAGACCCCTATGGTAGTTAGATCCTTGATGTGGATAAAGACCCATTCAAACCAAAGATGAAAATGAGGAAGTCTTAGGGCATGAAGTTCCATACTTAAGCATCATAGGAGCACTTATGTATTTTGCAAAATACACCAGGCCTGATATTGCATTTGTGGTCAATTTATTAGGTAGACATAGTGTAGCTCTAACTAGAATGCATAAGACTGATATCAAGACTTTATTCAGATACCTCCAAGGTACACAGAATCTTGGTTTATTTTATCAGAAGGACTAAGACTCAACCATGGTAGGATATACGGATGTTGGCTATTTGCTTGATCACCACAAAGCCAAATTTCAGATTGAGTTTGTGTTTCTCTGTGTGCCACAGCCATTTCTTGGTGGTCCTCTAATCAGACCTTGGTAACTACCTCTAACAACCACTTACAGATTTTGGGGTTGTTTAGGGGCTATCCTTTAATTTTAGACCAAAAGCTCCTCCAAACAACATGACTGCAAAACAGCTAGGAAGCTAAGCTATAGCACAAGCACATTTTAAAGCTGCAGCCACTGGGGAGGAGCTTTTTCAGCTTTGGCTTCGCTCAACTGTCTCCCATCTCGCTCGCTCCGCCTCTCCGCTCACTCCGCCTCCCTCCTCGACCCGCTGTCTCCTAGCCTAGTCGCCTCCCGACTCCCTTCGTCTTAGGCGCCGCCTCCACGACTCCCTCCCCCACAAAAGCTACAGTTTACCTGTGGCCAAATTTGCCATACGACATAACAAGAAAAGCCCTGACCACTATCTCTGGTGCTTTTTCTGTTTCAATAGTTTAAAGTAGCTTTTCATCGGTATGACCCCCAAATAGGCCCTTTAGCACTATATGAAATCTCATATGAATGTGTTTAGCTAAGACGTATGATTAGCTATATTTAGAAGTCATGTGGCATTAACATCGTTAATACCCAATAATTATCTATGAAGATAATGTTACTTGCGTTGCACAAATACAAATGGATTATGTCAAGAGTAATACCATAAGCATATTGCCCTCAAATTTTCTATCCTCGTGAACTCCAGAAGAATAAGGTAAAGATATTGCAAACTAATTCGTGTGACCTTGAAGATACTACCGTAATCCAAAAGATTGCAAGTTACACTCTTTTCTACGGTGAGTTCTTCGGAAGTTTTTACTTAAGATTTTTAGTAAGGCAATAAGTGTAATACAATTCGTGGATGTTGTCTACTCTTTTCTTCACCTTTTTTTTCTACTGGATTTTTGATGAAGTTTTTAATAAGGCATATGCATTACACGGTGTCCCCTTTTTTTCCTACTAGGTTATTGAGAGTTGTTTTTAATAAGACATATACATTACAAGATGGAAAAATATCTCTGTAATCACCCTCGGTGAAACCAGGTGCAATGAACTAAAAAGTTTCAAAAATTCTGAAAAAATCATGGATGTACATCTCAACTTACCCCTACATATAAAATTTCATGATCAAATTCATCTTATACTAGCAGTTACAAAAAGACAAATTTAGCATGAGCAATGATTTTTACTGTTCATCACTATTCATTTTGCTGCTTGTTTTTTGTAACCACTAGTATAGGATGAATTTGATCATGAAATTTTATATGTAGGTGAAAGTTGAGATGTACATCCATGATTTTTTTTCAGAATTTTTGAAACTTTTTTATTCAACATTCGCTATTTACTTGAGAGGGGTTGCACCGATATGTTGCCTTACAAGATATTGGCCCAAGGGAAGTGTTAGGGTGTTTGGAAGGATTCGCTTTCTAGATTCGTGAATCTGGTGAAACTGAAAATTTAACTTCACTAGATTCATGAAGTGAAGCTATGAGTACATTAAGAGTGTTTAGATAGATCTTGTTTACATTTTAGACCAAAAATATAAACTTAATTCATTTTATTTTAGCCTACAAATTTCAGATTTCAGTAAAGCTGAAATCTAAAACTTTACCAAAGAGGCCCTTAACTAACCTCAAGTTTTGTGAGCGAATCCCACATTTACCCTGATGAGTTTTTGGCTTTAAATATAACCCCCATTTTACACGAAAGAAGCAAATAATGACCAATTCCCTCCAATCATGTATTCATTCATTGTGTTATTGTTTTCGAGTATTGTTGATCGGTACTAGGACTCTGATCAATGACAAACATATATATTATTCAACAATAATCATCCCGAACGGATTCCCGATTCCATCGCATGTCATGCTAATGTGATCATCACGCCACTTTCATGTTTTTTAAACAATACGGAACCAAACAAAAATAGCTCTCTTCAATAACCACCTCTTAACAAATCCACCTTGTGACACTTCCTTGGTGTCACTTATGATACGATGGTTAGGTTTAATAATCAGAAGTCGTAGTGCGGGAAACAGGTGCTCGTGGTATTCGATTTGTGTATCTTCGTACTGCCATCTGTAGCCTATTTCACATCCATGAACATTGGTAATATGGTGTACAGTCCCATTCAGTCCACATTTTCGTTTCAGGCGTACGGCAAATCGATTCACATACAGCGTCAAAGCATTCTCCAAATGAACCAAAATTATGATTAGATCAACCTCAAGGGGACCTGAAATTGAGTCATCCTTAACGGGACAACGGCAAGATACCCCACTGGTGCAAGAACCCTTCCCCGGTTGTTACCTCCAATAGCAGGAGAGCCAGCACGGCCAGCATAGCAGCCCGGCCATTCCAGGTCTCAGCGCTCTTCGTCCAGCCCCACTCCCATACAATCACTGGAGGGGGGAGTTCATCGCGTTTCGAGTCGTATGCTGCTAGCAGTTCTTCCACGCTTCCAAGTGGCACAAGTGACTGCAAAGGCAATCCACCATACATCACTGCAAATTCTACAGCAAATAGTTTTATTTTGCTTCTTGACTAAACAATGAAATTCAGGCTATGCTCATCTGGTTGCTAATGCTGATTCCTAGATGTTTGTGAAACAATTGGTATTTCAACTCTTTTGATTTCATTTCAATGAATCAGTGCCATGTCCACCAAGAAAAGATCGATCAACTTTATTTCCTTTTCCAACAATCAGATACAATGATAAGTACCATCACATGCTATGAATAGTTTAATTAATCAAAATATATTACTAAAACTAGGTGCCATAAACGTCATATATAGTCACCTTGTTATTTTTTCATATTATGTATTGTCAAACAAGAATACCAAGGTTCGTTCAAAATGGGCAAGTTGCAAGACAATCTTGTCAGGCGAAGCATGAACCTATCCCAATGCATGCTTTTGCAGTCACTTTAATTGTGTACTTATTTTTATTTTCCTGCTGATCCTAAATCTTTGGTTTTAATGCTGCCAATGAAGCAAAGCCAGCCCCACTTTGCATCGATATATAATTAATGATATGTAAGCTTATTCAATGACTAGGTTAGACTAGGAAACTCAAATTGGCCTGCATTTAACTCTGAGCTATCCCAACATCTTACAGAACAAAACACATGCATATTAGAAGCTGCCATCATCAAATAAAATATAAAACAGGAATATACAAAGCACGTGAAAATGATTATAGTCTGATCTATCATAAGATAGAGATAAAGTTATTTTGCATGTTCTATGGTAGTTGTTACCTGACGAGCCTCAAGATTGGAAATTGCCATTGCACCAACATAAGGCAGGCTTTCAATAACAGCATCAGCAAGGTCTGAAATGAATGTTGGTTCACAACCTAATGCAGGAACACGTCCCCAGTGCTTGATGCCAGATTCTAAAGCCAATTCCTTGTACTCTACATCGATTTCTTCCAAAGTTTCAATATGTTCACTAACAAAACTGGAGGGAGAAGACCAGAACAAAAGATGATGATTATCTAAAATTGAAAAAAGAACAGTTCAAAGAAAGATGCCAAACAACATGAAGGTTATAGGGAGCATAATGCGTACAAAGTATCATTTTAATCACAACAGCAGAAGCCAAGTTAAGAGAAGTAATACCTAATGGGAACAGCTAGAAGGCTCTTTACCCCTCTCTGCCCAAGCTCAATAATCGTCTCATCAGTGTAGGGTTTCAGCCATTCCACTGGTCCTACTCGGCTCTGGAGATTCATGAAAAGATGTTAGTTCAGAAGAAGAGAAACCCATTAGTTCAAAATAAGAAAACCACCAATGCTCTCTGCTTCTGTAATTCCACAGATTACTTCAAATATTTGAGGGCTAATTTCAAAGACCTGAGAAAAGCAGCCACCACACTGATGTTATGCTAATAATAATTAGGCTCCCCATTGGCTGGTGAATGTATAGGTCTACGACAACTGGAGTAGCTTATGTGAAATGCTTAGGTGTCAATCAGATAAAAGGGTCCATTTTATAGTCACATGCGTGTGTGTGAGAGAGAGACCTGATAAGCAAGTGTACATGGATTCGTTATTCCTCTTTTTTCAAGTTCCTCCATGATAAGATCCACGCACTCTTCCATCTCTGCTTTATATGGATCACCAGCTTCTTCTACATACGCCAGAGGAACTCCGTGAGCACTGAAAAATATCATGACCTGCAAGTTTGATACCTCATCACATATATTATTTCCTTCATCAAAACTTAGCAACTGAAAGGGTTATAGTTTGTCCGGATTTTGGGAAACAAATGGCTGCAAAATGGGAACAGGCCAAGACAATCTTTGTCACTAGAAGCAATCTTCACTTAAAGGTTATCATATTAACCGAGGAGGCATTGTCTAGAGACAAGAAACTTTTAATAGAATGGAACTCCTCCAGGTGTCTAAAAAGTCAAATCTTCTACCCTTTTTAGCAGTTCCAACCAGAACCTCTTATAAAATGAGTTTGCTAAAGATTATTATATCAATAATCAAGAAAAGAACATTTCAATTCTCAAGCCTAGACGTATGTACTGTTCAAAATGTTTAAGCATTGGCAGTTTGACACACATGGAAACCTGTTTGTTTGAAGAAAAAACAATTTGCCTACTCTTCTTAACAAAAAGGAATCCTGTGTGATATCTTATGATTACATCAAGGAAATGTCCCCCAAGTGCATGAACCATGGTCCATGGTTCTTACCGCCAGTGGTTCTGGAAATTTTGACAGCTCCTTCTCAATCAAAGTTGCCATGGCCTTGATATATCCTTCACGTTGATACCAGGAAGGTATAACCGTATGTTGCATATTCACCAGATACTCATCCTCTCTAAAACAGCAATTAAGTATGTCATTAGTATCAATTTGCAAAGCAACAGCAATGGGCTATTTATCATTTCAAATTATAGTACTTACCTGAATATGCTCTCCAATAAACGGAGACTTGAACCACTAGTTGATATGGAGAACTGGGGGTACAGAGGTAGTACAACAAGTTTTGTGATTCCATCCTGTTTTATCTAGATTACAAAGAGAATAAATTAATGTCTTCTCCTAAGAAACATAAGTTGAACATTGCGGCACTAGAAGCTAACTAATTTAGTATACCTAGCATAGCGTGATATTTCATGTTAATTCATGAATGTCATGCCATGACCCATGAGTACAGTGTTTGCTAGTTTCTCGTAATCTTTTTTATGTTAGAATATTTAGAAATGCATTCCAGATTCCTGTACTATTGCAAATCCAAAAGGAAAAAAGTCCGTCCACAAAAGATCTGATTAGAGTGAACTCTCAGTTTAGGGCACTCGAGTTTCAGTTTTATGTTACTCAAAAAACAAAGGATCTACTATTGGCACACTTCTGTTGCTGAAATAATCAAACCCCAGAAAATTAACCAACAAGAGAAAACAACAGAAGCAAACAAAAGTATCAGATATATGGCAAGCCCCTACTTGTTCTATAGCTTCCTCAGTGAAGGGATGCCAATACCGCATTCCAACATACACTTTAGCAGGAATATTTTTTTCACATAAGGCCTTCCTCAGTGCTTCAGCCTGTACAAAGATTCCATAAAGCCATCAAATGAAACCTCATAGGATGCACATAGTTTCTGACATAAATTTAAATACTGTTAGAAAAAGTGAGAACATATCACTAATTCACTAAACTACTAAAGTAAATAACTAACACAGTGCCTTATATTCAAACATTAAACCTTATAGGGATACTTCAGAAAACTGGTGTATCAGTATCGGATACCATGTTGGATATGGATAAGGCCCTAATAAATTTTCTATTTTTCAAAAAAATAATATAATTTCTGATACTTGCCCGATACTTCCTCGATACCTCTCAATCATAATACCTCTACCAACTCAGAAGGAGATGTTGTAATCGTTAATACCCATCCCGTAGCCCCTTCTCACTCCCCACACCACCGCCCGCACTCCTCTCTTTCTTAGGCTCCCACGCCAACATTACTCTCCCCTTGTAGATGATAGCGCATGGCACCCCTCTCTCTACCGACGCAATGGCGCTCTTTGTCCTCAACACAGTGAGTCCTACTATTCCACTTCTCCTCTCTTGATTATGGTAGTAGTATACTCCTAGGCAACTAGCAGCAATCAGGAGCTGGTGAGGGCAGTAGTGACCGAGGCAACACATATGGCTGCAATTGGCAGGAATAGAAGCACACAATTGTGGAGACATTTGGGGCAACAATAGACTAGATGCTCTAACGGTGTGTTTAGTTAGTGGTATGAGGTTGAATAGGATGGGATGATCCTGTACCATTTGGTTCCATTGTTTTGAGTGAATGGAATGGTTTAGCATCTGTAGGGAATATTCTTCAAATTTGTATCACACCATCCAGGATGGAATGGTTCTATTCAAGCAACTAAACACATGGATGAATTTTTTCTTAAACCACCTCATACATGTACCACTTGGTACTGTTACAAATGCAGCATAGCCTTTACTCATGGGCCCAATGGGCTAGAAATACATGTACAGTGCAAAGGTAAAAAGGCAAATAAGCCCCTATACATATAGTTAATCTAACACCCCCTCAAACTCATGGTGGGTCTACAACCGAGTTTGGAAAGATGAAACCATGTTGCGCTTTAGTTTGTGCTTTGGTGAAGAAGTCGGCAAGCTAAGCGGCGAAGGCTTTATGATGAAGAGTAACCACGATCTTGCACTTAGGAGGCGAGCGTAGTGAGCATCGAGCGCCGATGTGTTTGGTGAGCTCATGCTTCCCGGATCACGAGCAATCTTGATGGCGCCCGATCTTTGTCGGGCGAGCGATCGTCGGGTAAAGCAACCACACCAGGTCGACAAAAGCCCCAAAGCCAAGTCACCTCAAGCGATCATTTGAGGCTAGCGCCTGAGCTCGGCCTCGGTGCTAGAACAATGATCTGGCGCTTCGTCTTCCAAGAGATCAGGGCGATCCAAGGAAGACCAAGATGGCGAAACGGACTTGCGATCGGCGGGATCGCTAGCCAGTAGCATCTTTATAGGCGAAGGTATGAACAATGGGCAGGAAGAAACGGTGACAGTCGGTACTACCAGTAGCGAAGAACCCGAAGGAGGTGGCCGTAGTGCTGCACGGTGGGAGAGGCCATAAGCGACTAAGGATGTGCAGCGTGAGACACATCCGGACGAGTAAAGCCAAGGTAGACAAGACTCCCAACGGTGTGGCGTGGCAGTGGGATCGGCTAGAGGAACCTGTCGATGGCTCGAAGGTGAAGGTGAAGCTCCATCGAGTGTCGTGATCACGGTCATCGATAAGGCAAGCACGAGCAAGCTCTGGATGTATTCTGTTGAGAGGTAGGAGCACAGTGGCGTGGACTCAACCTCAATCACCAAGAATACAAGAGGACCGGATCGGACATCTGGCTTGCTCATTTGGCGCCTTAACAAAGGCAATAAAGTGAGAATCATCTCGATGATGAGCATGTCATCAACATAGAGGAGGAGAAGGGTCGACCACGAGAGAGGTGTGGACAAAAAAGAGCGGTCATCTTGTTGGGAACAAAACGGTAATTGTAACAACAAGGCAAAGCGCTCAAACCAAGCACGAGGGGCTGCTTGAGGCCGTAGAGAAGGCGGCAGAAAGCGGCAGGCGTGACCATCGGGAACAGCTGGCAGGGAGGTGGGTGCATGTAGACCTCGCACAACTTCGCCGTGAAGAAATGCATTCTTCACATCGAGCTAGGAGATGGTCCATTGACGAAGCGAAGCAATGACCACAAGGGAGAGGGTTGTCTTATGAGCAAGCTGGAGAGTGCGTCTCGCCATAGTCACGGCCGTGCTCTACTTTGAAAACCCCAGCGACAAGGCGCGCCTTGTGGCGCTCAAGAAGAGAACCGTCTGGCGAGTCTTGATCTTATAGACCCACTTGCATGTGATCGGGGTGGCGGTGGAGGGCGAGAACAAGATCCCAAGTACGGTCGCTCAAAGCGACCAAGCTCCTCGGCCATATAGCGCCACTCGAGATGAGTGGCACATCCGATAAGAAGCGGGCTCGGAGAGGTGATGTGAGAAGAGAAACCGTGTCGTCGGGGCGAGGAAATCGTGCTTCTATCACGAAAGAAGTGTCTGAGTGGGGAAGAAGGATCCAAGGCGGGAGGAGGAGCGAAGAGGAGAAGGATCAGGAGGAGGAAGGAGTCCGACGAGAGTAGTGAGACGAGGAGGTCGAGCAGGGAAGAAGTGAAGGTGTCGCGAAAGAGAGGTGGTAGAGGAGCGAAATAGGTCGCGAGGAGGAGAAAGAACAACGAGGAGGAGAGGAAGGTATGGTGGGAGGTGGGGAGGGTGGTGGAGGTGGTAAGAGGAAGAAGAAGGGACAGTGAAGCGGGCGGTGGCCGAGAAAGGAGAGACTCAAGTAAGGAGGAGGTGTCGAAGGAGGAGTCAAAGGCAGGACTCGTCAAAGAAGGGGCGAGACTCGTCGAGCGTGACATCTAGGGGCCGAATCCTCGACCAAGAGGATCAACAATGAAACCCCTACGCTCGAGTCATAGCCAAGGAAGCGCCTTTGCCGTGCGAACGGTCGGCTTTGTTCGCTCACGAGGTGAAGAAGAACATAGACAACACACCCAAAGGTGCGAAGGTGGTATCTTGAGGGTCGCCATAGAGATGCTCAAGCGAGTGGCACCACGAAGAAGCGATGGGCGGTGAATGTTGATGAGATAGACTGACCTCCCGAAATGGGGAGAAGCAGTGAGCATTAATGCTCGGCGGTCTCAAGAAGGTAGCGGTGCTTAGCTCTGCGACTCCATTCTGCGCATGAGCACCGGTGCCACGATCTTGAGGAAGGTACCTGATCAAGAAGAAAAGCGGCGGAGAGCGATGAAGCGGTGCTTTCATGCGTAGTCGTATGAAAACACTCGAATGGGTGAGTCGAGCGAGTATGAACCATGGTCGGAAAGCGATGGGCGACTAATACGATCACGAGACTTAGAAAGTAAATCCGGTGAATCGAGAATAATCATCAATGAAAATGATATACCAACGATGACCCTTTCGAAGCGAAGTAGGTCCCCATACATCTGAGTGTATTAAATCAAAGGACGACTTCGACCGAGAATCACTACTAAGGTATGGGGGCTGTATGGCTGTTGCTAAGCTTCTGACTGACGGGAAGGAGGTATCACGAGACCTTCTCAAGAACACCACGACTCATCAATGAAGACAGACGGGACTCGACATGTGACCCAAGCGATGATGCCGAGCAAAATGGCGGAGGTGGTAGTGGCGAACAATGACATCTGAAGCGATGAACATTGGTGAGGAGATAGAGACGATGAAGCGGAAGCGAAAAGGAAGAAGCGGTCGAGTTCCTAGCGTGTTAAAGTCAGGTCCGTGACGCGAACCAACTAAGCGTCCTTGTCTTGCGAACTGAATAGAGCAAGAGTCGACTTCGAGTGTCTGAAAACCAAGATCGGAGACCCGGCGAGATCGGCTACATAGTAAGATAGGGCACAGAAGCAGAAGGACACAAAAGGAAGGCGTGTGAAGAGTGCCTGTCCGATTAGCGAAGAAGTGTACCATCGGTAGTCCTCACGGACACAGGAGTGGCCGGAGACCTCAAGGAACCTGTGAGTCGGATCGGTGTCATATGGAAAAAGCTCGAGAATCAAGATACGAGATACTGGCGTGAGAGAACTTTGTTGGCCGAAGAGAAGAGGTTTGTGGGGAACACAGGTCAAGCGAAGCTCCATGCAGTCAAGTCGGTGAGTCAAGGCTGAACAATCGAGAACACGGTGGCCCAGTCTTTGCCGGTGGTCTTGGAAGTACTCGAAATGTACCAGCCTTATGAAGGCGCTTAAGCCTTCTTGAATGGTGTGGCAGCCTTCTTTGCGATGGTTACCTTGAGTCCAAGAGTCTGCTTGGATTATGCTTTGATGACCCCGTGCAGCCAGAAGCCTCCCTTTGGTCTTGGGGAGAGAAGGGAGAGGGAAAGCGGTCGCGTGTGGAGGAGGAACCTCAAAATGCCAGCTCTGATCATGCGGAGAAAGCATACGAAGCAGAGTCTCCTCCAGCCGCGAACTGCGTCGGGGCCTCCGCCATGGGCCAGGAAGCGGCGGGCTGAAGCCCGAGCCGCGGAGGGCTCAAACTCCGGCGAAGCAGGTGAGGCAGGGCAGAGCTCCAGCCTGCGGTGATCTCGGAGGCGAACACAGCCTGAGAGTGTCGGGAGGAGGCTCAAAGCGTCAGTGACGGTACCGATCAGTGAGCAAGCGATAGAAGTCATCAGCAGTAGAATCCTGCTGCTTTGGAGAGTCTCGGCGAGTAGAAAGAGGTGTAGAAACTGGTGCCCCGTGATCCCGGGCTGCTGCGTACTCCCATCCTGCAGGCGGACTCGGGTTGACCACGTCAGCTTGGTCAGTCATATCTTGCCAATGAGGCGGCAGCCTGACAAAGCCTCGGCTCGCCAATCCTCTAAGCGTTGAAAAGCGGCGATGTAAACGTCAAAACGCTGCTTCGTAAACACTGCCATAGCATGGTCGGCACCGGTGAAATTTGGCAGCCGAACTGGAAACAACGTCGGTGGTAAGTATGGGCCGGTGAGATCTTAAAAACGGCCGATTGTCGAGAACACAAGCGAGTGGACCGCTCGCGGAAGTTAGTCTTGAAATCGAGCTGAATCTGCGGAAGGCGGCCCAGTCAACAACGCGCCCGAGGTAGAGTGAAGGCCGTGGCCGTAAAACACCAGACCAGTAGAAACGATCTTTGGACTCCAAGCCCTAGCCTTGAAAGGAAGCAAAAGTGGAAGCGAAGCGAAAGCGTCCCGGCGCGCACTGGAGGAAGGAAGCGGCCGTGGCGGATGAAGTCTAAGCCTTGACCTAAGACCCTATGGCCAGCCGGGCCGAAGGCAGAAGCGGCCTTCGAGCGCATGGACGCCTTGCAATCGGCGAGCGCAAAGCCGGCAACCGATTCTCAGCAAGCCTTGGAAGCCAGCCGAACAGCGGAGACGGAGAAGCAGGCAGCAGGAAGCAGGCCGAGCCTTGACAACCTGCCAGGAGGCCTTGAGCTCGACCGAGAGAAGAAAAAAAAAAAGGAGGAAGGCCGGGGCTCCGTATAGTAGCCATTTCTGCCCGTGACTAAGCCGGAAGGCGGCAGCTGCGATGGAAGAAAACCCTAACCCTAGTGCTCTGATACCATGTTACAAATGCAGCATAGCCTTTACTCATGGGCCCAATGGGCTAGAAATACATGTACAGTGCAAAGGTAAAAAGGCAAATAAGCCCCTATACATATAGTTAATCTAACAGGTACAAGAAACCAAACACACCCTAAGTCGCTTGTTATGGGTTGACGGGCCTACGAGATGATCTGACTCATTTGCTTCTTCATTTTTTTTTGTTATTGTCTATTTTATTTGTGTGTGACATACCATATCAGCATATCTCATGTAAGTCTCTATATTTTTATTTTTATTATATACAACAACCACCACTAAGACTTTTGTCTCTTTTTTTTCTTTCTCGAACGCGCAGGAGAACTAAGCATCATTATATTAAGAAGGACAAAAAGGGAGTCCAAAAGGACTCAAGTACAGAAAAACAGAAACAAAAAACAGAATAAATAGTAACTATTGAAGCCCTAAGGCCATAAGCCAAACTCCACAACTTAGCATCATCCCTAATCTCCAGTAAAAGACAGCCCACGTTAGGCGAGGCACCATCAAACACACACCCATTCCTATGCTTCCAAATCCTCCAAGACTTTTGTCTCAAACAAGTTAGGGTAGGCTAGGAAAGAAATCCAATCAAAGTCAATAAAACCACTAAACCTTCGATCTTAGGTCATGGTTCCAATATGTGGATCGCTAACTTCCATGCACTCATATCCAACTCCAAATCTTTGGGAAAATTTTAATCCCTTAAGTCTCTTAACTATTTCTTCTCACGTCAGTTTCGGTCAACCTCTGCCTCTTCTTACGTTTTTGATATGACTTAAAATTCTACTATGCGTCGGTGCCTTAGGAGGCCTCCATTGGACATGTCCAAACCATCTTAGACGATTTTGGACAAACTTTTCTTCAATTGGTTTTACCCTAACCCTATCACGTATATCATCATTGCAGATTTGATCTCGCCTTATATAACCACATAGACGATTTTGGACAAACTTTTCTTCAATTGGTTTTACCCTAACCCTATCACGTATATCATCATTGCAGATTTGATCTCGCCTTATATAACCACAGATCCACCATAACATACACATCTTTGCTACACTCATTTTCTATACATGTTATCTTTTTGTCGTCCAACATTCCTCTCAAACAACATTACATGTCTAATCGCCGTCCTATAGAACTTACCCTTTAACTTTTGAGAGACTTTTCTATCACATAGGGTACCTGATGCTTGGCGCCATTTCAACCACTCCGCTCGTATCATGTGGCTCACATCTTCATCAATCCCACCATCACTCTGTAGCATTGATCCTAAATATTGAAAAGTTTCCTTCCTAGACACTACTTTTTCATTCAGACTATCATCTCCATCATCAGCCATAGCTAAATACACACCTCATATACTCAGTTTTTGTCCTACTAAGTTTAAAACCCTTTGATTCTAGCCTTCCTCCACAACTCAAATTTTCTATCAACTCCTACCCAACTCTAATCAATTAACACCATATCATCAGCAAAAAGCATACACCAAGGAATCTCTCCTTGCATGTCCCGCATGATTTCATCCATCACTAAGGCAAAAACATAGGGGCTCAATGTTGACCCTTGATGTAGTCCTATAGGAAAGTCACTGGTATAGCTATCACATATTCTAACATTAGTCACAACATCATCGTGCATATCCTTAATTAAGGTTTATTTTTATTATACACACACATGTATGATGTATCGATGTATCAATATTTTTGGGAAATGGCATATCACAATATCGGCGTATCACGTATCCGTATCAGTATTGGTGTATCCAGGCACCCTAGGTGCACAAGAACAAAAGCTAACTGCCCAAAATCACATTGCCTCATAGCCAATCATTGGAATCCCACCTGTGGCCAAGGAATAGTGAAACAGGAAAAATATGTTTGCTACTCACAATATATGATCACTCAAAGTTCCATAGGCATATAGCCCATGAGTTGTAACAATATAGCCCAATGCTCATGTATTGAACAACCGAGTGTGATGCAGCATGCTACAAAAGCATGAATGTTGAGAATAATTATTGCAATATTTATTCTAATTATCTAGAATGTTCTCTAAGACCCAATCTACTAGATGGGTTAATGAGTCATCTAACAGGAATACTACCTATTTGAAGTTAAGCAAGAGAATATCCTCTTCCCTTGATTCATTTAACGTTTCTAAGAGATTCAGTGTGCAGTAGTCATGGAAATTGGCAATTCAGACAATAAAAGATCACAATATACCTGCGCGTCAGTAATTTGTCGAAGAGGAGAACCACCACCTATGGATGCATAACCTTCCTTGCTCTTTGGTGCTCTTACAACAGATATGAATTGTGCTAGTGGCTTCTGTAGAAAGCGAAACATCCTAGGAAGACGGATAATGTCCTGTCATCATGCATCATGAGATGTCCAATGAGTAATAGAAAACAAGTTCAATATGGATTTCTCAAATACACTACTAACATGGAGGTGGCACATCTGAACATCAAAGCATTCAGTTCTCTCTCTTTTTAAGCTACAACATGTATAACATGATGTTAGAAACTTAGGCTAGCACCAAGTTTATTTGACCTTTACATCTAAGACTTTGAAATTCGAAGAAAAATAGAAGGTTAAAAAGTATTTTGTTGCACATTTCAGAAAAATATAAATTTCTCACCATTAATTGTTTTGGCACCATAATTTTTAAATCTGCAAAATAAAAATAAAAAATATAGCAAGTCAAAAATCTTAGTGAGCTATGATTGCATTTCAGGATGGTAATTACCGGATCAGCAAAAAGATTAAACAAGAAAGGCTGCACATCATCAAGGGTCTCTGGGCCTCCAAGATTCAGTAACAGAACACCAATTTTTTCATTGACAACAAGAAGTTTTCTAAATTCAGACTGGGAAGTAAGAACTGCCTCTGATGCTGATGAATATCCTCTAAAGTGATGCGTAAGTCAGGTGACAGTTGAGAAGACCATCTCAACTTGCATTTGCAGGCTGAAGGCTTCCTATGGTAACATTGTCCAAGACAAAGTCTTGTATGGCTACCAACTGAGCAAGATTTAATTGCATATGTCCTTGATAGATTGACCCTGTTTGGCCACAAAAAAAAGGGAACAGTACATATTTAAGTAGATCACTAACTGTGGCACTCCATATGGTCATAAAAAGTAGCACACAAAAGATATATCACTAAGAAACTGCTATGTGGATCATTCATAAAGAGATACTTGTCAGTTCTATCTATGTTGTAGGAGCTAAATGGTATTGGTATCCAACAAATACTGGTGTGTGCAGCCATTATACTGTGCCAAACTCGACCCAAGCATGTTATGCAAATATAAAATAAGTAAATAACCAGTCCCAGCTCAGCCCTACGAAATGATACCATCAGTTTCAAAACTTGTCTACGAACTGGTTACTAGGGACGCACCATTACTTGAAATTTTCCATTCATACAGCTTGGATCAAGGCTACCAGCAATTTTGTTCCAAGGATAAGCGTTAAGATACCAAATAAATGACCGCATAATTCAGCATGAGATGAAACACACCACCCACAGTACTACCCGTGGGGACAAATGAGTATACGATCGATTGGAAATTCGAGGGCCAATGTTCTTTGAACCACAATATTTAATTAGACTTAGAGATTTGAAGATGAGGCATACAGCCCCAGTAGAAGTGCAGCCATTCGATATCAATATGGGGACTTAAATGGCTTAACATTGTGCAGCTACGACAACCGAGTAGCAGAAATGCGATTGCTAGATTCATGTATTATAAACAACAACTGAAAGGTATTACTTGCATCAAACAGGAAACTAGAAGCACCTGATCTGTCCCTCTCTACTCGCATCAAAATCTGTATCAAACAAGTTACACAGTACAACCACAGTGGGTACGGGGGGAAACTAACCACCTGGACGAATTACGCGGCGCAAGCCGCTTGGGGAAATGGGAAGGCCCAGCCTCCACCCTCCCCACCTCCATCACGCCCCTCGTGCTCGCCTGGCTCGAAGACCACATTCCCAGCCCCCCTGCACGAAAACCCTCCACAGATTAGCCACTGGTCCTCACACGGTAGAGAATTTCCACAGCAGGAAACCCTACGTGCGCGCGGTTACC
Source organism: Guadua angustifolia (assembly GCA_036346375.1). Lineage (NCBI taxonomy): Eukaryota > Viridiplantae > Streptophyta > Magnoliopsida > Poales > Poaceae > Guadua > Guadua angustifolia. Next base: position 28,566,665 of record CM070502.1, read on the forward strand.
CCAGTCAGGGGGAAGGAGGGGAGGCGAGATGGAACGTCGGCGATGCGGGTAGGAGAGCAGGGAGGGCTCGCCGTCGCCGGCGACGGTAGAGGGGAGGGGGGGATAGAGTGCGCGCGTGAGTAGCACGGAGGCGTGTCCGCTTCTGGCGGCACAGGACGCAGTGGAGACGAGACGAGGGCGGCAGGAGCGAGCGAGAAAAAATCCGCAACGGTTGGTCTGTGCGTTTTCCGGGGTTTTTTTTTCCCGGGCGGCTCCGCGATACATCGCTAGGGGCTTCGCCACGTGCCCACCGGGGTGGCATGTCTCTACGTCACTGACAGTTTGGGCCCACTTATTGTGGGGTTCACGTGTCAGTGGGAGGTAGGATCGCGCGTTAGGAGGTCCGAGGTCGCGTGTGGGTGTGGTGGCGGGCGGATTCGTTGTTCTACCGATTAGGGCTGGGCAAATAAACCGGAAACCGAAACCGACACCGAAAAACCGAAACCGACACCGAAAAACCGAAACCGAATTATTCGGTTGTTGATTGATTATCTGTCTGAAATAACCGAATTTATTTGGTTTATTCGGTTTTATACATCGTTAAGAACTAACCGAACTAGCAGGACTCTAATTACTTAGTGGTATTTAGTAAGCGACATCTCGTATTTTCTTGCTCGTTTCTTGATTGTTTCCTCAATGCTCTTCTTACTGCTTCTTCTTCCCCCTTGGCAACTCCTACCACACGGTCCACGAGATACACTCGTGGGTCTAGGCATCGTTGTCGGTCAGCAGGCCATCTGAGAACCTGTGCGTATTGAAACTCGCCTTTCGTCGTCCTTAGGTGCGATACATGCTGCATGATCACGTCGTCTTAATACAAAGTCTCAAGCGATGTTGCGCGTGCGTACTAACTCTTAATTGTAAAACTTTTGCGAGGAGTTAGCTACGGCAAAGCTTCCTTTAGTGCAGTGAGTCCATGCTCTTTCATATCGCTTCTCCTATCTGCTTCTCCATGTGTTAAGGATGCTCTGAACCACCTTCCTTAGGGACTTAAATTTTCTTCCAATTCTCATATTTAATTCAAGCAATTCTCAATAATGTCAGCGGTGATTTACACAAACTTATATTGTTTTGTTCGCGACCTCATTTAATTCTCAATAATGTCGCAATTTTCGTTTCTGTCGATAATTTGTTCTTTGTGGATTGTGGTGGTGGTGATTCTGAATCCTAACAATCAAATTCTGTTAATTCGGTTTAAAACCAAACCAAAACCAATGTCGGTTAACGAATTGTCGGTTTCAAATTTTCAAACATATTTGGTTTCATTTTGAAATAACCGAATTTCTCAAAAACCAAAACGAAATTTTCGGTTAAACCGAACGCCCAGGCCTACTACCGATCACTATTATTCTACCCTTGCGAGAGGGACGCCGGGAGAGGGACGCAGAAAACTATCTTGATTTATTCGTTCCAGTCCCTGCGGTGTCGACTAATTCGCCACGTGTCCTACTTCTTCTGAATCGAAGTTAGAGATTACTTGTACTAGTTATATGTCTATGCATTATAACGAAAACTCAATTCGTGACAAAAATTTATTTGCAAAAAGCATTAATCTTATCTGAATAATACTGTTCAATCTAAATGTACAATAGTTGAAACTCAATTTGTGATAAAAAAAATTATTTACAAAAAGCATTAACTATGGCAAAGATAGGTGATTAAAGAGTAGTAGTAAAGATAGATAACTTTAATGAAATAACGCGGAAACCAACTATTACTTTGAGTTAGGGTTCTACGTCTACGATTTCGATTTAGCTATGCACGCTCGGTGAACTGTGCTACGGTTAATAACTCACCGTTGGAGACGGCCCAACATGACAACATATCAGTTCCAGCAGTAGCCCGAAGTTCATGTAGTGTTGATGCTGGCCCACCTGACAAATCGAGTAGCTACAGACGTCTATGGGTAACTTGTACTCCCTTTCACCACAAATACATACTCCCACGTTGATTTTTGTAGAGCGCGATTTGACTTATGCAGTTTTCAAAATTAAACTCTGATTGTTAATTTTTTTTATAATACTTTGTTTATAGTTACAAAATCATAACCATAGGAAAGTACTTTCAAATACAAATGTAACGGTATCATTTTTTTTGTCATTTAATCAATATATTGTTGGACTAATTGCTAGTCAAAATTTACAAACTTAAAATCTCGAAATACGTGGATATCTTAGATCTCTACTAATATAAAAAGAGAGTTTGTTTCTCATACTTGGCTCCTCTCGTCGTCCTCTCGGAAGAGGACGATAGTCCAACAATATATTGTTTGTAAACTTTGACCCTCACGATTTAAGAGAATTGTATCTAGGCTCAAATCTTGCTCTTTGGAAAGAAAACCCCGGAAGTTTCAAAAAAATACCCTCACACAACATCGCGCATATGCATCTAGTTGCCAGTAGAGACTACATGAACCAGCTGAAGGGGAATAGGTTTAGGGTGAACCGCCAAGAAAAACACAGTAGGCTCTACATGGCATTATAAATTCATTATAAATTCAATACAAATACTATATTTGTTCTTTTGCATTTTTGTACTCGGCTCCTCCCGTCGTCCTACCCTCCTCGTATGTGTGCTCAAGCTCGCATTAATAATCATCCCACATCGGTATCAGTGCTATCGTCCTAGAAAATGCACATCGATCCAAAATGGCCTTCCCATCTTCTCAATTCTTGGCAATTGCCTCCCACCTCTCCATCTCTTGCGATCGAGTAGTGCCTACTTCCATCGAGCGACAAAGCATCTGCCCCGATACCATCTAGCTTGCTTTCACATTCGCCCTCCCCCTCCCCTCACGCCCCTTGGCCTCCACCGTGGTGGAATCGGGTGCCCTAACCAACATATGCTTACCCTCCACTCTCTCCCCAATAGCACTGTCAATCCGCCCACCCATTTTTAGAATTGTCATTGCGATGTGATTCGACTGGGGCCTTGCATCCATTGCAGAGGCCTACTTTTGGGACATTCGTGGTTGAAATCGGCGTGGCTTCGTAATTTATGGGAATTTCCTAGGCCGAGATTTCACCCCAAGAACTATGCTTTCTTCTGATGGTCTGCGGTTCCTGTGGTGGTCGATCCATGGCTGGAGAGAAGGCACCGTATGCTTTCTCGATGATATAGTTGCCACACCACCTCATCAGGGATTCAGGGAGGTCCTGGCCAAGCACATGGTGTTTAGATTCAAATTTTTTTTCTGTACTAGCCCTGTTGAAAATTTTTATTACGAAAATGGTCCTCATTCGTAGGTATTTGTACAAATAGCCCTCTTCACGTCTCCTAGCATTTAGCGAGCAAAAACATTGCCAGAGGCGTTGTACACAAATCTTGATGCCCTAATTTGCACTCTTATCAACCCGAGGGTGCTGCACTAGTTAGAATTTTTTTCCATTTTTTAAATTAAAAAATATTAAAATAATCCTTTTTAAAAAATATATTAAAAAATTTCTGTTTTAAGTGTGCAGCTCCTTGGAGGAGCTGCACCTTTTTAAAAGAAATATAAAAAATCCTTTTTTCAGTGTGCAGCTCCTTCGATGAGCTGCACCTTTTTTAAAAATATATAAAAAATCCCTTTCATGTACTACTCGTTTTATATACTATGGTTTTATATACTACTAGTTTGTACTAATAACCTTCCTAAAGAATACCTGCAAAATGAAAAAATATATAAATATACCTAGGGAATTTTTTAACTGTTCATTTTTTCTTCGCCCCTAGACGCTACATTCGCGTGCACCCACATGAACGCAGAGCCGGAGGGCGACAAAAAAAATGAACTGTTCAAAAATTTCCCGCGGTCTATATATTTTTAAAAAAAGAATTTTTATGTATTTTGAAAAAAGGTGCAGCTTCGTGGGGAAGCTGCACACTTAAAAAAAGATTTTTTATATTTTTTACAAAAGGTGCAGCTCATCCAAAGAGCTGCACACTTAAAAAAAAGGTTTTTTTATATTTTTGAAAAAGGTGCAGCTCCTTTGAGCTACACATTTAAAACAGAATTTTTTTATATTTTTTTAAAAAAATATTTTAATATTTTTTAATTTAAAAAATAAAAAATTCCTAACTAATCTGGCGCCCTATGGGCTGCATATGGTGATCTGACACACCAGTCTTTGTATTTGTGTCTTGATGCCTCCCGACCATAGTTTTTTCCCGCTGCAATGGTTGGGAGGCGCGAAGAGGACTATTTCTGCAAATACCTGTGAACGGGGGCTATTTTCATAATAAAATTTTTCAATAGGGCTAGTGTAGTAAAAATTTCTTTAGATTTAGGGAGGTCTTGACCTTTAGCAAGCATGTTGCAGGTGACCTCATGTGGCTCAAGGCCAAATGTGTGTGGTTGCTGGGCAAGCATATGGTGTTTAGACTGTGCGATGCACGCACAGTATTCGCGACCATGCCCCGCGGTACAGGGTGAGCTCCTTGAGAGGTGCGGCAGCAGCTGGTAGAAGGTGCTCAGTTTCCTTTAGTCTGTCGTCGTCGGGACTCGATTTTCAAATTTAAACTCTCTATGTACCGCTCTAGTTTCAGATCAAACTAGCACACATAGTAAAAATAATGATGACAACACATCTATATCACAAAACAAATAATATTAATTAAACAAAAAGGTATCAACTTTATGGCCAGCCATTACAAATAAATAGCCACATGGCTTAAGTTCAATAAAGTATCAACGAAAACGAAATAAACAGCAGCGGAATAGGCCCATCTATTTGCCCAACAGGCAATCGACTAGGGCACGCGTCCTAGTAATCCGGACTTCCGGATCGCTTTCGTTGTAATGACAAACAAAGAACTCGTAGTTCCTTCTACTTCTGCACACTTCTCTGTGGAAAATTGCGTTGTTTCAAGGGTGAGTACAAAATGTACTCCGCAACTTAAAAACATAATGTATGATAACTATATGCAAGGCTAAATAAATGAAGGCTTAATATGCCTCATTTAGCATAAAGCAAAGTTTAACTTTAAATACCACTAGTAATTTCATAAAGCATCATTTGATCAGATGTAGTTGTAATAATTGGATTTCATATGACAACTAAATCAGGTTTCAACCACCTAACTGGTTCCAACTACTTAAACACAACCCGATAGTTCCATCCACTCACGGATTTCCAAACCATCATTTTTATTTAAAACAAAACCATAAAAATTCTACAATGTGCAAGCGTACCTTATCTATTGTTGACCGTGGGCATAGCTACTTGAGTAGTTTTAATTTTGCAGAGTGTGTACAGCTTTACCCACCAAATATGATCATCTCTTATTGCCATGCAATTAACACACTTCCTTTGATGTATTGACAGAGAGATCATGACAAAATCTTTACAATGTATAATCTCACCATTAACCTTGTCCGCTAAGATTTTACCACCACCAGTCAGAAGCCCCCTTAAGCACATGCTTTCATCTAGCACACATTCCACCAATTGGTGAAGCTAATAACGAGACATATAAATTAATTAGTCAGGTCATACTCATATAGACTTATGGTTGTATGGTAATGCTCAATCTATGGTAACACACACTTTGGTCCTTATTTGACTAGGGCAAAACATTCACTTTACAAGGTCTTGTGCTTACTGCACCCACCAAACATCCATCCACCCCGGTCTAAACTATTTTCTACTTTATTTCATTTAAATAATAGTAGTAATACCAATTGCCATAACTTCATAAATGAGTTTAAATAATGTTTGAAATGATTCATATACTAACATAATACCGAAATATTTAAGGGTGTGTTTGGCAGAGATTTAGCTTCTCCAGATTCATGAATCTGGTGAAATTGAAAATTTTCTTCAGATTCATGAAGTGAAGTGTGAGTACATTAAGAGTGTTTAAATAGATCATTACATTTACATTTTAGACCAAAAATATAAACTTAATTCACTTTATTTTAGTCTACAAATTTCAGATTTCAGGAGAAGCTGGAATCTATAGCTCTACCAAACAGGCCCTAAGCTAGACTAAGCAATTCTACCGTCCCATACTACTTTACTGGTTATCACCAAATAAAATAGCTAATATCATCTAAGGTGACAATGGTTCGACATGATTAATACCAATGAGGGTATAACAAATTCTGGTATTTAACTAGACCTTAAGACTATATTTAAAGTACATTGCATAAAAGTAAGCATGTGTAATTTAAAACAATATAAGAATTTTAGAAATTTGGGATCAACATGATTGAGAAAGACTTGCCTTCATTGCCTCTTACTGGTTCTACCTCCAACTGATGATTTGGTTGTGGTTCGACAAAGTCGTCTACACGTGAAACAAGAATAAATAAATAAAAGAAATATAAATAGAATTCAAAAATTGGAAATAATGGTACTAGATGTAGACCTTGAATTTAGAAATTTGAATCACTGGATTTGAAGCTCGAACGGAGGAGAATGGGCTCTCGGAAGTGACTCGGATAAAAAATCAGAGAAATTGAAAAAGGGTGACATGTGGCGCAACCTGATTTGCTGGAATTTTGGATTTCTAGAAAAAGGGAAAAAGGCATTGAAATCCTGACTAACACATGAGGCCATGCATCAGTGGCTAGGTTCACCGTAGATTGGGTTCACTAAGAGGTTGGTGAGATGACGTGGAAGACCACATCAACGTGAGATGCCATGCGGCAGCTCGAGGTGAGGTGGCTTGCCACACGGGCATTAGGGCTGACATGGCCTGGTCAAGTGGCTGCTGACGTAGCTATTGATGCGGCACTGGCATTGCGCGGTGGCACGGCCGACGCGGCTCGATCGGGACCATCCACGCGGTGCGCATCTGATAGATCAAGTAGATCGGACAACTGGATTCAGGCTGAGGAGCAGCGGCGATCTACATGGCAGCGCTTTGCTAGATGCAAGGAAGATGACATGGAATAAGGCAGTTCCTCGTCACTTTTACCTCGGCTTGGTGCAAATCTGGTAGTTCTCCTCACAACAAACTCAAGGATGCCTTCGTCTTTGACCCTGGTGCGGTGGACGACGAGATCTCATTGATTGAAGGCGGCGGTGGCCACAGAAACTATGGTGAGCTCGCACGATCGAATGGCTACAACTCGGGTTAGGCTAGCTGGGGCAAAATGCATGACACGAAGGGGGAACCTCGGAGCGGGGTCGGCACATTAAATAGCCCCTCGACGTTCGAGTTAGGTGCAAAAATCATGGCGGCGGTTGCGGGATTCGGGCAGCGTGGAGGAGTTCGGTCCGGGTATAGCGGTGTGATGCGGTGCAATCTCATCCCTCCACGCGGTGTCGAACAGATGGTGCAATGTTGTGCGGCTACGCGGATGGATCTCGACCCCTTGATCAAGATCCAATGGCTAATGCGCTAGGGTTTTGGGCGGCTTGGCTGCGGCAGTGGGTTGGGCTGGGGAAAGAAAAGGAGATGGGCCAGTGCAGAAGAGTTTCGGCTCGGGAAGAATCGGGCCAGGTGGAAGAAGTCGGCCTACGGGGATTTTGGAATTTAAATTCGTTTTTCCTTTTTGATAAATCCTAGTAAATCGAAAAGGCCGAAATAAATAGCAAATAAATGTGGAAAAAATCACAGAAAATTCTCAAAATACTTTTAAGCATTTATAACCCAAATAAATTGATTTTAACACATTTCAACTTACAAAATTTGATTCAATTAATTTACTTGCACTAAAAAGGAATTTTTATTTCACAAAAATTTTAAAAAGGGCTGAAAAATGGAATGTTACAGTCAAACGGTCCTCTAGCACCGTCGATGCATCCTCCAGTGATGTAAGGATTCTTCCTTCGCTTATAAGATAGGTTCTTCAAGTCCTGGTCCTTGTTTTCCTCCTTTATGCTGTAGTGTTAAATGATCAACATTAGAACAAAAGGATGTAGCTTTTAGAGGCCATGGTGGTGCGGCTAATTTGAATTTTTTTTGCGGATTTCAGGGCATGATTTTTTTTGCGGAATGTTGCTTCTTTGGGGTGGCATTGTGGCAATACATAGCTGAATTGACAAACCAAAAGCTTCTGTTCTTCTGAGGAAAATTTCGAAATTTTGGATCAAAAGAAATCAGTGCTTTGAAGGCGTTGTAGTGTGGCTATATCCAAAGAAGAGGTGAAATCGACTTAATCTATGATACCATCTTGGAAATGCCCAAATTAACTATATTCTGACTAATAATTTGTGCCTAGAGTTTCAGTTGTTGCTTAGGCTAGATTTAAGGAGCAGCACCGAAGGTTTTATAGCATCAACGAATTAACTAACGAGCAGGCTTGTACCATTTACACGGTTATGCGTATCCACACTGACACACATCTATACTGAACTCTATTCAAATTTCTTATTCCTAATTCGATTGCTACATGACGTCCCCCCTGAATGTTGTGCCAATTTTTACTTAAACAATATTCAAGCCCATGAGAAGGATCTCCAGCTCTAGGAAGCAAGGCAGAATGTGATTAGAAGATCTTGTGCTCGCTCAAATTCTAATGGTTCATGCCGACCGGTAGATGAGAAATACAGGGGAGCCTGAGGAGCCAAGCAAGAGAGTCAGGATTCCGTTGGTAAGGTGGTCTTCAATTTATTTTGGTCTGTAAATTACCTATCGCATGATTGATATGTGGCCTTTTTTATGCAAAATTTGATCGACATCCTGGTAGCATTGCACGTTGTTTTTTTTAAAAAAAAAAATTGAGAACTTAGCTTTTCACTTTTATTTTTTGCGATAAGTCGAGGAGAATGTGTTTGAATGTTATCATACAATTTTTTTCATCTTCTCATGCTTGCACAGCTGCACACGACCATTGATATATGTTCCAGGAAGCTTGTCAATTGTGAGTCTGTGTGGTCATTTGTACAAAACACATGCTCTTTGTTAGCTGTTTCTGAATTCTGAATCCCTAACTCTTTTCTATTCTTGTAGAGCAAGGAGCATCATAGAGTAACTGGGAGCAGAAAGTGGACGATGTCGACACTCGGCTCGCCCGATGAGAAGAGATGGGGACGCTTGTGCCATCGTAGTGTTTGATATAATGCCCACCGTGATATGCAGTCTTGTGATTGCCATTGCCGATACATCGACTACCGTGATGTGGAAAGGAGCATGCAAACTTCTTGTTATTGCCTTTTGTTATTTGGGTACAGATTTCAGATTCCTTGATATGGCTGGAGATTTCAACATATTCTATTGTGTTTGGCTGGAGTTAATTTCTTTAAGAAGATTTGATTTGGCTAAAATAAGTTATGAGATATCCGAGTCCTTCAAAAAAAAAATTCTAAATGATTTACTGTATTTGCTATGCTTCATGCTTTACGAGACGGTGGATCCTTGCAATATTCAGTCATGCTTCTTGTGTGTGGTCAAATGCGATAAATGGTAGGCAGACAATTCAAAAATTAATTGATCACTCTCAAGCATGCATTTCAAGTTGGTGATAAGGTTCTACATGGTAATGCTGGGTTGTCTACAAAAGTTGATGGTGTATGTACATGATCCTTAGGACGACGGATCAGGCAGTGGTTGGCTCCATCATGCCCGGATCCGGTGGCATTGACCTCGGGGACGCCAGATCTGGTGGTGGTGGGCTTTGTCATGCCCGGATCAAGTGGCATCGTGCTGCTCGAACGTTGTTCCCTTCCTCACACCATAGCTGCCGCACGGAGGGGGTTCGACTCTAGAGACATGTTAGAGTGGCGGTGATGTGTAAAGGTAGGGAAGTAGAATGGCAGCGACGCGTGGTGGTTGGGAATTGCATGGCGGTACCATGGATTTAGCGAGCGGTGGCATTGTGGGTGGTGGTTAATGGAGACCAAGAGCTGCGGCGGGGTGAGAATTTAGAGGTGTGCCAGTGAGATGCGGAGGATGAATGTCTCTAGGCCATGGCAGGGGCGACTGACATGGTAGGGCCAAGACCTCACCGACGCTAGTGGCGGAGAAGAAGTGGGAGGGAGGAGAACTATTAGGGGCTCAAAGAAATCACTGTGGCAGCTATGGTTGAATCTCGATCTGGATCTTGGCATTTTTGCGTGAAGCACCTTGATCTGTACAATAATTTCTTATAAGCCCCTAGCTGCATTGACTTCTATTGTTCAACCCCTCGAAAGTCCAATTTGACCATGGAAAGATTGTATGTATGATTATATGTATAGAGCACCCAAATGGGCACCATGATTTCAAATGAGTGAATAGGGATCTAGCCTTCCCTACCACATCTCTCGCTCGATGTGTCGGTGACATCACCTCCATGGTCGGCATGCCGACATAAGTCACCAGCCTCTGCGCTACTGCTGATTCTCGCCGGCCATCAAGATCGCTCCACTGCTCAACGGTGTAGAAGATAGAGGGGGGGGGGGGGAGAGACTGGTGGAGAATGTGAATAGAGAGAGGGGAGAATCTTTTTGGGTCATGATTTTTCCAGGAGCTCATTGTAACGCACATGCATTTAGCTATGAAGATGTTTTCACATCCTAGATGTCTTATGTATGAAGATGTTTTTGCATCCTAGATGCCTTAGGTACTAATTAGGATATTTTCTTTGTATTCATATTGGAAAAGAAATGATATCAATTACTAAATGTGTATTTTGCTTGATATACGTGTATAAGAATTTTAATGCTTATTGTACTATTTGGGTCAAATTAGATGATATGTATCACATTCTTTTGGAACACTGTTGCAAAGTATGGACATCTTACTAGTAAAAATAAACAGGATAGTAATATTCGGACATCGTCTGATCTCCAAACTAAAACTTTAACTACTAATTTCTATTGTAATATATTTTATAAAATCAAATAAAATTATAATATTATAAAAATAGTTTTTAGATAAATTTATACATATGATTTTCATCTCTGTAATTAAATATTTAAAAAGGTATTAATAACTAAAGTTACCTATAAAATAATGCAATGGCATCATGGCCGTACGAGCCGTCTTAGCTCAGCCGGTAGAGCGCATGGCTTTTAACCATGTGGTCGTGGGTAGGGATGGCAATGGGGACCCGTTTCGATCGTGAAATTCTCTATTAGGGGCGGGTATGGGAAGAAATCGTGAGGATGGAACAGGAAAATTATTCCCCGTCGAGATGGCGGGGCGGGACGGAATTTTTTTGGAGCGATTGGGGATCTAAATTTAGTTTAGTTCAATTTAGTTATTATATTGCAAACGTATTCTCTAGCCCATGAACCCATCATATTCACATTTTCATAAACGTGACAACATAATCTTCAATGAATGCATGCATTCTTTTTTCCTTGTCTGTTGATATGATTTTAGAGTTAAAATGGATATAAGAGCTCTTCTCTTGTGTGAAATTTTCGAGGATGGGTCTCGACGGGCCCGAGCAGGGGATGGGGACGGGATTTTCTCCCGAGACGAGGAAGGGACGGGACGGGAAAATTTGGATCACGGGGACGGGGACGGGGAGGCACTCCCCGACGGGGAATGGCCCCGTTGCCACCCCTAGTCGTGGGTTCGATTCCCACAGACGGCGACCGATCATCGTTGCATGCATATAGTATGTCTTTAGCTTTTTTAAGAAATGGACAGTATGGCACATCTTTTTTGCTCTTACCGCGAAGAACCCTTTAGTTTACATGGTTACAGCTCACATCGTTGAATGTTCACTAATTTTGTGTGCCTTTAAAATTAGTACTTGAATAAGTTTTTTTTTAAAAAAAAAAATCTTGCATGCATGTTGCGACAAAAGCTCAACACACGAGCCACGGCTGCAAAACACATCGCATAGAAACCTGAAGAAATGATCTCGACAGGCAGACAAGTTTCAACCTACTGCAGCTGCAAACTGAGAATCCAACACACGGTGAGCGGCATACCCTGCTGAAACCTCAATGCCGGAACGTCCATTCACGCTTTCATACTTCATAAAGCATCTGCTTCAGCTTCGTCAAGCAAGCTGTAAGCCCTCACCTCCAGTCCTCCACCACCATAACTCTGCGGGGCACCACAAGCTCAATCTCAGGCTACGAGGTCGTACTCGTCGCACGCGGGCAGCACGACGTCGAGCCGCATCATGCTTCTGTACTGATCGGGCACCGGAGTGCTGGTGCGCACGCTGAGCCCGTCGTAGGCGGGGTCCTTGCCGTAGTACACTAGTACAGAAAATCTTGTCATAAACGATTTTGTAAACCATATGTAATTATGTGTTAATGATAATGATGACTTATCACAGACGATTTATGAATGTCATAACCACTTATCACAGATCGACCATTTACAATACGAACCGTTAGTGATATAATATGTATCACACACGGTTTTTCCTAACGAACTATCTGCGAAGTTATTTTGCATTAATATACTTTTTCTGTTTACTGGCTAGTTTCCATGCTCTTTGAAACAAGCAAATTACAGATTACATCCAAATTATCACATCCATTTCAGACATCCACTCGGATTACATAATATTACACCACTTACAGCACATCTATTTCAGAATTTAACTTAGATTACATATTACATCACACACACCACATTCTTTAATTTTAGAAATCAATTCAAATATATTAACAATTGAATACACAAGTACAATTAAGAAATTGACAGCACAAGTTTCGCAAAGTAGCCAAAGTGGTAATCCAGAAATAATACAACTCCTCAAGTTAGGCATAGTGGAACTCGTCTTTTGGATTTATGACCCGACTCAGCAAGAAGTAACAGAGTTGTCCTCAAATTCTGATAAGATTAGTCTATTCGAACATAGTTGTAACCTGATCAGTCTTATTTGTACTGATGAGGAGTTGCATGTTGTGGCAAACGTAAAATCTATATAGGTTATTTCCCTTTCCCTATTGATGGCACTGCAAACATTGAATTGATTAGTTCTAGATACAATATTACAGGGTATGATATAGGATTATTGTGTACTAGCGGGCATCAAAAACTTAAAATTGTGCTTTTGCTTCGCCCTGTCCTTGCCAGAAGGCCCTCCATGAGCTTTGTACATTTTGAACGTCCTATATGATTCCAAAAAAATTAGCCTCGACCATTCCAGGAGCAATATACACCTTAAACAACCTACAGAAAAGTTATCTACGGAGAAAACATGATTACCTATCGAGTAATTTTGCGATAAGTTTCAAATTGTGGTTGCCACTCTGTAGGAAATCAAGGTTCATACCCGGTTCTTTCCTAGTTAAAGTACAATTAGAACCCAGTGAAACCTACACATGTATATCGCCATGGTCATTCAACCTAACTTTGAGTTGCGTGTACATTACAAATAAAAGTATAGCAAGTAGTGCAGCACTTACTCTGGGTTGTGGGGTAAAAGTATGAACTCCTTATCTTTTTGAGCCACTAATGCCTTGTCTATGTATTCATCGATGAATTTTAAATTTTTGCCTATTGTTTGCTTCCAGACTATGTGTGGGTCAAGGAAACCCACTAGTTGTTTGTTCTTTTTTGCTTTATGGATCATGTATCTATATATATACAAAAGTAAAGAGTTATATATGTATATATATTAGGATGCATTGCACACCGAACATACATGTAAGTTTGCGTACTTTTTATGGAAGAGGATACAATCATTCGGATATGCATGTATTTTTTCTACTTCCATTCCCAAGGGACAAAGAAACTTATTGTCTTTGTAGGTCATTGTCGGTAACTCATTTCCCTTTGAAAGCATATCCGCTAAATGACTTAACAGCACCGTGAAACTCTTATTGGACCAACCGTTGCTTGCCTTCAATTTTAGCAGTTCAAGTACGGATGATAATCTTGTGTATTTTGACTTACAGCCTGGGAACAAAGTTTTTTTCGAGTCATTCATCAAGACCCAAAATTTTGCGTTCTCTTTCGAGTTATGATAATATTCTCTGTCATCATGGTTCTCTTTTGCGTCACGCAACATCTGACCCAAATTGTCATCGTGCAACCTATCCTCATCAGAAGTATAATTGATATAATCATCTGGCATATCATTGATTTTGACAGTGATGTTCATACTGCCTACTTCCTATATAGTCTAATTTTCACTGTACGACTAGTCCACTATGAATACCCCCTTTGAAATCCCTCTGAATGAAATGTGCTTCGATTTGCATTGAGTTTCGAAACATCCTCAAATTCTCACAATCAATGTACAGACAAGACATAAATTACACCCTCTTATTAAATGTATCCTCCTCTATAGCTCTTCTAAAATTGGAGACTCTATTAGTGTACCCGGCGCTCGCATGGTTCTCAACGTACATCCAAATTTAGTCCATCTACGCTACACATATAACAATTAGTGTTAAATAATAAAGTACACTAGGTGTGTGTATGCACACATTCTTAAATTAATTATACATTGCTAGCTACATCTTTAATATAATACAATTATATAACCAATTACTATCTTAGATCACAAAGAACAAATGGATTTACATGCAAGCTAGATATAAATACAATCTTCAAATTCCTGCTCGACCAAACTAGCTGGATCTTAAATATAATGCAATTAGAACCGATTACTAGCCTTAGATCACAAAAAACAAATAGATCTACAAGCTAGATATAAACAATCTTCGATTTCTCCCTTTACCAAACTAGTTAGCTAGATCTTCAATATAATGCAATTAGAACCAATTACTAACCTTAGATCAACAGGAACACATGGATCTACAAGCTAGATGAAAACAATCTGAGAACCAATTACTAACCTTAGATCACCCTAATCAAGTGGATCTACAATCACCCTTTGAAATCAATTATTTTTTTATCAGATCGCCTTATAGCCATAGCCACTTCAAAGATAGATCTCGAAACCCTAAAAAACACTAAGTGGCTTGAGGCTCTGCATTATATATTGCTAGGAATTATCACAAACGGTTCTATTCATAAACCATCAGTGATATGCAGGGTTATCATAGCCGGTTTTATACTAAAACCATTAGTGATGATGCTTGTAGCTATCATAGATGGTTTTATACTAAAACTATTTATGATAATCCTGTATATCACAAACGGTTTATGAATAGAACCATATGTGATAGTTATAGGTATCATCAAAAACGATTTTATACTAAAACCATTTGCGATATCCTTGTATATCATCGACTGTTTATAAAGAGAACCGTCTATGATAATGTCACTGATGGTTTCACTCTAGAACAATTAGTGATGTTCCTCATCACAAATAATTTTATAAAACTATCTGTAATGAGGCATCTAATATAAGACTTTGTGTAGTAGTGGTACCTCTTGAACCTGCAAGTGAGCATGCCATACTTGCACATTAGCCTCGCCACGTCCAACTGCATGTCCAACTAGAACTGCAGTGTCCTATAGCTCAACTCGCTCACTGTGACTTCCTTCTCTTGTTGATGCTCGCCACCATCGCTAATACAAGTAGAACTCGTTGGTGTTTCTCGAGACGACAAAGATGAACATGATGAAGGATTAGATGACGTTTCTGCCTTAGAGCTATCTTCTTCCTTTTCTGGCTCAAAATCTACAATCCTACCCTTGATGGAGTACATCGACCTAGTCCTCCTTTGTTGAGTAGCGCTCAACATCAACGCCTGCCTGGATGTAGAGCTCTAGGATCATCGGGAGCCTCAGGACATCATGCTTCTCCTTGTGCACCACCCTGGGCTTCCTAACATGGTCGAATAGGTGGTGCAGTACGGGAAGCCGACGACGACCCGTATGGTCCCTAGCCACCGCACATGCAAGGAGTTTCTTTCTTTCAAAAGATAGGTGTAGCACATCGTGTCTCTTGTCCACATACAAATTAATAAAATGATATTGCTAAATGTAAGCATAGGCATGTCGTCAAAACTGGCCGTGCTCTTCTCACATGTGCATATGTTCCACTTTGCTTTCTGGAGTGATGCATTCACCACCGCATGCTTCCTCATTAATCAGCTCCCAAGTCATGTTATCAACATGGACACACCCCTTGAGCGTCTTCTAGGGACAAAACCCAACTACACCTTCCTCAAAGTCTTTGGGAGCGCCTGCTTGTTTCTGGAGTGATGCATTCACCACTGCAAGCTTCCTCATTAATTGGTTCCCAAATCGTGTTATCAACATGGATACGCCTCTTGAGTGTCTTCTAGGGACAAAACCTGACTACACCTTCCTCAAAGTCTTTTGGTGCGCCTGCTGGCCTCATATTCTTCCATATAATATACCAGCTAGTTCACTCAAAAGCATAAGATGATGAGGAAAGATAGATAATTCACTTTAACACTCCCCTCACGTATGGCTCCCTCAGGTAGAACATGTATCGACGTCATGTACGGCTTCCGTTCCTACTTCCTCCTGGGCCGGGGAACATCGGTATATGGGAACTCCTTGTCCCCCATCTCCCTATGCCCTGTAGCCACCTCGCCACTGCGCTAAGAGTAGTCAACAACTTGGCCAGCATTTCAGCACTCACGGATACGGCCTACCAAGCCAAAAGCCTTGCCAATGGCATTTCACCGTACACCTTATGGGTGAACACCGTGGTACACCCTAGTGCACATAACAAAAACCATTGGCAAAGAGAACTAAGGAATTTTTTTAAATAATATATTTTTAATGAAAAATTACATAAATAATATGCAAAAAAATAATAGATATACCCACTGTGGGGAATATATACCCCGGGGGCCCATAAAGCAGACCCGCAAGGCCCGACTAGGCGAAACCAGGCCAGGCCGACTACGGAGGACTGGAGGTATATTGGGCTGAGCGAGATATGAAGAATCAAAGCAAATCCCAGATAAGGAAACCGAGTCGTATTAGGCAAAGGATGATTGTAATCCAAACTGATATAGAGTTAGATAGATATGAAGGCGAAATTTCCATCTCGTATCTGAGTGGGATTCCCTATTGTAACCGCCCTTCTCTGCTATATAAAGGGAGGGGCGGGGAACCATCAACACAGAACATCATCAGCAAATAAGCTAGCCAATTATAATCTCGGAGCACAGGACTAGGGTATTATCTCCACCGAGAGAGCCCGAACCAGTATACATCGTGTGTCTTGTGCTACCATCGAGTTCCCGATCCAGCGCTTAGCCCCCTTTAAATTATTGTCGGTAACAAACCTCGACAGTTGGCGCACCAGGTAGGGGCTGCGCTAGGATGAATCTCGGCAAGCTCGATGGCGATCTTCACCAAAAGCATAGCCACCTTCGCGGCCGCCCGAGCGTTTAACCGAATCTGGATTTCATCGCCCGGCGATCTTGGCTATCTTTCCTTTCGGATTCGGATCGGTTCAATCTGGAAGCAATTCGAGGTTCCTTAGCGGACAACCACTCGGATCGAGAGCAGTCACGCCATCTGTCCCGGGACGGTAAGCCAAAGGGCCGAACCTCGTCCGGAGCTGGACAAACTGATGGAGATTGGACAGCTCCTTTTCTCAATTACCTGTTGAAGGACGAACTTCCAGAAGACCTCACAGAGGCAGAACGCATCACGCGGCACAGCAAGAATTATGTGATAGTAGGCGAAGAATTGTTCCAAAAAAGTGCCTCCGGAGTTCTAAGGCGATGCATATCAGAGCAAGAAGGAAGAAACCTACTCAGAGAAATCCACTCGGGAATCTGTGGGCATCATGCGGCATCAAGCACTCTGGTGGGCAAGGCATATCGACAAGGCTTCTTCGGCCATTGTTGTGGTGATCACGGAAGACATCGTTCGAACCTGTGAAGGATGCCAGTTTTTTGCCCGCCAAATACACGTGCTCGCTCAGAAGCTGCAAACAATTCCGATCACTTGGCCGTTCGCAGTCTAGGGGCTCGATATGGTCGGCCCATTGAAGAAAGCTCAAGGCGGCTTCACTCATCTCTTTGTCGCCGTCGATAAATTCACCAAGTGGATAGAAGCAAAACCAATAGCTACAATCACAGCGGCCAAGGCCAAAGAGTTTTTTCAGGAGATCGTCGTAAGATTCGGCGTACCAAACTGGATTATCACGGATAATGGAACCCAATTCCGTGGAGAAGAATTTCAAGACTGGTGTGACGAGCTTGGCATCAAAGTGCCTTTGCCTCCGTGGCTCATCCAAGAGCAATGGTCGGTAGAAAGAGCAAGCGGCATGGTCTTTGCGGGGCTTAAAGGCACGCATCTTGACCAAGCTCAAACTATCGCCACCCGATGGGTAAAAAATTGCCTTGGTACTATGGGGCTAGAACCACCCAGCCAGAACAACCGGCGATCACCTTTTTCCGGTCTCTGGCTCGAAGCGGTTCTACCCACCGAGTTGACCTTCGGATCCCCTCGGGTCCAGAATTTCAAGGAGGCCGAGTCGGAGGAGAGCAGAATGGAAGACATCGATAGATTGGAGGAGGCAAGGGAAGTCGCCGCGGTCCAGTCGGCCAAATACCTCGAGGCCCTGCGCCGCTATCATGACCGAAACGTGCGAAACCGAGCGTTCTCCAAGGGCGATTTGGTCCTAATAAAGAGCCAGAAGCACGAGCACAAGTTATCTCCGAATTGGGAAGGACCCTACATCGTCGGCAGTGACGGCCGAGCTTCTGAGCTTAAGCGAGAAGACGGCGCCATCATCAGTAACTCATGGAACATAGAGCAGCTGCGTCGTTTTTACTCTTAAAATGTTCTGTGGGCGTTCAATCTTTCCCTAGACTTGCTACTCAATTGTTACTCAATTAAGCAGTAAGTCGGGGGCTACACCTAATAGTGTTGCGCATGCGCAACTCGACTGGAGGATTATTTGTTTAAAGAGATATTATATGTCAGAATCTTTATTCAATTGACTTGCTACTCAATTGCTTCTCAATTAAGCAGTAAGTCGGGGGCTACACCTAATAGTGTTGCACATGTGCAACCCCGCTTGCATATCAGCTCCTATCATTTTTCTCTTCCCTACGGTCGCGACTAAAATCCAAGTGCTCTATACCCTCGATTGTGAAACCCCGGACGAAAAAAGTTTAGTTACCTAAAGGCATGCTCGAGGGAAAAGGCCAAAGCGCCAACTCGCGATGCTCGGGGGCTATACTAATCGCACAGGGTGCTTAAACATAAGGGAGGATGAAAACCACTCGAGAAAAGTCGAAAAGATCTAAGCAAGGAACAAGAGAAATAACAAGTTGCAGCTAAAACAGTCTTACAAAAGGTCCAACATCGTTCAAAGACCATAGAAGATATATACAACAAAAGCACTATCTAAACAGCAAAAGTGCTCTTGTCCTACGGAGATAAAAAAACTACTCGTGGCAGCGGCCGGCCAGGCTGCGATGAGGGCATCCCTAGCTCTGATGAGCCTAGGAACAACCTCGATCAGGGCATCGACGGCGGCGGTGTCGGCGGCGACCTCTGCTCATGACCTCGCCATGGCGAGTCAAACTCGGCCGGAGCTTGGCATGTTAGATCCTCGGGCTCCACAGGCGTCGTCCCCAAAGCTGTGGAACAGGTTCTCAATCCACGGCGCCAACGGCGGACCCAGGGACTCTGGAGGGAGAGACAGAGGAGAGAGATCCTCAGAAGAAGAGGAAGAATCCATGAAGAAGAAGGCAACCTACAAAAAAGACGAGCGATCAACCGGCGGTCACAAATCCACAATCACGAAAAACGAAGAAAGCTAACGGTCGAGTGTTTCAAAGAAACAAGAAGAAGTTCCTGAAGAAATAAAGAAGAACGAGCCGGCGGAGAATGGTAGTGCGCTGCAAATCGCCAAGATCGAGGCTAAATACACTCTTATAAAGGCGACGTTTGTCTCGGAGAGAGACCCGCCGACTCAAGGCAACGCTGGCATGGAGGTGGGAGCGATTCACCTTACGGGTCTTGTTGAGCGTAACGCCGCACATTTTTCGAGTGTCGAGCGCCATGATAATCAAAGACCGCAGAACGGGCCAAGGCGCGGATATACACCCTAAGTGGGCGAAAATTAGCGAACTACATTAAAGGCGTGGTGGGCATCTTCACAAAACAAATTAAGGCCGAAACTTTTTCAACACTTGAACAATCATCCCGAAGGAGCAGCAAATAACACAGGATAAGTTCAGTACAAACAGAAGACTACATGGGACCCGGTCGGGTTTTAACCAAAAGCGAAGCGGCATCCTTGACTTCATCCATAAGGCGGCTTTCGATCGTCATCAACAGTCGCGGGCAAATCCTCCTTGTGACCTCGAGCTCCACCGCGGATACAAGGACTTGGTGATCGCCAACATCCGGCAAAGCTTCGAATTGCAATGTCCTCCAAGTCGTGATCGGCTTCTTGGGGCTTCTTCCGACCACGAATTGTGATATCGGCATTATAGGGGACACCAGTGCGGCTTCATCGGGACCCGAGATTAGCGACATCCTTTGAGCCCAATTGAAGACGGTCGACCCTCGCTTCAGTACTTTTGATCTTATCATCAAAAGCCCGATACTGAGCTTGCGAGTTGACCCGATGCACTGCAGAGTACTAGTTGGATAAGTCCGAAGCTGCTAAAAAGAAGGATAACAGAACAGAAGACAAGACCAAAAGTGCACCTTCCAATTTTCTTGTCAGCTTGGCCACTTTTTCTTTGGCGTCCTCTTCAGCCTTCTTCAGTTCTTCATTCCGGGAAAGAGAGGCTTCGAGCTTCTCCCGAAAATCTGGCAAAAAGATGAAGACCGGGGCATCAGGAGACAAAGGATAAAATCGGGGCAGGGCACTTTCGGACAAAAGGATTACCGTCGGAAGATGGTCAAATTCAATTTCTCGCCGAGAGGTGGATCGACTTGAAGCCCTTCCAGTTCCTCTCGATTCTCCAGCGGGTGCGTGTGAGCTCGCCTCAAACTTCGATCTGAATCTGCTTTCGACCTCCTCAACGTAATCCTTCCTCATTTTCATCCTTGAAAATAATTTTGAAAAAGTAAGTTCGGTCCTTGGCGAAGATGGCGGTATTTGGAGACGGCAAAGCAATGTTAGGCTTCAGGAAAAAGAGGATTTGCAAAGAAAGTCTTGGTAGAACAACTCACCTTGCCAAGGCGCCAACATTCGCGAGCGGCATCGAAGAACGACTCCCAATCTTGACCTTCGATCTCGCCATCCAAAAGGACTATGTCACCTTCGTCATCGATGCAGCTTTCGACCAGGAGATTTGGCGGGAAGGCGGAGAATTCGACGCACGGTGGTGGTCAAGAGGAGGTGGAAGGATCTTCTGGCGGTGAAGGCGATAGCATCAACAGGGGCCTTGTGTAAGCGATCGCTCAAGAAGGAAAAGCGGTAGGAGTCACTTTCGGCTCAGCGGCACTCGTTACTGTGGCCTCGGGGCTGTTGGGGGCATCGTTCCAACTGGTTCCGGAGTAGCGCTGAGAACAGGAGGTACAACATCAATCGGCGCCTCAGCCTCTGCCACGTCAGCACTACCCTCGCCAGCAGCTGCTGGAGGCTCCAGGGGCGTCGTTTCATGAAGAACTTCATCAACAGGATCCCTACGAGGAGAAACAATCAGGACATGATCCAGGGGAGCAAAGAAAGAGTAGCAAGGAAATCCAACCTGTTGGATCTTGTTATCTTGCACTTTAAACCCCTCCGAGTGGAAGGACTACCAGTAGGAGTCCCCGCAGGCGCACCTTGCACGGCGGACAAGGGAGCTCCAGTCGGGCGCACGGGCGAAGGCACACTTTTCACTGAAGGTGGGGCCGAGGGCTTAAACACCTCGGGTTCCACTGACTGGCTCGAAGAAGAAGAAGAAGTCGGGGGAGGAGGTCGTATGGCCGCGGGGTCCCGAATCTTCGGACCTCCAGTCGGGGGTACACCCTTATCCGACTGCTTCCGCTTGGCCTTGCGAACAATCGGAGCTTTCCCCTTCCTGGACGGATCATCACCGGGCGCGCTCGTCTTGCCGTTTAGCGCTGGGCGGCCAAGGAACGCCATGGCGGGAAGTTTCGCTTATCACTCTTATGAGCGGAAACTTCGGGTAATGGCGATCGAAAAAGAAGGCCTCACGTCCCTACAAATGTGAAGGCACATCCAAATCAAGATTCAGATAAAAGTTAGAAGAATCATTACCAGGAGGCATCGAAGAAGCCCTTACCAGAGGCGCTGGATTCAGCTTCGTAAAGGGTCTTGGCTTTTTGGGAACAGCGATCTTCTCGTTTGGGGCAAAGAAGTCAGAGACACGACCGAAAAACACCGCCGAAGTAATTTCTTCAGGAACCTCCCATGTAGGATCATCGGAGCCTTCATATTCATACCCTGGATGAACTCGGTCCTTGAGGGCTGAATCCGCCGGGTACAAAAGTTGGCGATAATGGCCATACCAGTGAGCCCATTTTCTTTCAACTCGGCAATCAGCCCCATAAGATCAATCACTTGGTCCATCCCGTCATCTTTGGGGAGCGACGTCCAGTCAGGAGAGGGCTTGGGTGGCCTCCTAAAAAGCAGGCAATGGAGACTCAGGATTGGCACAATAGAACCACTCTTGGTGCCAACCTTTGTTCGAAGTCTTGAAAGGAATGTTAAAGTAAGGTTTTTTCATGCCATCCCTCAGCTGGAACCCGGCACCTCCGACCACTTTGGGGGAGTTCTTATTAGGAAAAGGCTTAAGAAGGAAAAGGTGGCGAAAGAGATTGAAGTGGGGACGGATGCCAAGGAAGGATTCGCAGAGATTGACGAAGGCGGCGATTTGGAGAATGGAATTGTGGTTGAGATGAGTCAGTTCAATCCCGTAGAATTCAAGAATGCCGCGGAAAAAGGGGGATGCCGGAAGACCCAACCCACGCATAAAGAAGGATTCGAAGACGACCACCTCCTCAAAGACGGGGTAGGCGAAATTCACTGCGGCGAGGCGGCGAGCATCACCAATGGTGGAAAAACACCAACGCCTACTAAATCCTCCAACCGCCCTTCCGTTGTTACCGAGGTAGCCCAATCTTTAGTCGAGGCGGACGGGTGAATAGTTGCGGGAGAAGGAGATGACATCCTCGAATGAAGAAGCCTCGCGATCGCGTGAGATTAGGAGTTAACCCTAGCGGCGGAGGTCGCGAGGGAAGAGATTGGAGACCAAAGGGGTGAAAAGGAACAGTGCAAAGACACTTCGTTTTACCCTATATCAATAGGGGAGCGGTGCCAACTTTCGCCTCGAGCGGGGAAACCGCATCACCCTTCTCAGGCCCTGAAGCCGCCCTAGGGAGCACTTCAGGGTGGGCCGGCGAGCACGCATGACGTGCACAATCGCTAATGGCCCAACAAAATAAATTGGGAAAGGGTACGCCCCAAGATGGGCCAAAAGCCAAAAACCCGTGACACACGGGATCATGGGTACCACCCAAGGAAAAACATCCTCTTATGGTATGCCTCATGCTAGGTCGCGGTCGATAGCGTTCGAGAGCGAAGTCGGATACCATAAAGATGACTTAACAAAAAACAGATGCCCACGAGTCTGAGGCTCGTATAACTTTAAAAAGGTGGCAGCGGATACCAAATGGGCGAGGATGAAATCGCTCGTAAAAAAGCCGGGGTTATCGCTCATCTGCGCCAATACCACTCTCGGTGAGTCATGAATGTGCATGAGAATCATACTAAGTAACGAGTCGGCTTAATAAACTGGGTCGGAAACAGCTCGGAATAATCATACAAAGAATTTCGTCGAGTTCTTCGTGACCTCCTCGCCAGGCGACAAGCACTCGGCTAGAAGCACTCGGGAAGACTTGATCGCAGAAAAGCACTCGATCGCGAAGCACTCGGGGGCTACTGTGGGGAATATATACCCCGGGGGCCCATAAAGCAGACCCGCAAGGCCCGACTAGGCGAAACCAGGCCAGGCCGACTACGGAGGACTTGAGGTATATTGGGCTGAGCGAGATATGAAGAATCAAAGCAAATCCCAGATAAGAAAACCGAGTCGTATTAGGCAAAGGATGATTGTAATCCAAACTGATATAGAGTCGGATAGATATGAAGGCGAAATTTCCATCTCGTATCCGAGTGGGATTCCCTATTGTAACCGCCATTCTCTGCTATATAAAGGGAGGGGCGGGGAACCATCAACACAGAACATCATCAGCAAATAAGCTAGCCAATTATAATCTCAGAGCACAGGACTAGGGTATTATCTCCACCGAGAGAGCCCAAACCTGTATACATCGTGTGTCTTGTGCTACCATCGAGTTCCCGATCCAGCGCTTAGCCCCCTTTAAATTATTGTCGGTAACAAACCTCGACACCCACCTATCTCTGATCCAAATCACGACAGATATTCTGTCGTGATTCCAAATAGCAACAAAATCTCTGTCGCGGTTTCAAATAGCGATAAAGTTCATGTCATATTTTGGAATCACGACAAAAAGTTGTCGCTAACGGTTCAGTTCTTTGTCGCTCTTTGGAATTGCGACAGAGAGCGTAAAAGTTCTTGTTGCCGACTTGACCTCATTTCCATCAGCGCCTTGCCACACGACTAAGAGCTTGCGACGACTTGGGATAAAAAGAGAGGCGAGGGGAGAGGAGGAGGAGAGGAGAGGAGGGGAGGAGGAGGAGGGGAGGAAGAAGAGGGGAGATTCGTCGTGTGTTGAGGTAAATCTTGTTTTATTTATTTAATTTAGAATTTAATGACCAAATGAAATAGATTGGTAAGTAATTAGGTTTGTAGAGCAATAAATATTTAGAAAGATGATATAGAGACGAGATTAATTAGGGTTATAATTAATTAGCTGTGTAGACTGGCAATAATTTATTTAAATTGATGATTTAGTTATTGGATTATTTAGGTTTGTAATTAATTAGTTGTATGGAGTTGTAATAACTATGGATATAGAAAACTGCAAGAATTATGATAGATACAATGTGTGCAAGAATTATGCGAGATACAATGTGATACAAAAAAATTGATTTTTGTAGGGTTGCAATAGTTGTTTGAATTAGTGTAGAGTATGTCATTGTATGGGTAGATTAAGATTTGAAAGGTATTAGTGTTATGTTGTGCGATCATTAAAAAATTCATGAAATGTTTGACAGGTATGGATGAACGAGTAGAATTTAAAATATACTATAGGGAAGGGGTCCCGCAGATGGGTGCACAAAGGGTGGAACTTAGTCATTTTTCAAGTGTCATGGCTAGCCTGTCATGTGTTGGCAAGCATTCATGGGGCATGGATAACAGATGGTTGTACCATATATTCTCGTTGGATAGTACATTGCATGACCTCAAGCTGCACTAAGTAGGGCCCAGAGATGGGATTACACGTATTGGGAGTTAGTAGAACTGAAGGGGCCGAAGTCCTAGAGCTCGTACGTAAGATTGGCAACTGAGAATGATTGGCCATTAGTATTGTTGGCGCAAGCATTTGAGAAAACCAATGCTGGCCATACGACGTAGGAGGAGGTTGTTGGTGATGAACCGGAGGAAGTTCGGGAGAGCAGCTGAACCGGAGAATGCTTAGTGAGGCAGGATGTCAGCTCAAGTCATGAAGGTGTGCGAGGCGAGGAAGTTGATGTTCCAATGCCAGATGTTTAGGTATCATTGGGTATGGCAGACAGAGGAGAAAATATTGAATCATTGGTTGAAGCGATGGAGGCAAAGAGCCAGGAATTTGAGGATTTGAGTAACGATGAAGACGATGAAGAGCATTTCCCTGCGAAGTGGGATGCATGTCAGTTTGATAGATTGGTAGTCAACGAGGGTGAACACTTCGCATGGCAGTCGGATAGGAATGAGGTATAGCAATGTGCAATTTACAAGAATAAGTTTGAGGTTTAGGAAGCTGACAACCTAGGCAATGTCGCTTCGTATAACTTTTAAGGTTGCGAAATTAGATCAGCGGGTGTGTGATGTCAGATGCCAGATGGAGGGTTGCCCATAGCGTGTAAATGCGTACCAGTCTAAGTGGGATACCATTTGGAAGTGTTCTATAGTCATCCCACACACATGCGTGCTGATGGAGTTTGTCCAATCACATAGAAACATATCTTCAGGTTTTCTTGTAAATACAATGTATGAAAAGATTGTGGGCAATTTGAATTTAGAGCCACGTGCCATCATACTTGCAATAGAGTAAAGGTTTCAGTACACCATAAACTATACGAAAGCATGGAGAGCGAAGCAGAAGGCATTGAAAATTAGATTTGGTACGTACGAAGACTCATATCAGAACCTACCAGGTATGCTTGAGGTGATCAAAGAAAGGAATTCTTGAACTTATATCGATATTTGTGAGCAGCCCTCGTAGCGCTTCCCTAGAAAGATGGTACTCAAGCGGGCATTCTTTGCTTTCGGTGTATTTGTCTTTTTTTTCAGACATTATAGTACGTTGTTGTGTGTGGATGGGATATTCTTGACTAGGAAGTATAAACGCCAGATACTGACTGCCACATGAGTAGATGGCAATAATCAGGTTCTTCCTGCAGTGCTTGCATTTGTGGAGGGTGAGAACACAGAAAGCTAGCTCTGGTTTATAAGGAACGTGAAAGCCGGCGTCGTGGATCAGCGGTCTAGAGTGTGTGTTATACACGATCGACATCCCAAGCTATTGAAAGCAGTTGTGCAGTTGCAAAAAGGTGCAGAAGAAACACATACATGGCCTGGTCTGCGAAGTAGGTGGTGCAAGTGGCACATGGGTGCTAACTTCTACAAGCAGTTCAAAAACAAGGACCTTATGAAGCTCTTTAAGAGGTTGTGCGATCAGACCCAACAGAGAAAGTTTGATGCACTGCGGAAGAAGTTGGACAAGCTGACACAAGGCATACAATGGAGGCAGCAAAGAGGCCAATGCCTAGCACAGAGGAGGCCCCAGTAGCGCTGGAAGTGTTACCCATGAACCCTCCATACTTGGTCCGGAGGAATGGAAGATCCACAAAATGCTTCTCCGAATGGATAGAGCATGAGTCTAGGGAGAAATAGACATTGCTTTATGACACCGATGGTGCCCGATATGGGGTCATGACGACCAACTTGGTTGAGGTTTATAATTGGGTCATTCGAGGCCTGAGACCCTTTCTTCTAGTTGCTATAGTGGAGAGTGTTCTTCATGGTATTACGAAGTACTTTTTGGATGATGTTAGTCCATATGAGTAATCCTGATGTGAAATACTCAGTGGTACTCTATACGTACATGGAGGAGAAAGGTTAAAAGGGAGAGATGCATAGAACACTAAAGATAGGCACAATGGAGCTTCATTTCGAGGTACTGTGTAAAGAGAAAGCCAGCCGTGGACGAATCGGTGTAAAGTTACTCATGAATGCATTCTACATCGGCAAACATGCCTATAGCTGCAACAAACCTTGTCTCTTACACAAGCCATGCTCACACGTAATGACTACCTGCTCAACAATCTGTATGGATCCAAGTATATTCTTGTCACAATTCTTCAATAAAGAAGCGGTGATAGCAACTTGGAATAGAGAAATTTATGGCTTTCAAGTGGTGGGTTTGTTCACGGAGCATCAGAGATGGGAAGATACATGGTGGGTTCCTGATGTCAGCAGACTGAAGGGCATAGGGCGGTGACAAACAAGACGTATAAAGAATGACATAGATGCTGCAGAAAATGGGTGTCATGTGAAGAAATGTTCAGTTTGTAAGGAGATGGAGCACTTTTTTAAGTATTGCCTGACAGTTTAGAGGCCGTGACATTGTTGTATGGGCTTTGCATATGAAATTGAAGTAGTTTACTCGCATGTCAATGTGATATATCGAATTCCTATAAATAATGCATGTATGGACATAGGATGTGTAATGCATGTATGAATGTTGGATGTGTTATTATTGCATTCTATTTGGTTCGAATTTGTATGTGTGATGCATGTATGTATTCAAATTTTATTTCTAATTATTGCATTCAGTTTGTTTGTGCATTTGATTTCGTACTAACGTTGTTTTATTCAATTGCAAGTATGGAGAACGTCGAAGAGTATGAGTTGCTAGACCCAGTGATAGACATTAGACGCGACTCACAGGAGTCGCTTGGCCACCTTGCCACCTGCAGACGGGGAGCCACCATTCGAGCTTAATGCCCTTCGCTTGCAGACTCTGATGAGAGCATGGCAGGTCAACCCACAATGGATTCTCAGGTTAATGCACATTTCCCATACTTCCCTTACTACATCTTGTGCGTGTGCACTTTTCCCATACTTCCCTTACTACATCTTATACATGTGAACCAATAGTTCTTGCAATGTTTTCATATAGGCTGAGAGCAGTAGGGTTACTGCCTATAGCACAAATGGTGGAGGCGACTGTCGTCGATGTACAGGACGGGTGTGGTGCCTCTAGGAGGTTCCCGTA
The DNA here is from genome assembly GCA_036346375.1 of Guadua angustifolia. Classification (NCBI taxonomy): domain Eukaryota; kingdom Viridiplantae; phylum Streptophyta; class Magnoliopsida; order Poales; family Poaceae; genus Guadua; species Guadua angustifolia. The sequence goes on from CM070502.1 coordinate 28,594,826, forward strand.
CAATAGGAGTTTGCTTAGCGCTCTGGTAGATCACTGGCGACCGGAGACGCACACATTTCACCTCCCGTGCGGTAAGATGGTGCCAACACTGGAGGATGTTAGCTACCTTCTAGGCCTACCTTGCACCGGGGACACGGTAGTGCCTGACGACATCCACCTGAGTGGCGGACAGAGCTCCTAACCCAGTTCGTGGACCCCTTGAGCGTGGCTACACACCTTTCACTTTGTCTAAATTTTATTTCCTTATCTCTTATAGTTGTAAAACTGACCATTACTTTCTATAGCTCGACAGGATGGTAGATAAGGTAGGGGAGTACGTTGTTAGTCGCCACTTTGAGGTGTACCTGCTATGGCTCTTCGGCTGGGTCTTGTTCTGCTCCTTCCACGGGGACACCGTTGATAAGCATATGATCCAGTACATGAGGTCGACCACAAACGCCGACATTGAGGAGACCCTGTAGCTAGCGTGGGAACCGGCTGTACTGGCTGCCACGTATCGGGGTCTTTACGATAGTTGTCATCGCGTGGCAGACTGCTCCATTCTCATGGGGTGTCCTCTACTACTTCAGCTTTGGTATTTTGAGAGGTTCCAGATTGACTGGCCGCAGATGGATTTGGGACCCTATAGAGTAGGCTTCTATGGTGCCCCCAGGGATGACGTCGACCATCCTACCATAGGGACGTTGTGGTGTCACTGATGGGTTAGTAAAATAATCTTTACCTTGAATTGTGCAATAATTTTGAATTTTTTTGTCTAACCTTGGACTATTCCTTTTTTGTAGCCGACTTTCACGCCTATCATGTCACACACTTCATACCCCGAGTATGTAGCGATGTTTGACTAGCTGATGGATGATCGCGTCACCTGGCGTCCTTACCTCCCGGAGCTGGTAGGCGCACGAGCACCTCATAGCCTCTCCCTGCAGTGCACCCGTGATGCCGCCTTTTGGTTGACATGGCGTCACCTGTTATTCGATGTCTACATGGAAACATACATCGTGCGTCGTGTCATGAGGCAGCTCGGTCTCTGTCAGGTCTTCCCTGTCCCCACTAATGAGGTTGTCCCACCGAGCATGCACACATGAGTACTCTTCTACGTCAATTCCAATTGCATTATTTTTGACGATGTTCTTGCTATTGACGTCAGTGCTCTTGTTCTCATGTAGGCTTACACGAAAGGGGTTTCGTTGGTGGCGCGAGCTGAGCGGCACGCATGTTGCCTCTTGCTCAGTAGTGGGCATAGGCGTTGGTGAACATTCAGGAGTAGGCTGCCCCTTACGACCCTGACACGTACGACGAGTACATCCGGCGGTTCAGTCCTTGCACACGCGTTCGCATTGTGCATGTCGTTGATTCACCTCCGAGACACGTTCCCTCCATAGCGGACACCTACCCCACACAGTCGGACTCGATATTTCATCACTTGGTTAGTACTTGTTTGACATGCCATGTAATGTATCGTTACTACAATTGTACCAACTAACTTGCCTTTCAATGCATGCGTAGAGTGACCTTGCCAGAGAGGCCACAGAGGAGATGGACGCACTATTGGCACGAGTTGGCCGGATAGACAGGCTGGAGGTCACGATGGACTTCCTGAGAGGGGTGTTGAAGTGTGTACACTAGAAGACCGCTCGCATCTTCTAGCTTATGTCCTATAGGAGGCTTAGGAACGACGACGTCCTATAGGTTCACGGACGTGCCTCGGCTATACGGGGTCGACACGCACCCCAGGCCATAGCTGGGACATCACGCACACATACGACCCCCCAAACTTGCTGGGGGATCTAGTTGGCAGCTTTTCACGCCGTACGCCCCTATGACTACAGATACACCACCTAGTCTCCTTTCATCTATTATGTTGTTCATATTATATGTTGTACTAATATGAAAACTTTGTCAACAGCGGCCCATCCAGCACTTGACCAGACTTGGACTTCTTTGTAGAACCTTACCAGCAATCCACGGGTGCAGTCCTTAGTCCCTCCCAGCTCGCCGATGCGCCCGGCCCGACTCAGTCGTCATAGGATGTCTTCGCTACTCTGACAGCACCAGTACGTTGTGCTAGGAGTACTCATGGATAGTCCCCTGACTAGCTGACGTATCCTTCTAGGCATGTGCAGCGCTATAGGAAGCCTAGGACCACATGAGGAGTAGCACCGCGTAGGGCCCCAGTAAGTTTTTTCCTTTCATTAATAGTGTACTAAACATAATATGGTGCTTTACTTTCTTAGATTATGTAACATTCAGCTATGATATTTTGTTTTCTTCAATTATCTTCTATTAAGATATGATCTTTTCTTTCTGTAATGCCATCAGTTATCAGGTCATTTGGACAACACATAGATCAGCTTTGATATATGTAGTACATAATGCCTAAAAAATAGTTAAAATATCCCCTACTAATGCCTAAAAAATGGTTAAAATATCCTATACGGAGCAGTCACAAACTTAGAAAACTGGACCGCAACCGTGTAAACTGCATGGTCACGTAAGCCTTTTCAGTAGCCCGTAAAATAACATGTTTAAATGAAAATTTTTGGAGGAATAGCCCAAAAACACCCTTTAATATATGTATTACCATAATCTGAAAAAGATCCTATTTTCCTTTGCATCTCAATCCTGCCAAAGCAAACACCCTAAACGATCACTACAGGTACAGATTCTAAAACACTTAAGCCCTTTCAATGGATAACAAAACAACTTGTCTAAACACAAATATTGTGGGAATTAGTCCAGGAACACACTTTAGTATATGAACAACCATATTATAGAAAAATATCTTATGTACAACTTGCTTAGCATACAAATTACGTTAACATTAATACCCTAAATGATAAGGTTGCTGGAGCCACCTTGTACCAAAGTACCCGCAACACAAGAATCATCATATAACCATGTAGTAGCAGCCAATAACTTAGAAGTTCAGACCCAACTTGTAGATATTTGCTCTTATAACCTAATATGCTGCTTTGCTTTCTTAACTTATGTAGCATTCAGATATGGTATTTTGTTTTCTTAAGTTATGTACTATTAAGATATGATCTTTTCCTTCCATAATACCATCAGCTTTTAGGCCAATTGGACAACACACATATCAGCTTTATCAGTGCGATTTGCTAACACGGTGCCAACAGCTTTCTCAGGCTGAGGAGATAGAGTTGGTCATGGATGCCTTTTGAAGTGGTTTCCATATATCATCTTTTGCTTTGTTAACTTACGTATTCGTCGATTAGCTCCCACCGCTTTTAGCTTTTTTGGCCTGATTTCACTACTGGTGGCAGCTTATTCATGGGCTTATTTAACTTATGTATTTGGTAATTATCTTCTCGTAGTAAAATTAGTTGTAAAATACCGAAAGCATCCATCACCTTTTGAAGTCAAAATTGATAACACTCTACCCACCACTTTCAGTTTTTTAGTCCAATTGGACAACACGTTGCCAGCAGCATTCTCAACCCGATTTCACTACTAGATTTCCAACTTTTATCGAGTGTGAAAAATATGTCGGCCATTGCAAAATACCGTAAGCCATGTATATGGCCGAACGTAAACCGTCGGTAACTTCCCCTCGGCCACTCATGGTCGGCCATTCATGGGATTCCCGACGGTACCCTCGGTTATTAGTTTAGCGAGGGTTTTCATAGCACTCGGTAAATACATGGGTGAGGGGTTTTTTCTTCCTGACGGGGTATAGAAACCTCCAGTAATTTCTCACAACTATATGTGGGATTTTTTGTGTAAAAAATGTAAAAATAATTTCAAATCTAGGGACTAACCTCACAACTTGTTTGCACCACAATCCCTTAAGTCGAACATTTTTTATCTTCAAATTAGAAATATGTGATGCCTAGGATTCGAACTCACAACCTCCTGAACACAACCTCTCCCTCCTAACCAACTCACCTCAACCATCTTCTTACTAGAAGTAAGATAAGTACTTCTTTTAACTCTTGTTCTAATGATGCTTATCAATTATTTAGTCAAATATATGACTTTAAATGGAAAAGTTGTCAACTACAAAGTTGTAGATTTCAATGAGAGCAACATTTTTTATATATACATCACCTTCATCCAGCCTCGTATGAATTTTGCAATAGCCCAGTGTTTGATTTTTACCCTCACTAAAAGTTGTACCCCGTTGGCAAATCATTGTAATAACCGAGTGTTATCTTTACACACACATTAAATGTATTTCCACTCGGTGATTGTTTGTAATGGCCGACGGTTAGTATTGCACTCACAGTAATTGTTGTACCCTCTCGGTGATTTCATACTATGACTGAGGGTTTTCCACCAACCGTCGGTTTGTGATAAGCCCCATGGGTAAATCTTCTAATAGCCGTCCGTTTTTGTTCTAACGTCGGAAAAAAGATGCATCGTCGGCCACCTTATTTTTTCCCGACGGCCCGTAGGCTATTACATTTCACACTCGATAAAAGTTAGATTTCTAGTAGTGTTTGAGTATTCGTGATAGCGTGTTGTCAAATCGCCCTAAGAAAGCTGCTGCTAGCCTATTATCACATCAGCCTAAAAAACTGAGGTGGCAATACGCTGTCTATTGATTTCTTAGTTCGATTTGTCACATCCGCCTAAAAAGGTGATGAGACGTGACCCCCATTATCACATAGCAACATACAACACACTGTTTGTCTCAAAGCGAAGTAACAACACCCTGCAACCCACCGTTTTCTCCGACCGAAATGACAACACGCTGCGACCCGCTTTTTCAGACCTAAGTGAGATGTAAAATCACCTACCACCCAAGCAACTCTTCTTCCTACCCCAACCTACACTCCATTGCAATCACAGACCGAGGAGGAAGCTCATGCTGTGGGAGGAGTAGACGAGGAAGACTATAAAAGGCCAAACCGCAGTCACACATACACAGCTCCCACTCACACTTCACCATGGCAGGATCCTCTAGCAGAGCATTCTTGTGGATACTTAATATGAGCAGCGTAGCCCTTCATGACACATTGAAGGTTACGCATAATAGGAAGGATGATCCGTTCAAGGAGGAGAACCTAAGTAAAATGGTGTCTAAATTGCAAGAGTGGCGTCCGACATTATCGAGACATAAGGTGACAACCTCTGACCTGAATCTTGTGATCTCCAACAGCCTCAAGGCGCACATGCAAGGGTGGTGTCAAAGGTATTTCAGGGTGTGTGAACTAGCCGACCACCCTTCTACTACAAATTTCTCTACGAGATTTTATAGGGTGCTGATGCTACCCGATCAATATGCAGAGCATATTAAGGTTAGTTATTTCCTATTTGTTCACCTTACTAATCTTTTTAGCATTATCCATAAGTTCACCAATTCATAAGCTTGTCTTGTGTGTTAGTCATTCTAGGAGGATAAAGAGTTGCTGAACAAAGATACCCTAGAATTTGTACCGATGTATATGCTCTTCGGTGGGGGAGTGATGCTTGGTTCGCGCAGAAGACGAAGAAGAGGATCTAAATAGATGGGTAGAGATCCACCCAGTACTGTTGTAGCAGAAAGTTCAAAAGGACGTTCAACCACCACCGAAGGAGAGCTTACTCCTAACTATACAAATAAAGATGACGATGATGATGATTTCATGCCACCTAGACCTCGGCGTTCAAGCACTATCACAACAGGTCGTTCAAGCACTACTAGAATAGACCGTTCAAGCAACAATATAAGAGGACATTCAACAAGCACTGAAGGAGGATTAGCTCCTAACCATACAAATGACGATGATGATGACAATTTTATGCCACCTAGGCCACGAATCTTGCATCCTCAGAATCCTTTGAATCCTAACGATAATATTACATTAAGTTCTATCAGGTATCCATACGTAGTACCCCATCAGGAACCAATAGATAATTACTCTTATTTTTATTGTAGCGATCTATTCCGACAACCATGGCCATAGAATGTATGGTTTTGTGACTTAGTCCTTCACCAGAGGCATGTATCTATGTTGTATCCCAGTTTTATGAATTCCCTAAGGCATGTATGTATGTTAGGTGTAGTTCACATACCATGCTATTGTAGTTGTTGTACTTACTGCACTTTGTAATATCAATATCGGGTTTTATTCAATGATTTCCTATGATTTGTTGTCAAATTTGTCACACACTGAAATAGAATGAGGAAAAACGAAATTTGAATTTTTTGTCTAAAAAGTAAATGACAAATAATTTTATAAATACTACATGAATTATCACTGATAAATATGAATTTTTCTGAATTTATAATTCTGGTAATTGTCAAAATTATACTAACTTTTAATAATTAATGCTCACAAGTTACAGCGAATTGTCGAATGAAATCAATGCAACAATATATTATTTAAAAAAGATTCCTTTATTTAACTAGCTTGCACACCACATCAAAATGAGTGGAAAAAATTCTTGACACAACAAAACAAAATTGTCTATTGTTTTACTATTCCTACAATTTTATTTTGACACTGGCTATTTTGCAAAAAAATTGTTTCAAGACTGAATTCTGTGGTACTTATATATGCTTTCTAAAAAATTTTACTATACATTTTGAATAGTATTTAACTCTCTATTGCGCAACCAAACAACGACAGAGTCTTTGTCGCTTTTTGGATTCACGACAAGGTGTTATCACAGTTTGAAATCATGACAAAGATTCTGTCGCTGTTTGGAATCATGACAGAATATCTGTCGTGATTTGGATTAGCGATAGGTGGGTATAACTGTTATTTTTTAACCATATTATTTCTATAATTCTTCATTAAAAATATATTATTTAAAAAATTCAAGAACTGAGATTAGCTCAGTTTGCTCAAGCGCGTGGTCGCTCGTGAGCCCGTCTGCGTTCGACAAGAGTCAAATGTGTGGGCTCACCTTTTCGGATGGAAAATTAAAAATTGGTACACATGCGTGCGTGTCCTGCACTCTAGAGCTCTTTGTCCCAAATTAAATTTCTTAGTATGTATAGAGAATACGCACGCATATATGTGCATATAGTGTAGTGCGTGAGTGTGGTGTGTGGTGTACATGGGTTGTATGCATCTTTATTCCCTAAAAAACATTGACGGCGAGGATCAGGCACCAGATCCAAGCACCGAACCATGGGAACCCCTAGGACCACCACCGAGTTGGGAGGCGAGCACCTCGTAGCTCTTCGCATGTGCAATCTACAGAACTGAACCAATACGAGGGAGCTCAATCTTTTCCTTCACTTAATTCTAGAGGTGGGCATCGTGCCAGGTCGGCCCAGCCCGTCATGAGCCCATCATGCTTTAGGCCTAAACTGTGTCGGGCTGCGACAACCCATCGTACTCGCCGTGCTGGGCCGGGCTGGCCCGACTCGCCTTCGGTGAGCCCAAGCAAGGCCCATTTTCTCTTCGTGCCCGCTTCGTGCCGTGCCGACCTAGGTTCGACCCTATTATAATATTTCTGCAAGAGAAAATGACCACGGATTGATTTCTTTCTTTATCTGTCTAGGACTTCCTTTTTCTCCAATCGAAACAAAATCCTATTATGTTTGTTCTTCTCGATTTTCTTGATTCGGTTGCTCCTTCCAGTGACATGCATGCAGCCATGCATTTACATATTAATTTGCTCACCCACACATACAATGCATGCATGCATTCCCTTCCTTTTCTCTAGTCCATCTAAAGTTTTCTTCCTTTACTCCTTCATTTGCTCATGCACACATACAACGCAGGTACGCACAGGTTGTTTTAGGCCGTGCCGGCCTGAGCATGGCCCCGACTACCATGCCGGGCCGGACCGCCCATCGTGCCCGATTGACAAACTCGACACGGCCTGAACAATCGTGTCATGTCATCCCCGCCTGTTTAGAACAGTTATGTGCCGGGTCGTAGGTTGGGCTGGGCTAGGCATGCCTCGTGTCGGCCCAAAATAGCCCGGCCCAATGCCCACCTCTACTTAATTCACATCAAACTAAGAATTTTCATTTCCAATTTCTTATGTTGGCTGGAGGACGCGAAGCAAAGCATGGAGAGAGGCGGCTGAGGAAGAATTTTAGCTCTAGCTATTTTTGCTCTTTTGACAGCTTTCTAGAACAAAAACATTGGTTGGTGCTAGTCTGATCGACACGGATGACTAGTGAGCTCTAGATGTTATTGGGGATTCTATTAGACTAATGCTACACATCATGCTATGTCCCAGCAGCAGGCCGAGGCCCTGTTTGAGATGGTTTTAGTTCCGGCTTCTCCCCTCTAGAAGCTAGAAAGCTATTCCAAATGGCTAGCTTTTCCGTAGCCAAAGCCAAAAGCCAGCAGCCCTTTTGTATTAGGAGAAACTGAAAGCTAGTCTATAGTAACTTAGGGCTGGAAATGAGTCAAGCCGAGCCAGGCTTAGCTCGACTCGGTGCGGCTCAGTCAAATGGCGAGCCGAGCCAGGCTTGGCTCGGCCCTGAGGCGAGCCCAAAAAATTGGCTTGGCTCGGCTCGAGGTCGGCTCACGAGCTGGCTCACCGGCTCATCGAGCTAGACCATCAAACAGTACAAGAACTTTTTTCTAGTCTAGGCAGGGGGCTGGCGGGTGTCCAATCCATCGGGGGACCGGGGAAGGCTAGCGGTGGGCCGGTGGGCTTCTAGTCCAGGCCGCGGGACCAAGAGGCAGGCGGGTCACTGGTGGCCATGGTCCGGTGAAGTGGAGAACTCCTCTCCCTCTCCTAGTCTCCTCGTGAATGGCTGGCAGCCGGCAGAGGACGAACTCGGGTGCTGGGATCGAGGTCTGGGGGAGAGGTGCTGAACAGGTTGGGGCTTAGAGTTTTGCTCATCTGGGCCAATTGGGCTGAGCCAACGAGCAGCTCGCGAGCCAAGCCGAGCCGAGCCGAGCCGGATCGCTAAAAAAATGAGCCAAAAAACAAGCTCGGCTCGGGCTCGCTCCGAGCCGTGAGCCTGGCCGAGCCTGAGCCGAGCTGTGAGCCACGAGCCAAATTTTCAGCCCTATAGTAACTTCTCACGGCTTTGGTGAGTTGGGATTCTAACTTTGCCGCTAGAGTTGAAGAAAATTTTCTCTCATATTAAATATAAAATTCCAAACCCCACCCCTCTCACCCTCATTCCTGAACAGGGCCGTAGTGGGACGCTCCAGTCACTTCACCGTTGCACTACCTTGTTAGTGATATGCCACAGAAATAATTATAGAGATGATCATATATATATATATATATATATATATATATATATAGGAAAATGGTTTTATACTCCTGGGAGTACGTACTCCCACCTTCAATATACCGCTTAAATGATATTATTATACCTCTTTATCCTTTTGAGTATACTCTAACACTGATTATAAGATACTCCAAAGTGAGTTCCACAAAAAATTTCATCAAAGTCCACTCTTTATAGCTTAATTTGTTTATATATTTTTTTCACATATGTAAAAGTGTATATAACAAAAAAATATAGGACTCCGATGATTTTTTTTCAACCATACCACATTGGAGTATCTTAGAATCATTATTGGAGTATATCGAAAATGATAAAGAAGTATAATACTTTCATATAAGTGGTATATTGAAGGTGGGAGTATGTACTCCCGAGAGTACGAAAAAGGCTTCCTATATATATATATGATTATTGAATAAATATTGTTATATTCCTTTAATTAATTATTATTTATAAAAGTTAGCAAGTGTGTGGCTTAGTGGTGAAGCTCTTTATTTGTTGTATGATAATATTCTAAAAGGTCATTGGTCGAGACACTAGTGACTTACACATTAGCATGTGTATTGATTGATGACCATGTTTCACCGATCATAGATATGTAGATATCAAATCAATAGTGTAGACACATGTTAGAGGACATAATGTTGGATTAATCCACTTTGAGGCACTGCTGAGATTTTTATGTTTCTATGTGTCATGAGTTGGTCTCAAGCAATGATATTGTGTAATCCTTCTACCTGAGATCAATATAATTCCCTGCATGTATAATAATGTACTTAGGGGTTACCAAAACACTACCCACTTTGAGAAACTACTGGGATTGTTATGTTTCTATGTGTCATCAATTAGTCTCAAGCAATGTGATGTATAATCCTTGGGAAAAATTAGTCCAGTGACACTCAATTCGTTGGCTTTAAGTGGTGTGCCTATGACATGTGAGTCCATCTGAGTCTATGACAGTGGGTCAGGGTGGCATAAAGTGAATCACGAATTTTAAAGAGTGTCAATAGCGCCAATCTCCCATAATCCTTGTACCTAAGATTAGCATAGTTTCCTACATGTAGAATAGTACATTTAATGGATAAGAAATGCTACATCGTAATTGGGTAAATATAATAGTAGCTTTCAAATATGCTATGAAGTGTGCAAAGGAATGCAACTCGTCAAATAAGAGATTTGCACTTCCCAATATTCCAGGAAAGATATATTTAGGCCCCTTGATATGGTTAGATAAAGAAAGTGTATGGCCATGCCACGAGTGGTCAAAGAGTAGACCACATGCTTCTCTCTCCCCACTCCACACCACAAATCTCTCTCTACCCACCACGACAAAAGATGCCACAATGTTCCTGATGCCATCCTCTACCTCTCCCTTATTTCCTTGACCTATCGCTTGTGCGTGACTGGCCGTCGTCTCCCTTCAGCCCCTGCTACCCCTGTGCTTGGTGTGGTTTGATCTTGTGATGAGTTCAACGGCGATGAGCTCCTCACTACCACCCATTAGGAGCACTCCACTGACGACGGCAACGACATACCACTCTCCTAGTAGGAGTTACACCTCATGCTCGTCTACTACTCACAAGAGAGTCGCGACATCTATTGTGCTCGAGGTCTTTGATTGGGTGTGCAGGAGGTCACCTCTAGCTAGATGTTGCAACAAGTGGGTTTTGATGTTGCAATTATTCTTTTGGAATGTTGCTATAACTCTTCTAAATTGTTGCAAAAAGAGTTTATTGTTGAGGCAATTTTGGAGAATTGTTGCACATGGATGTCGTTCGTTGCAACATTTCATTGTGTTTTGCTTGTTACATCGCTGGGAGCTTCTTTCCATTTGGTCACCCCCATATGATCAAACACATCTCTATCCCTCCTCCCCTCTTCTACCTCTATGCAGATGGCAAGCGTGCGAGGAGACCAATGATCAGTTGACCGTGCCAACAAGGGGAAGGCAAGGAGGACCATGGGGGTGCCTATTCGATGACTCATACTTGTGGTGAACTATAAGGTTGAGGGGTATCGAGACCCAAATATGCAAATCAAAATCTACTATGTATATCACACTAGTCCAGGATCACACTAGTATATATGGGTTCAACATAGATGATTATCACAATTATACAAAATGGAAACATAGTAAAAGACTTCACATATTAAATATAAACATATTAACTGACCTTATGGTTGATTTTACATGACTATGCCATGTAGGGCTCAACTATAAATATTAAAACTGCAGTAAAAAGAAAATATTGATAAACCTCTCAATATATTATAGGCAACTGATAAGGCTCACACTCTAGACTTTCGTCTCCTCCTAGTACTCCTCATCCAAAGCTGGTGTAGACTTCTCTTCAACTGATTATTTTGTAGTGGCAAGGGTGAGTTCTTAAAGTACTCAACAAATTGTGTACATAATGCAAGTCTAATATAATTATATGCATGGCTTTTTTCCAAGTGAATGGCTGATATGGTTATTTTGTAGTAAAGTATCATTTACAAATGAATATAATAAATAGATTGAAATAACAATAAAACAAATACAATGAATAATAACTTTCAAGTATTTCTCAAGAGTAAACTTTGGCATACAACTCCAAACAATTTCCAAACTTTTCAATGGAACTCAGCCTCCCTTCTAAGTTTATTTCATAAAATCTAACTCTACAGAGATTATGCACTTTACCCACGTGATATGATTAAATTATACTATCGGCCAAAACACATACCCATCGACATGCGACTAGTAGATCATAACAAATTCTTTAGGACACTCTATCATAACACTGACCCTCTCGATAGGTCTAAACTCAATATTCCTTTCCGCACTCAGAGCAGAAGAATAGGAGAGACATATCGTTAGATAGATGTGAGGCCATTGCATAGCACACACACAAATCCCCCCATAACCGCGCACTTAGTTTGGTTATCCTCCCAAGTCATCAAATGTTAAGACTTGGTAACTTACAGTGGAGCAATCATTCAGAAAGTGAAGCTACATGAGAGTGTGAGAAAGATCTAAAGTTAGAGTTTCGTAACCTGTTACTTAGTCAACCTTGAATCTCGGGGTCGAGATTCTGTTAAGGGATAGATGTTTATAATATCCCAATTTTTAGCTTTTATTAATTTAATATTTCTATTTATGCATTTTGGGAATTTTGGAATTTATTTGTTACTTTTGAATTATGTTTAACATGGATATTATTTAAATCTTTAAAAGTTTAAATAAACTTTTATCAAAAATATTTTATTTGATTTCCAAATGTGTTAAAATATTTTTAATAATTTTTCTAATATTTTTATTATTTTATTCAAATTATTTTAATATCTGTAATTATTTTAAATCAAAAGTATTTGAAAAGCATGGTGAACAGTGTTGGGCCGAAAGCCCAAAAGCCAGCCCATCTCTTTCGCTTGGCCTGGTTGCATCATAACCCTAGAATCCTAGCCATTCATTTGGTTCAACGGCTGGATGGGGTTGTGGAAACCCTCGCGCCTCTAGGCCGTTGGATCTTGATCTATTGGCAAGGGTCAGTTGTGGTCAATAGGAATCCTAGTGATCATGACCATTCGATTCGTGCGGCCTAGATTGCTGCGTGTTGGCTCACATCATGGACATTCATTCTGCCACGTGGATGGCGGAGACTTTATCGTCTCCAAGGCACCGTCGATGCTGTGTTAGGCTACGACTCTACCCCCGCAATGGAATTGATCTCCATATCGAGCGTGGAAGCCGAGGCAATAAAAGGACTGGAGCATTGCCCGAGGAAGCCTATCTGAAGCTGCACCTTTTGCCCAAGTTTTGTAGCTAAAGACTTCGTTAAGTCACTGTAAAAGCTCACTGAAGGTTGCCAGGTTCTATCGCTGTTCAACCACGTTGATCTCCTTCTACGTTGCAACTCCGTTGAAACTGAGCCCACCGTTGAGTTCACCGTGACGTGCTACCAGATCCAACAGGTTTTGCTCTGGATCCATTGCTTTTCACGGGGTTTTGAGTCATCGTTCTCATCTTTGGTTAGGCGCTACCGCAAGCGTTGATCACCGGAGTTGCTCGGCCGTGAGTGATGAGGGTGAGTCTTCACTACAGGAAATGACTTCATTTTCGTCGGCCAGGAACCGACGAAAACAAGCCAAAAACTGACAAAAATCATTATTTTCGTCGGCAAACCGACGAAAGTAGGCCGACGAAAATACTCTGACGAAAACAGTGGAATTTTCGATGGCAACCGACGAAAATACAACTATTTTCGATGGCCCTCTGAGCCGACGAAAATACGCCTGTGGAACACCTGACGAACTCGGCGCTGAGGTGGCACATTTATTTTTGTCGGCCTCGACCGACAAAAATAATCATGACACATCAGCCCACGCGCCACGTCAGCTAGCCTGACATTTAATTTCGTCGATTTTATTTCGTCGGTTTGGGCCGACGAAAATAAGTCAGTAAATTCAAAAAAAATACAGAAAATTGTAAAAATCCCAGAAAATTCACAGAAATTCACAGATGCACAGATACATATTCACAGATGCACAGATCACATATTGGCACATATCACATATTCAGTGCATGCATATAATTCACAGAAATATTCCACATCACACATCTAACAACCATATAGTCTTCGATCACATCACAAGTTCATTATAGACTTAGTTCACATCACAAGTTCACATCACAAGTTCATTAATCTACATCACACAACAATGGTGACGCATCAAAAACTTAGTTCCCTGAAACACAACGCAGCCATTATTGTTGGAGCTCAATTGATGTACTTCAACATTGCTTTGCCAGTCCACAATATTTTGGATATCAATTCCTGCAATCAGCAAAATAGTCAGGCATAGTAAAAAAACTAATGTAGAACACTGATAAATGGAAAAACAGAAAACACTAGCAGGTAAATTTAGCACCTGGTAGGTACTTTAATGAGGTGCAAACTGCAAAGTGATCATTTTAACAGCATTTTGATGGGGGGAGAATCAAGCATGTAATCTATTATTTGAGAATACGGGGGGCATGTATTCTTAGACAAACTTTCTAGTGATCTGTAGGCAGTAAATGTGATCAAGCATTAAACATATGAGGATTTACTTGTTTCATTTTCAAAATTATACTTTTCTTTGGCTGTCATGTTAGTATATGGTGGAGGATGGAATGTTTGAGGAAAAGGGTTTAACAGAATCAGAAGTCAAAGATTAGGAATATTTGAGGTAACCAATACTGCATTAAAACATATCAGCTGCTTTACGGATAATGGATTAACAAAAAGTCAGAAACTTCCGATTGTAGACATTTTTGAGAAACTAGAATGAGAGGTTCTTCAAGTGCAAATATTTCACACCAAAATCTAATGCAAATAATTATTGGAAACATTTAATAAATTCTCATCAGCTTTTTGTTGTCAGCTTGTAGGAAATTAGTAAGAATTGATCCACAGCCCTCACTATTCTGATAACAATGTTTCCTCTCTATAAATGTAGCATTTAAGTATGTTCACTTGATAATGATGATTTTAAAATATGAGTACATATATTTTATCCTTTTTTAAAATTGTTGCATACATGAGCAAGCAGATACCCTGTCAGATAACAACCAGAGGAAAATTTCCATTGAACGTCCTACTTTCAGGATCATGAGGTATGCAGCCTTTAATTCTTTTTGCTTTGTTAATTTTTCTTATGATGTACATTTACTTCAACTATGATACCAGACCAGATTGGTTAAGCACTAACCCATCAAATATACCTGGAAGTGTAAACCTGGAAGTCATGAAATTCATATTGCACAGGCAGCTTTGGTATCTTCTAACACAGGTGCTGTTTCCACTTGTAGCTATGTTTTGCCATTACTTTCCATTATCAAGTATCAGATATTTATTACGGGTATGAATGGTTATTTCTTTTTCTTTTTTCAGTAGCAATCTTTGTTTTTGCTTAATATAACACATACTTTTAAGAAAAGGGCAGACATACTAATAATGAATATTTCTCTCTGTGTTTCTAAAAAAAACGTTTAAGAAAAGGGTGACCATGCAAGGAGATTTCATGTCTGACTTCTGTTTGTGGACAAAGGGTGGCCATGCAAGGATACTGAATTGAAACTGGCAACATACTAAAAATACTTCTCTCTCACAAAATCTTTCCAAGTCTCGTTTGGACTTTGGACCAGCTATATGGTTCAATGGAAACACACATGCCACAGATTTATCTCACAAATACAAATTTACCTTGGTGAAATGTGGAAGTCGTGACCGCTACCCACATCGCCGCCTGAGTTGAAATATTGACTAACTGATGGTGACCTTGAACTACTACCAATATCGCCTCCAGCTGCAGGAGGCGGTGGCGGCCCCTGTATGATGTATACAAAAGTTTGTAAAAATTACCACTATTAATGTGAATAACCAAACAATTGGAATGAAATATACCATATTTGTAGGTGCGAAGAAAAATGTAGGAGGTGAAGGAGGTTGAAATGGTGGGAGTGAGACAACCGATCCCAAGTGAGCAGATAAAAGGTCCTAAAAAGTAAAAACATCAATTTCATTTGCAAATTTTAAACTTCACGACTAGCTAACAACTATACGGTTCATGGAGCACAATTCAAGATATTTCTTTTAACTTAAAGCATTTGAATTCATAAAAGATCAAATGTACTTACTTGAATGTGTTGTTGTTGTGATCTCTACCATTCAATCATGTATTGGTCACGTTGTTGCATCCTTTCCTCTGCTTGTCTCAATAATTCTTCTTGTTGCCTCATTGATGCCTGATGTCGCCTTAACATCTCTTCGTCCCGCCTAACATCACAAGAACATCGTGAGCTACTTTGAGAAGAAGACGACCTCGCCTCAGCTAAGGCTTCACTGGAATCGACGATCCCGTTGAACATGGCAAATCTGCCATGTTTCTTCCCACCACCACTTGAGTATAAAGCAACATTATCGATCTGCTCTTTCCTCCAATCAAAGTCTTGTCCGTGACGTTCCACCATTAATTCTCCATACCGAGCCTACAATATATGCAATTTAGGAAAAATCTTAAAAATGCATTGAGTTGGTATTTTGGAAATTGTCTTGACCAAATTTTGTGAAGTCAGAGAACTACAAAGTCGATCTGGTGTAATGGGATCAGCTCCGTAGTGGCCCCGAAGATACTGTAACATCCCAATTTTTGAGTTTTAATTAATTAATATTATTTTAATGCAATTTATGATTTTTGGGAATTTTCTGGATTTGATTGGATTTTCTGAGATTTAATTGAATTAATTTGAATTATTATATATTGCCTTGTGTTAAGAAATAATTATAAAAAGAAATATTTAAAATAAAGTTTTGCCGAAAATATTTTATTTAAGTCCAGAATGTCTCAAAGTATTTTTGAGAATTTTTTGGAATTTTAGAGTATTTTACTACCTAAATAAATCAATTTATTTTCTTGAATTATTTTTAAATGGAAAAGGGTGGAAAATCGCCGTGAACGATAACAGGCGCGGCCCATTCTTTGTCTTGTATTTGTTAGGGTTAATATGGACCGGCGGATCTTGATCGGACGATCGATCTTGTCGTCTCCAATCCGGATTCTCGCGCCGTCGTGACCGAGTCTAACACGTCACCGCCGCCTCAAACCTTCCGTGTTTATCCGTGCTTCGCCAGGTATTTAAAGCCGGGCGACTCTTCCCTAGACTCACTTTGAGCCGCCGCATCCTTTCCCTAAAGCGCCGTCGCCGGAGAGTCACCGAGAAGGTCACGAGGGCTCATCGGAGTTTCCGAAGAGATTGCGTCGAGTTCCGCCACTGTTGAGAGTCTCTTTCGCCGAGTGGGTCTCGGATTCAAGGTCGTTGAGGTGAGCCGCATCTGCGCCATCGTTCGTTGGTCACCGGAGTGCGCCAAATCGCCGAGGCCGTGGTCGTCTTCTCCGAGTCCGGCCAGTTGCACCGCCGTCGCTCCATCAACGCACGCGAAGAACCCCAGCCGTTGGATTGACATCGAAGCGCCAGAGAACGTCCACGTCGTCTTTGAACACAGTGAACCAAAAGGGTAAGCCTCAGCCGTTAGATTGAAATCGTAGCGTCTCGGATGAGCCACATTTCATCCGTACATTTGAGGCGGGAAAAATCCGGATTTTCTTTATTAAAAATAATTCCATTAATTCGGATTTTAGGATTTAAGGATTTTTCAAGAATTTAAAAACTTCAAAATGCAATAACTTTTGCATACGAACTCGGATTGAGGTGATTCAAATTCATAAAAATTTGTAAAATTGAGATCTTTCTAATGGTGGCTTTCATTTGAATTTTTGAGTTTATTTGTTCTTTGATTTTGGTTTTTATTTGCTTTTCTCTCTCGATTCGCGTAGACGTTGAATTGTGCGAAGCTTTGAAAGGGGATTTCACAGCTCAAGAATTATTTCCAGACCAGGAGCAGGAGCTTAACGAAGGCAAGTTGTGCTTTAATCATGTTGCACCCATAAACTAGATTGCATGCTATTTTGATTTACCTTATCACTTGGTATTTTATGTGTATAAATGATTTCAACATAAGTTTGGGATTAGCTATCGTACCCTTTGAATTATACCCTACCTTGCTAGTTGTATGCTATGATCCACTTGTCACCCTAGGTTGGTTCACTATAGTTGGTTAATAATGAAATCAACATGGATGGTTAGATCTAATTAGAATTGCTTAGCCATGCCACGTCATCACATGTACTTGAATCTTTAATAAATAATCTTGACTAATGGAATATGGAACAAAGTTCTGAATTTGTGTGTCATGTGTGGTCACACGATGAGATTGAGTTGTGGTGGCAAGGGATGTCACGCAACGATATTGAATTGTTGATGGCACGTGGTGCTTGGTAATCAAGCTGGGGTGGTTATGATTTTGGGTGAGCAAGTGGCAAGGGCGGGATGCGAGGTGGGCCCGATGGGCGAGGGTATGTGTATGTCTTGCTTTGATCAAACCATAAGGACACCTTGCGAGCCTTTGACTGAGTCAATCATGCAACCACATGTTGTTATGGGGCGACCTAAGCGATTAATTTGTAATGTCTTAGTTTTGGTACTACTGTGGTGATGTGGTTCACCTTTTAATGAACCCATATGGCGAAGAGGGGGCCTATTTGGGCAGGATGTCCTTGGTGTTGAAACCTTAGCGGGTAGTACTGAGTTAAGACAGAGCATTGTAAAGGCTTTGTCATGATTCTCTGCCGGTACACCAAAGGAAGTGTGCTATTGGCCAGGCACAATGAGATATCATGTCGTGTGGGTAAAGTGCATAACCTCTGCAGAGTGTACAATCTATCCGG
Source organism: Guadua angustifolia (assembly GCA_036346375.1). Classification (NCBI taxonomy): domain Eukaryota; kingdom Viridiplantae; phylum Streptophyta; class Magnoliopsida; order Poales; family Poaceae; genus Guadua; species Guadua angustifolia. The sequence continues at coordinate 28,613,295 of CM070502.1, forward strand.
ATAGCCGTGCTCACGGTATTGAGCAAAGCTCGGGGATTACAGTCAAGGGTTTAGACTTTTGCAAAATAAAACTTGGGATGGATGGCAGGTTGCCATGGAAAGTTGAATCTTGACTTAGGATGAGAACACTTGGTTTACTTGAGAAATCTTTGAATCTATCTATTATTGTTATTTGTTTTCTTGTCATTTCAATCTATATCAGACGTGTTTTTAAATCTTTGCTTAGTTGCAAATGAACCATTTAGCCAATCCTTTGGAATAAGCTTTGCATATAGTTATGTAGACTTGCATTACGTGCACAACTTGTTGAGTGCGTGTTGGTGTACTCACCCTTGCCTACAAAAATCATCATCTTTGAAGAAGGAGTACCATGAGGAGCGAATGTTTAGGGTGCGAGCCTTGTCGGTTACTGTGGTATATTGAGGGGTTACCTATGTCTTCATTTTGCTGCAGTTCAACTTGTTGTTCAGCCTTATGAGGCATTGTTAAGTAAGTTGACCATAAGGTCATACAACTAGTAATATTTAATATATTATGTCTTTTATCTATTTACGTTGTGTATGATAGTGACATTCACTAATGTTGAGCCTGTGTGCACTAGCGTGATCCTGGACTAGTGCGGTATACACAGAGGGTCCGGATTTGCATATTCGGGTCCCGACAGATACGTATCAATAGAGCTTGGTGCAACGCCACTTTGAGCCTCCTGTAATTCAATGTTCACTTGTATTAGTGAGTACAATTGTAAAATATAATCTAAAACTAGTACGATATAACAAACATACCATTAAGCTTAGCTAGATGAAGATGTCCATCGGCGCCATATCATTTGTGTTACCCTAGGGCTGCTGGCGATTGTTCTTCTTCATCCTAGGCGCCTACAAAGGCAAAGCGAGGCCCGATGAGGGCCTGAGTGCTCGCCAAGCATCGAGACACTTCCTCGGCCAAGGCAAGTCTACAGAGGTACTCATCTTCTCGAAGGTAGATTTTAGAAGCGCCTAACTTCTTGCTCATATCCTGCATTGTTTAAACATTTTGTAGTACAAGCATCTTTGCTTGATCTGAGCATTGGACATCATGTCCTTCACTACCTTTTTGCAACATTCTCAAAGACATATTTCGCCTTAGCCGCCAATGCCTCCTCTTGTCCTTCGTGAGCAAGCGATACCTCAACTAATTATGGAAACACAATATTGTTAGACATCTTTATTATAAAACTAACAATGTATGAGAAAAGTGAGAATTATGAATATTACCCAGAAATCTGCCTGAGACCAAGATGGCATCTTAGTCTTTGGCCATCTGTAACCAACTTGTAGTGCTCCCACTTCACCGCTCGGTTGAGAAACACCGCCCACCAAGACCAACCCTGGATAGTGGTACCGACAAAGACCTCCCAAGTTAGCATTAACAGGTCGCAACCGGTTTCTTCCTTCCCACATAAGATCAACCCATTGCCTGCAAATTACACGTTTTTTGTTACAAAATAAGTAATCATAAAATAACAACAAAATTTGCATCATTTACTCACCATTCACCATGTGGCACAATCTGTCTCCGTGCCCGAAGGTCCGTTGGAACCTCACTGATCAGGTTAGACCCTCTAAACCTAAACACAGGTGCAGCTCCCCCTGTCTCCTGGCCATCCCCATCATCCCCTGTCTCCTGACCATCCCCTTCATCTTCCCCATCCCCATCATCCCCTGTCTCCTGGCCAGCTCCATCCCCGTCATCCCCAGTCTCCTGTCCAACTCCATCCCCACCATCACCATCCCCTTCATCTTCCCTATCCCCATCATCCCCTGCCTCCTGGCCAGCTCCATCCCCACCATCCCATGCCTCCTGCTACATAGCAAAGAAATAAGATGTGAGTTTAATGTTATATACGAGCGTAATATTTGGACAAATATAACATTACCTCCTCTGTTCGAGCCTCAACTGGTGGAGCAACCTCGTTTTGAGCCTCCTCAAGGCATCTCTCAAGCGCACTTCGTCGACTTTGCTGAGAGTTGCAGCCTCTAAAGAGAGAACCTTTTGATGAACTTTGGCCCTTCGAAGATGAAGAGCCATCTTTTTTCTTTCCCTTTGAGAGAAATTTGCTACCGATATGAGTAAACGACCTCATCCTGCATGAAAAAATAATATAAGATATAATTAGCAAAAGAAGGATAACAAATAAATAAAATACGATATTATTAGCCAAAAGAAGGATAACTAATAAATAAAACAAGATATTATTAGCAAAAATAATACAAGATATGTAGGCATACTTATTAGAAGTCCTCATCTTGAGGAGGTTCAATGGAAATATTTTGTGCACTACCATGACGACGCATGGATCTATGACCATTTTGCGAGCCATTTGAGCCACGACGAGAGCATTTCTTGCTTCGAACATTTTCAACAATAACATATATTGTATCGCCAACTATTTCGCCAATTCCCAACCCAAGATCAACCTGAAAGGAGCTTGATAAACCATCTGCTTGATATGCTTCGTGAACGGTGTTGTCAACATCAGTTTCACCATAGTCATCGCCTCTAGGAGTTGGCAAACGACCAGGGGGATTAACCTTTTGAACAACCCACCAAGATGAAAAGTTTTGCAAGGTACATGGATACGACAAATAATACACCTGTTCAACTTGATGAGCGATCACAAATGGATCATAGCCAGTGAGACATGATTGATGATTAACTTCGACTAGACCAACTTTGTTATTACGCTTTATCCCTACCCCTGGTACTATACTAAACCAGTCACAATAAAAGAAGACTACTCTCAAGTCTTTAGCTCCCCTGAACTTGAATTCTACTATGTTTTGAATCACACCATAGTACTCTGTTTCGCGCCCATTCACATCGTAGGCTTTAGTGACAACTCCGCTATTTGTTGTCGCTAATTGTTGATGTGTTGCTTCAAATTTTGTAGAGCGAAAGCGAAATCCATTTACATCATAACGTCCAAAGCTCTTCGCTGTAATGCTTCTGTGGGATAGCTGTGCTAGGTCTTCATGAACGGTGTTGTCACCCATACACTGCAAGAGGTAAAGCGTTCGTTCAACCATATTTAACTTAATGAAATATTTGTATGAGTTGAAAGAAATTTACATGTTGTCGAAATCACGTCACAAAATTAGGGTCTCCTTGTAAACCTTCACATCGTAATTTGTCCAGTTGTTTAGGGGTAGGTTGTTAGGTTGATCTCCAATATTGCTGATCAAACAATCTATCGAAAATTTATTGAAGTTACAATATTGGTCAAGAAAGAAAATTAGAAATGCTAATACTTACTTGAAATACTTGTCCATTTCCTCGATGTTCGCATACAAATACAACAATGTGGCATTCCATTCCTCCAAAGGTAGCGTGTGATTCAAACTTCCACCAACAACCTTGCCTTTCCACAGGAATATTTTTCAGATTACTGGCAGGAATGTCTTGAGAGGTGTGATATCGTGGTATATGAATATTGATGTTGTGTTCATCAGCGAAATATGTGCTTGTGTAGTACGATATCTCCTTGAGATAAAATGCTTCTGTGATACATCCTTCTACTCGTGCCTTGTTACGGACGGTTGCCCGAATTTGTTTAAGATTTCGTTCTATTGGGTACATCCATCGGTATTGCACGGGACCGCCAACCTCTGCTTCATATGGAAAATGCACCAACAGATGTTGCATTGCATTCATAAAGCCTGGTGGGAATACCTTCTCAATTTTGCATATAAGCACCGTGATATCATTTTTCAATTTTCACATCATTGTAGTGGATACTTCCTTGGCACATAACTGCTTATAGAAAAAACTAAGTTCTGCTAATATTATCCAAACTTCTTCTTTAAAGTAACCACGGAACATTACAGGGAGTAGCCTTTCTATTATAATATGGTAATCATGACTCTTCAGGCCATTTAACTTTCCAGTTACAATGTTCACCGCATGCCTCAAGTTTGATGCATAACCATCAGGAAATTTGATATTCTTTAACCACACAAGTATCTCTTTCTTTTCTGCCAATTTAAGGCAATATGGAGCTTGTGGTTTCCCTCTACGTCCTTCTTTATCTTCTCTCACCTCTAGGGTTGGGCGGTCACATATCTCGCCATATCTTTACGTGCCTTCATATTGTCTTTTGTTTTATCTTTGAAGTCAAAACAAATCTTGATGATGCTCTCATAACATTTAGTTCTTGATGCATAACATCAATATTATGCAAAAGAATTAGAAATTTAGCATATGGAAGATTCCAAATGGAAGATATGTGAGTCCAATTATGTGTTTCTTTAACCCCTTCAAACCCATTATCTGTTCGGACTAGCTGATTATGCCAAGCAACAATCTCATAGCCGGTACGACGCTTCGGTGGACCCTTCATAATGATTGTGTCTTTACGAAATACTTTTCTCTGCGTTCTAAATGGGTGATCACGAGGCGTGAAACGCCTATGGCAATCAAAGAAGCAAAACTTGCCACCATTTTTCAAACGAAATGCATCAGTATCATCCATACATATTGGACAATATAACCGACCATGTGTGCTCCATCCCGAGAACATGCCGTATGCAGGAAAATCATGTATAGACCAAAGATATGCGGCACACAAAGTAAAATACTCTTTTCTACTATTGTCATATGTCCTTATCCCATTCCACAACTGCTTCAACTCATCAACCAAAGGCTGCATGAACATATCTAAATGTTTTCTAGGATGATCAGGCCCTGATATGATAAGGGTTAGAAATACAAACTCATCCTTCATGCATAGCGAGGGAGGAAGATTGTATGGAATTGCAAAAACAGTAAGCAAGAGTATGAAATTTGCACTTGTGTTAAAGGGTGTGAAACCATCAGTGGCCAACCCAATCCTCACGTTCCGAGGTTCTTTGGCTAAATCTGGGTCATATCTATCTAATGCCTTCCACGCCTCTCCATCCGATGGATGACCCATAGAACCCTTGTTGATACGTATGCCTTCCTTATGCCACCTCATATGCTGAGCAGTTGACTTTGATAAGTACAACCGTTGGAGTCTTGGTGTGAGAGGCAGGTATCGTAACACCTTGACTGGTATTCTTTTTGGCAGCACAATTCCTTCTTCGTTCAATAGCTCCACATATCTAGATTTCTTGCAATATGTACAATGATTTGCATTTGCATTTTCTTTCCAAAACAACATACAATTATTGATGCACACGTCAATTTTCTGGTAAGGCATTCCAAGGTCGGACAGAAGTTTTTTGGAGTTGTAGAAGTCCTTTGGCATCTTATGAGGCTTTGGTAGAATTTCAGATATCAAATCAATCAGATCATTGTAACAACCTATAGAGAAGTTATACTTTGATCTGATAGCCATTAGTCGTGTCACGGCAGCAAGCTGCGTAACACTCGTGGACTCATGCAAAGGTTCCTCCGAAGCTGAAAGAAGGCTAAAGAATTCCTTAACCTCCGGCCCGGGTTGATCCTCAAACTGCTGAATAAAATCACCCATCATTTCTTCCATCCGATCCTCTGGGTCATCGAGAACATCGACCGGATTGGACATATGTTCTTGCGGGGCCTCACCATGCTCATACCCTGTCTGATAATCCGGCATGAAACCATATTTGCATAGGTGGCGCTCCATATCAGACTTGACATGCCGAGCATAATTCCGACACCTAGAGCACGGGCACTTTGCCAAACCACCACCTAGAGATGAGGAGTACACAAGATCTACGAAAGCTTGTGTATTCACCATCCACTCTTTTGTGGGCATCGAATAACTTCTCCAACCACTATACATTCACGCACGATCATCTCCCATTTTTCACGCACTAGGTTATGCAAATAAAATTTCACTCAAATACTACGACATGTTATAAAACCCATACTTCGCCGTTCATCCCCAGGCTGTCCAAAAACACCATCAAGTTTCAATTAGAGAACCACCATCAAGTTTTTGTTTTCCTAATTTGTTTAACTAAATGAGTGGACATGCATGGGCAAGCAAGTGATGAGGTTTCAACCGCAACAGTTTATCAACAATGTGCAGTGGGTTCTTTATTTGTGGAGTGACGTATATGTATATGATTACAACATAAAGCAAGGCATCATTCAGTGAGATTATAATATAAAGCAAAGCATTAACTATTAACATATATTGAATCACATTTACGATCAAAAAATAACATTAACGATGTTAGGACATATATAACATTGAGCATATACTACTAACACCGAAAATATGAGTAAATATATTACTAACAATGGGCATATAGTACTAACATTACTAACATTGAGCATATACTATTAACACCGAAAACATTGAGCACAATTAACTTTATAACGCAACATTTAGCAAATACTAACATTGAGCATATACAACAAACATTGAGCATATACAACAAACATTGAGCACAATTAATTTTAACGATATTAGGGCATATTTTTTAGCAACCGAAATCACTAAATACATTACCAATTTCTACAACCACTGAGAAATTAAAATTTACCTGACGGACGGCGGCGTGGGGCGTCTGCATGGTGAGAGGGCGGCGTGTGGGCGCCATGAGCAGCAGTGCGCAAGCGGCGGCAGAGCGGCGGCGGCGTGGCTGGCTCATGAAGCGATGGCGCGGCGTTTGAGCGGCGGCGGCGGGCGTGAGCTCAGAGGAGCGGCGGCGGCGGAGGAGGCGGAGCGATGGCGTGGGCGAGGTGCGGCGGCGGCGTCGCGTGGCGCGAACGAGGCGTGGGCGCGTGGGCGAGTGGTGGCGTGCGGCGTGGCGTGGCGGCTAGGCGGTGCAGCGAGCGAACGAGCACGATTCGAGGCGTAATAATTTAAACCCTACAAACATTTTCATCGGCCTGTCGGACTAACGAAAATACATCTTGCCGCGCCCGCGTGGCGTAAATTCGTCGGCTCTGGCTATCGAAAATAGAAAACTTGGACACGTGGCATAAATTCGTCGGCTCTGGCTGTCAAAAATAGAAATACGTGCCACGTGTCATTTTTTCGTCGGCCTGGACCGACGAAAATGGTCCCAAATTTTCAAAAATCCTGGGCGCGTGTTTTGCTTATTTTCGTCGGCTTTTAATATCTAGCCGACGAAAATATAACTAATTTCGTCGGTTTAAATGGGCCGACGAATTTATGCATTTATATACGTCAATTATTTCGTGGCCGACGAAAATAGTGTCGTTTCCTGTAGTGCTTGGAGTTGACATGTGGATTGCTAGATGCTGCCACATCAGTTCTTTGTTGCCGTGTCAGCGCTCGGTCATGTGCTTGCATCAGCATTGTCACATTAGCACTGTGGGCCCCACATGTCGGTGGGTGGTAGGGTGCGGTGAATTGGGACCACCGTGGACCAAGGATGGTCATGGACTCGGTCATAGACCGAAGGACACATGTAGCCTAGGGTTTTCTAGATTAATTGATTTAAGTGATGACGTCATAAATAAGATTTTTCAGTATAAAATAATTTGGAAAAATAATGATTTTTTTATTTTATGAATTTTCTTTTGTTCAAATTTTTCAAGAGCCTGTTTTTCTTCACACGAGCTCCTATTGAGGCGATTTGAATTTCTAAAAATTTATAAAATTGAGATCTATTTAAAGTTAATGGCTAATTTTAATTGATTTGTCTCAATATAGAAGTAAAAGTGCCCAGATCGTGCAAGAGTGAAGAGTTAAACCAAGGCTAAGGTCCATGGTAGGAACAAGAGCTATTCCAAGGCAAGTTATACTTTAATCATGTTGAACCTAATTTTACAAATTGCTATGTTATTTTAAATACTACATGATATTTTATACTTAGAAATGTTTACAAAATAGTTTGGGATCTAGTTATTCAACCCAATTGGATCAAACCTACCTTGTCATTTATATGCCATGATTATTTGTCACCCTAAGTTGGTTTATATTAGTTTGTTGCTAATGGATACCAATATGGGTTGGTTAGATCGTGTATATAGTATACTTAGCCATACCATGTATAACTCATGTCTTTTGAAATATCGAAATCAATCTTGACTAATGGAAAATGGAACATGTTTATGAAATGTGTGTCAGGTATTGTTACGCAATGATGTTGAGTTATGGTAACTTGTATTGTCACACAATATTGTTAAGTTGTTGATGGCATGTGATGCATGGTAATCAACTAGGGTGGTAAATGATTATGATTAGGGCAAGTGGTAATGGGTCGTGTGCCAAGGTGGGTTTGTATGGCGGTTGGGTTATGAAAGTCTTGCCTTGGTTATTTAAGAACTTAACTTTGCAAGCCTTTGAATCGAGTCTAACATGCAACCATATGCCTGGAATGGGACTGATCTAACCAAGCAGGTTACCGATATCTTATCATGTGATACCTCAGGTGGATAACCACACAGTGCGTGCGGTTATGGGGAGGATGTCATGCAATGCGGTCTCAAATCGGTCCACCGATAAGTCCCTCCTATACTTATGCTTAGTGGAGGGAAGGGATAGCGAGTTAGGCTTGTCGGGAGGGTCAGTGTTTGGATAAAAGTTGCTGAAAGTTCTTGTCATGATCTCTTGGCTGATCACCAAAGGAAGCATGAAATTAGAAGCAAAAAGAGATTGGTCATGACATATGGGTAAAGTGCATAACCTCTGTAGAGTGTAAATCTATTCAAATAACCGTGTCCCCGATTGTGGACAATACTCAGGAATTACAGTCAAGGGTTAGATTTTATAAAATAAAACTTTGTAAGGGAGGCAGTGTGCCATTGAAAGTTTGGAATATAATTTAGGGTTGTGAGCCAATTTACTCTAGAGAATGTGTTTTTGCAAATAATCGAAGCTCATACATTTGATTTTCTTAGCATGTTCTTTGTATGATGCTATTATTTGCAAATGTGTTTTACAAATAATATAAACTCATGCATTTGCTCTTCTTAGCATATGATAAAAGTTTGCAAATGTGTTTTTGCGAAGTGTTATGCTTATGTTGGTTCTTGATTGCTCCTCATTGCATGATGCTAATATTTGCAAGTATGTTTTGCAAATATGTTTTGCAAATAGTTGAATCTTGTGCATTTGCTTTTGTGAGCATGTGACTAAAATTTGTAAATATGTTTTGCAAACTGATGAAGTTCACCCATTGATCATTTCTAGACTCTTACTAGCTTGTAGTCACTCTCTTGATCAAGTCTATGTTAAAGATTTTGAGAAATCAAATTTTAGACTTATGTGGCTACATTGGAGTTTTAGTGTTCTATGGAAATATCTATAATTTCTTAAATCTTTAAATTGGGTGAAAATTGTTGCCCTCTTGGTAAGCTTTTTATAGAATCCAAGAACACCAAAATCAAACTTCGGAGGAAAAAGTTATGATATTTTTATTATTGAAAATGTTAGCACTAGCGCCATGCAAATAGCGGTAGTGCCACAAGTCAGCACTACTGCCCCTTGGGCAGCGGTAGTACCGCAAGTCAGCACTACCACTAAATACATACTGTTAGTGCCACCCTATCGACACTACCGTTGAATACATGTCGATAATTATTTTCCAGAGGGGTGTTTTGGAGTTGTTTTGGGATTAAAAATGTCGACACTACTAGGTTTTACATGTTGGTAGTGTCGAGGTACTGTAGCAACAGCTAGTTTCAATGCATTTAAATTCCAGCATTGAATTTAGATCCTCTCATGGTAATGTTGATCAACCAGCTTGTTTTGTTGTCCTCCATGGCATAGATGATAATCTTGCATATCATCCTATAGTCCTTGCTGTTGACAATCCAACTAATAACTTGGTAGTGTGGCCTTTCAAAACCTCCTAGAACTTGCAAAAATCCTCCAAAGCTCAGTAGCGTAACCACTAGTAAGCTCACCATAGGACTGCACCATCTCCATGTGATAAAGGCAGCTTGAGGTAAAACCTCCACTCAAACTAGTAGTGAGAGAAAGAAAAAAAAATCATCAAGGGGATAAGAATAGAAGAATAAGATGAGTCAAGAACTTATTATTAATCAAATAAAATTTTCTTTCAAAAGTAATTTTTGGATTCTCCTAAGAGATGACCAATCTATCTAGAGCCAAGACCTCCACTAAGTATGGCTTTGATATCGCACTAGTTCAGGATCACGCTAGTGCACACAGGGCCAACATAGATGATTATCATAATCATATATAACAAAAACATAATAAAAGATTTCATATATTAAATATAAACTTGTTGACTGACCTTGTGGTTGATTTTACATGACTATACCACATATGGCTTAACTATAAATATTAAAACTACAACGGAAAGAAAATGTAGATAAATCTCTCAGTATACCACAGGCAACTGACAATGCTTACACCTTGGATATTGTAACACCCCAATTTTTGCTTTTCTTGCATTAAAATGGTAATTTGAATTTTTGGGAAATTTTTGGAATTTATTTGGATTTATTTTGAAGTAAGCCATTTGCCAAATTAATTAAATAATAGAAAAGTTAAAATAAAATTTTGCTGAAAATATTTTATTTGAGTCACAAATGTCTTAAAATATTTTTGAGAATTTTTCCGAATTTTTCGGTATTTTTAATGCCCCAAATGAATTATTTGATTTTCGAATTATTTTTAATCGAAAAAAATTAAAAATCCGGATGAACAGTGTTGGGCGAACAACATGCGGCCCTTCTCGAAAAAACCCTAGCGCCAGCCCGTCCGATCTTCATCCGACGGTCCACGTTTGGCCACGTCATTTCTCCGAGATGTCGCCGGATTTCGCCACCGCACCCGAGTGGGCCTCGGTCTCCGTGAATTTCACGGACGTCGAGGCTCCTATTTAAAGCGCCGCCACCCGTGACGTGATCCCCACCTCGCGCGCACCACCAGACACGCGACGTCGCCCGCGCCGCCGCCGCCGCAAGACGAGCTCGCCGAAGTCCTGAAGCTTCCGCCGTCGTTTTTGCTTCACCCCGTCGCCGCCGGTCACTCTCCGCCGTCGCCCGTGCCATCCTCGAACTCATCTCATCGCGCCGCGTCGGGAGCGTTACTTCTTCACGCCGGAGGAGCTCGGGAACACCGTGTGCGACGTCGTCGTCCTCGTCTCGATGAAGCATCGCCGCCGCACCATCTCCACCGAGCCCGAGCTTCCACCGCCGTCCGATCGCGCATCAACGATCCGGATCTCGCCACGTCGCCCTTGAACAGTAAACCTCATCTTCAAACTTCATCCGTTAGATCTAGATTCAACGGCTCGAATCGCACCGCACCGCAGCCAATCGCGTCGTGACGCGTGGCACACCGAGCCGCCACCGTGCCCTTGTCGCGCGTGTCGCGACAACAGACCCGCCGTCGTCGATCGCCGAACCGATGACGTCGGTGGCGTCGCGGTGGGTCCCACTGTCGCCGAGATGGCCGAAGTCGTCTTGGCGTCATCTTGGCGTCGCCGACGGAGCCGGTCAGTTCGATGTCGACAAGGCCACGTGTCACTCTCTGGTGGCGACCGTGTCACGAGATGATTAATAATTATTTTTCCGAAAAAGAAAATATTTATTTAATTCGGATTATTGATTTAAAATGTATTTTCAAACTTCAAACGCTTATAACTTTTGCGTTTTAACTCCGATTTGAGTGATTCCAATTTCTATAAATTTGTAAAATTAAGCTCTTTCTGTTAGTGAATTTTAATTGAATTTTTGACTTGAGTTGCTCTTTGTATTATTTATTTATTGTTGTTTATTTGCGTTCTGGCGTGAGCGTTGAAGTGCCCGAGCGGTTTCGAGGGAGAAGTTCTGACCCAGGAGCAAGCTTAGGAACCAGAATCAGTACTTTTTGAAGGCAAGTTGTGTTTGATCATGTTGAACCTATCGTAGAAAAAAATTATTTCGATTTAATTTATTGCATGCTAATTTAGTAAAAATTGGTTTGAATGAATTTTGGGATTAGTTAAATGCCTAGTTCTTTGTATGCCACCTTGTCATATATAATTGTAGGCCATGAATCATTTGTCACCCTAGGTTGGGGATTAATAGTTGGACATTAATTATTGGCCAACATAGGTTGAGTAGATAGTAAGTAGTATGCTTAGCCCCTTGCGTGGAAATTTCATGATTTTGGAATACCAAAGTTAATATTAACTTAATGAGATATGGAGCGTATTTTGTGAATGAGACATGTGTTATTGAGTTGATGATGGCACGTGGTGCAAATGGTAAAGAACAAGGGTGGGAAAATGATTTAGGCGAGGCATGTGGCAAGATTATTTACGGTGGGCCAAGAGTGGCAAGCTGGCGGTCGATTTGGTTTTATTGGTTTTGGATATTTAAGGTCATTCTTGGTTAGTCTTGCCTCGGTCAACTAAGGACTTAACCTTGCGAGCATTTGAACGAGTCTTTCATACAACCACAAGCTCAGTAATGGGACGGACCTAGCCGAGTAAATGGGGAAATCTATTCTTTGAATCTTGTCGTGGTGGTGTGGGGCCGGAGGAGCGGGTGAGAACTCACATGGCGAAGAGGGGCCACAGGTGTGGTAACTTGATCCCTCGGTGTTGAAACCTTAGCGGGCGATCTTGGGTTTAGACGGAACTTTGGAAAGGCCTTGTTACGGTTATTTGCCTTGGTGGTAATTGACTATATCTTGTGGGTAAAGTGTATAACCTCTGCAGAGTATACAACCTATTCGAATAGCCGTGCTCACGATATTGAGCATCGCTCGGTGATTACAGTCAAGGGTTAGATTTTCATGAAAATGACTTGTTTATGGAAAATGCTTGGGTTGGTAATGATGAACTTGACTTAAGGCGGAAAAAGGTTTACGATTGAGTTGTTTGTGAAAGCTACTATTCCTACTATTGTTTTCTGCTTTGCAATCTATTCTTTTTACTTTGAATCTTTGTCTTGCGCATGAACCACAAACCTATCCTTTGTACTAAGCCATGCATGTAGCATATTAGCATTGCATTCTGTGCATGACTTGCTGAGTGCTCAAAGTACTCACCCCACAACAACACAACTTCAGTTGAAGAAGAAGCAACCCCTGCTCAGGAGGAGCCGACGAACTAAGGAGCGAGCCCAGTCAGTTGCCTGTGGCAAATTGGTTGGCGCCACGAGTTTAATTTATTTCCGCCGCATTTGAATATTTTAATAAGTCTTCGCCCTGCGAGGCGTATCTTTGTAACTTGACCATAAGGTCAATGAACTAGTTTGAGTATTTAATTAAAGTACTTATTATTTCGTTGGTTATGACTATGATATGTACCAATGTTGAGACTGTGTGCACTAGCATGATCCTGGACTAGTGCTGAATACACAGAGGGTCCGAATTTGCATATTCGGGTCCCGACAGATATTCATCTCCTCCTGGTACTCCTCCTTCAAAGCCGGTGTAGACTTCTCTTCAACTGATGATTTTGTTATGGTAAGTGTGAGTACTTAAAGCACTCAACAAGTTGTGCACCGAATGCATGTCTAATATAATTATACGCATAGCTTTTTTCAAGTGAATGATTGATTTGGTTATTTTGTAGTAAAACAACATTTACAAATGACTGCAATAAATAAATTGAAATGACAGTAAAACAAATACAATAAATAATAACTTTCAAGCATTTCTTAATAGTAAACTTGGCACACAGCCCTAAACAATTTTCAAACTTTCTAATGGCACTCAGCCTCCCTTCCCATGTTTATTTCATAAATCTAACCTTTGGCTGTAATTCCCGAGTATTGTGTAATACTAAGGACGGCTATCCGAATAGATTTACACCTTGTAGATATTATAAACTTTATGCACATGATATGATCAAATTATATTGTCGATCAAAACACATACCCATCGACGTGTGACTAGTAATCATAATAAAACCTTTCGGAGACTCCGTCAAAACACTGACCCTCCCGATATGTTTGAACTCGCTATATCTTCCCTCACTCAGAGTAGAAGGGTAGGAGGGACATATCGTTGGATAGATGTGAGGCCATTGCACAGCACAAAAAAATCCCCCATAATTGCACACTCAGTTTGGTTATCTTCTTGAGGCATCAAATACTAAGACTCAGTAATTTACTTAGTTAGGTCCGTTCCATTCGAGACATGTGGTTGCATGTTTGGCCCAGTTCAAAGGTTTGTAAGGTTAAGTATTTAATTGATCGAAGTAAGACTTTTAACAAACTCTCATAGAAACCACCTCACAATCACTCATATATGATGTCAACATATCCACCCAATGCCACATAGGCCCACCACAGCTCATAGCTCTTACCACATGCCCCAGTCTAAATCATTTACCACCCTAGTTGATTATCATACAACATATACTATTAACAACTCAACATCATTGTGTGACAACACATGACACACCTTTTCATAAACATGTTCTATATTCTATTAGTCATGATTGTTTTGAACTTTTAAAATACATGAGTTATACATGGCATGGCTAAACAGCTACATATGATGTAACCAACCCATATTGGCATCTATTGGCAACCAACTAATAATGAACCATCCTAGGGTGACAAATAATCATAGCATACAAATGACAAGGTAAAAATAATCCAATTGGGTAGAATAGCCAGATCCCAAGCTATTTCAAAACAGTTATAAGCATAAAATATCATGCAATAATTTAAATCAACATAACATTTGTAAAACTGGATTCAACATGATAAAAACACAACTTGTCTTAGAAAAGGGACCTTACTCTTGAATAAACTCTTCACCCTCGAACGCACTAGGCACTTCAACGTCTACGCAAATCGAGAGAAAATACCAAATAAATACCAAACTAGAGAGTAAACAAACTTCAAAAGTTAAATAAAATTCACCACTAAATAAATCTCAATTTTATAAATTTTTAGAAACTTGAATCGTCTCAATCGGAACTCGTATGAAAAAGAACAGGCTCTAAAAAAATTTGAATAAAAGAAAAATCCAAAAAAGAATAAAATCATATTTTCCCGAATTATGTTTCTACTGAAAATCCCAATTTACGATGCCAGCCCTTGTATTTTACCAAATAAAATAAATCTAAAAATACTTGTTTGACTGATAGGTAGGCCCCTTGTTCCATGGATCGGGTCCACAAGTCCACCTGAGTCCACAGTGAACTCGGTCCTCACAGCACCAACGCTGACACGTGGGTCCACGCCATTGCTGACGTGGCGCCAACTAGGACACACATGCGTCGGAGTTGACAGGGCATGAACGTCGACCACGTGACAGCCACGTGGCAACCATGTCGAACAATACTAGGGCTTCAGTTTTTCAGCAAGGAACTACGGCGGCGAGTCACAGAGGTGAGGAAGATGAACCGAGCTTCAGAATTCCATCGGCTCTTCATTGATTTGGTCCTACGATTTCGAAAGAGATGACAACGGCAATCTCGATGGCAACCTTGGCAACGACGAGTGGCGAGATCCGACAGAGAAAGGATGGTTGCTTCCTCAGCGAACTTCGGCAAGCTCGAACTCGATGACCACAACTCCTTAAGCGATGTTGGCTAGGGCAAAAAGCTTGACATCTCTTGGGGAACACAGCTCGGGGGTCGGCGCAACATTTATAGCACTTGGCTTCCATGTAGAGGCCAAAAATTGTGGTGAGGTTAGCGACAGCGGCGAAATCCCACTCGGGCACAGCGGTGTGGAGAAGAAACACCTCAACTGTACATGTGGCACAATGAACACACCCAATGCACTAGGACTTGATTCAATCCAGGCCGCACAAGATATCAATAGCCATGATCCACTAGGATTCCTATTAACACCGACCAAATCCAGCCACACGATCAAGATCCAATGGCTAAGCATATTAGGGTTTGACGAGACCATTAACCGTCCGATCCAAGATCAACGGCCACAAAAGGATTGTCCAACCAAACCGAGCCACACGGAAGATTGGGCTGGACCTACAGGCTTCTGGCCCAACACTGCTCAAACCTTTTTTAAAAATATTTTCTTATTTAGAATAATTCCAGAAATGAAAACAATTTTAAATGAAATAGCAAAATTATCAGAAATTTTTTTGAAAAATTCTCAAAAATAATTTGAGATATTTAGAACTCAAATAAAATATTTTGACAAAAGTTTATTTAAATGTTTCAAATATTTAAATAATATACACATTAAGCATAATTAAAAATAATAAAATAATTCTAAATAAATTCTAAAATTTCCAAAAATTTAGAAAATGCACAAATAACCATTTTAATTTAATAAAAGTAAAAAATTAGGATGTTACAAGAGGTGAGACCGGTGTCCGGCGACTACGGGAGTGGCGAAATCCTTGAATCTTCTTCCTGTCCCTCATCTTTCGTCTGTCTTCCTCCCCCTAAAACTGATTGTGTGAGTTCAGATAGGTTGTATTTGTGATCGGTGCCAGTAGATCCGGTTGATTCATGGTTATTCTCCGTTCCAGTCCACGTTATTTAACAGTAATTCTTTACTCGAAATGTGACTTACTCTGTGGATATATAGTGCTCCATGGGCGTGCTGGCCACAACCGTACGATCGATCAATGCCAGTAATTGCTCCGTGTCACTCTCTCTTGACGCACGCACGCTGTATATACTCGTCTTGTCTGAAAGGAAGTAGGACGGAAGAGGAGTGCGTTGAGTTAGAACTTAGAACAAGTCAGATGAAGCGTATGCTTTCTCTGGAAAGAGGAGCGTCAAAATTAACGACTGAGGAGGAGTGGAGGACAATTCAAATTAAGCCGAGCTCGCCTCGCTGGCAGTAAGCAAAGGCAGGCCAGGCCAGGTCTCCGCGCGACCGCGTCTCCCCCCTCGTATCTCTCTACCCACCTACCCAACCCGACCCAACCCATCACAACACAACCCAACCCAGCCCAACCACCGAGCCAGCCGGGGAGAGAGAGAGAGAGAGAGAGAGGCCTCGACCGGCCTCGCCAGGCAGGGAGATCCCCACCTCGACCCCGTTCTCCTCCCTCCCTCCTTCCCCGTCGTCGTCGCCGGCGCCGCCGCCGCCGCACCGAGGTCAGCCTCTCACTCTCTATCATCATCTCGCCCCCATGCTCGTGTAGGCAGGCGCCTCTCCTCTCCTCCCCTCCCCTTCCCCAGAGTCGCCGGCCTCACCTTCTAGGGTTCCTTCGCCTCTGCGTCGGATGGTCCCCCCTCCCTTCACCTACCTTGCTTGCGCTCCGGCTCCTCCTCTGGCCTTCCGCGTCCTGCCTCCTGCGACCTCGCCCAGGATCCCCTCTCGCCCCCTCCCGCGCCCGCACCCACCATTTCTAGATGCCTCCCTGGGTATTCCCCATCTCTCTCTCTCAGCGTAGCTTAACCCACACGATGGCTTAGTCTCTCTCCTTCCTTGCTACACTACATAGGATGGGAGTAGTTGCAATCGCTCGAATGGCATCTAATTACGGATGTATTAAAACCTGCTTTTTTTAGCCCTTTCGTTTATTCATGGGTGGGTGGATTAGCTTGCCATTCCTGCGTTATAATAGGCTCTTCCTGCTGTTTGCCTCTGTCTTGTATCTACTACGTCTACTTGCTATACTTGCTAACCTGCGCGCTGTTGCTAACCTGCTACTCTCCTTACGATTGTGTTGGATGATTTAGGTTGCCATTCCTACGCAACTAGACTGTTGTTGCTGTCTTTTAATTATTACTGTTTACCAATATGGACGGTGCTTTTTGCTACAATTCTAGACCCCATTTGTGCTGACATTTGGTTCAAGAGGCTACGATCTGCGTGTCTGCTTGTGCTACGGACATCTCATGTAACGTACGTTTCCACAGGAATTTTGTCCGTAGTCATTTGTGGTTGCACTAGCTGGCCTAGCTCAGAGATTCTAGTATTGATTGAACTAGGCAGTTGATTCATGTTCCGGCGCAATTTAGCAGCAAGTCCCCCCCACCCCCCCAGTGAATCTCTTCTTGCATTATGGCACGAGCATGATAATAAACCACAATACCACATGCTGTTCAACGCCTTGTTTGTTTGGATGTTAGTAGGATCAGTAGACGCTAGTAATGTACGCTGGATGGGAATTATTTGTGCTCGATCTGGATCATACTAAAGGGGAAGGCAACTGTATTAAGGTGGAAAAGTTAAGAAAACCACCTTGTGTATTTAATGCTCTGTCACCTCTCAAAATATTCAAAATGTCTCTTTTCTGGAACACAGTGGCTGCAACATGCAAATATCCACATGGACAAATAATGCCTGATCTTGCTCCACAATTGCACTCTGTCTACATTAAGCTTTCACTATTATAACCCAAACAGATTTAATTCAATCTCTAGTATATGTGTTGAGATAGACAGATTTATAGATAGTAGATTAAAAGGAGAGTGGAGAGATCACAATGCATACGAAAAAAGGCCGATACACAGCTTATGTTTCTTGTTTTTGTCTTAGCTAATCAGATACGTTGGGATCAGCACTGATAAATGTGTGCAATAATAGTACGTTTATATGTGAGAACTGGGAAGTTCATATAAGGGTGGCTTTGAATATTCTAGAGTTATGAATTCATGTATTCTTACACTCACCCGTATGGATTGTTTAACAGGGTTGATGGAAAATTTCTCGCCGAGGAATCTGCTCGATAGTATCTCGTGCCTCAGTGTTTTAACTTCTGATGGATCTGCCGCAAGGCCCAAGCCTATTCAGAAGTACTGCCAAAATGTATGCGATATATCGAGCATTGTGAACCCTCTCATAGAAGATCTATGCAAGTCTCCTGAAGAGCAACTCAATGAGGTGTTGAGGGAGCTTGACACTGCTATCAACGAAGCTTCAGGGCTTATTGGGAACTGGCAGCAGACCACCAGCAAAATATATTTTGTATGTACGAATGAGCTAAATTTATTATATCCGCATTTCACTTTTGACTCTACTTTTTCATATATTATGCTTAGAAAGTTATTGAAGTAAAATCAAATCTTGCTGTTATGATTCGTTAATGTTTTAATTACCTTGAACAGGTTTGGCAAATTGAATCAATAATCTCAGATATTCAGGGATGTTCCCTTCAGCTGTGTCAGCTAATCAATTCTCTATTACCTTCTCTGACTGGATGTGCCTGCACTTGTATTGAGGTAATGGAACCTCTATCTACTAGTTAGTTTTTATTTTATTGCCATTTGCGACTTTAATTTCCCTTCTGCATCTAGATCATGTGTTACTCATCTCTGATTTTTTTTATGTAGAAACTCCAGGAAATAAACTATGAGCACATGTTTAATTTGGTGAAGGAGGTTGCAATGGAGCTAACTGCGACAAAGGCAGCAAGTCCTGAGAATCTATTGAAAGTATCGGATTCATTGAGTCTGTCAACTAACCTGGAATTGTACATGGAAGCTGTTTCCCTTGAGAATCTGAAAGCAAGGGCAATACGAGGTGAGAACCGTGAAGAACTGGATCTAGTTGAGCAGATAATTCCACTGGTACACTACATGCATGAGCTCCTTCTTAGGGAAAGGCAATTGCTTAGTATCAACGGGGTGCCCATTCCTGCTGATTTTTGCTGTCCGCTTTCCCTGGAGCTGATGTCTGATCCTGTTATTGTAGCATCTGGTCAGACCTATGAGCGTGTTTATATCAAGTTGTGGCTCGATGAGGGTTTTACTATCTGCCCGAAGACACGCCAAAGACTTGGCCACACCAATTTAATTCCTAATTATACCGTGAAAGCTTTGATAGCTAACTGGTGTGAGTCGCATGACATTATGCTACCTGATCCAATGAAATCCTTGAAGTTGAACTTTCCTTCAGCTGCCTCCTCCCTTCAGGATTTGAGCGCTGCAAGCAGCAGCCCTCTACATCCTAGTGCTGTGGCTAGGTCTAATATTCCTGGGTCCCCAGAAGCTGACCTGTATATGAAAAGCTTGAATAGAGTGTCTCCTCCCCACAGTGTGGTCCATCAGAACTCTCATGTGCAAGTGAACTGTCCTGGTCATGAGGCCTCCAGTAAGCAATCTTCAGAAGATGCAAATGGTTCTGCACCAGAAGTATCAAAGTTATCTCTTGCAAATTCTGAACCAAGAGAGACTAGTTCGGAAGAAAGATATGCTGGTTCTATTGGACAAACTTCAGAACAATTAACGGACGAAGCATTTCAAGCATCTACTTTGAACAGGAATTCACAGGACCACTCCGCAGTTCTTCGGTGAATGGTAGTCTTCCTAATAGTGGTCAACTTGATGGGGAATGTGACAATGGGGTGACACGAGTTCTAAGTGATAGGACTAATTACTGTAGTGATGCATCTGGAGAGGTCACAGATGGTGGGCCTTCATCCTCTTCTGCTCCTCAAAGGGAACATGTAATTCCATCAAGATTGGGTGAGGTCCGCACTCGAGGGCAATTTGTTCGGCGGCAAACATCTGATAGGGGTTTCCCCAGAATAATTTCTTCGTCATCTATGGATGCACGGAGTGATCTTTCTGCCATAGAGAATCAGGTTCGCAAGCTAATCGATGATCTGAGAAGTGATTCCATAGATGTTCAGCAATCAGCGACATCAGAAATTCGCCTTCTGGCTAAGCACAACATGGAGAACAGGATTGTCATTGCAAACTGTGGGGGTATAAACTTGATGGTTGGTCTTCTTCATTCACCAGATGCCAAAACCCAAGAAAATGCTGTGACAGCTCTTCTGAATTTGTCAATCAATGATAACAATAAGATTGCCATTGCAAATGCTGATGCTGTTGATCCTCTCATCCATGTCCTTGAGACAGGGAACCCTGAGGCTAAAGAGAATTCAGCAGCTACTTTATTCAGTCTCTCAGTTATTGAAGAGAACAAAATTAGAATTGGACGATCTGGTGCCATCAAGCCTCTCGTAGACTTGCTAGGAAATGGGACCCCACGAGGAAAGAAAGATGCAGCTACCGCATTGTTTAATTTATCCATACTCCATGAGAACAAGGCTCGCATTGTGCAGGCGGATGCTGTGAAGCACCTTGTTGAGCTTATGGACCCTGCTGCTGGAATGGTTGACAAAGCTGTGGCTGTCTTGGCAAATCTTGCTACAATGCCAGAAGGGAGGACTGCGATCGGGCAGGCACGTGGTATTCCAGCCCTTGTTGAAGTTGTTGAACTGGGTTCAGCAAGAGGGAAGGAAAACGCTGCCGCGGCACTGCTTCAGCTATGTACAAACAGCAACAGATTTTGTAGTATAGTTCTTCAAGAGGGTGCTGTGCCCCCGTTAGTCGCACTGTCACAGTCAGGCACGCCACGGGCAAGAGAAAAGGTTCGTCATCTGCAATTGTACCTCTTACAAGTAGAAAAATGCAGCAAAACACTTAAATCATTTCGCTAAGGTCGATATTTCATGTAATCGCACTGTTTGATTTTGCTGTATATTTATTTCGCTCTATATTCTGCAGGCGCAAGCTCTTCTCAGCTACTTCCGCAGCCAAAGACATGGTAATTCAGCAAGGAGATGACCTCACAAGAAATTTTTGTAGTGTACATTAAGCATCTCCTCCTATTTCCCAGATGGCGTCGTGGCTTCTATTAATTGTTTTTGGTTGGCCTTATGTGCTATAGTCAGATTGAGATTGTGCTTATCTCATGTAAGTGTTATGGGCGGTCGGTGGGTGTTTGTTGTTGAGATGGTGTATTTTTCGGGTTTTTTTAGGAATTTTTTTCGCTGTATAGATTGTCTATTTGTAGCAGCTTACCTATTCACCGAGATTTTGTTTTGTATATGCTATTGGCTCTGACATATGATTGTTTGATGCTTGTAATTGTCCTGTACGAAATAAGCCTTATTTGCTACTATGCTTTCATCCAAGTTTTCAAATTTTGTTTTCAGATCCCATCTCGGGGTGGGCTGAAATCCAAAATTTCAGCGAGATTTTGGAATTTCGGATGAAATCTGGATGAAATTCAAAAAATAAATTTGAAATCCGGTAAATTTAAAACCATGAAAACCGAAATTTTAGCTGAATTTGATTTTCAAATTGATGTAAAATGGTCTCCTAACGCTAGAAAAAATTGTGAAAAAATATGAAAAACATGAAAGTATTTATCTATAGTTCATATCTGTTTGAATGCAAAATACTAAGTATTTGTATATAAAATTCTCAAGATATGATTTAGAGTTTAGGTTGAAAATTGAAATACAATTTAAAGTCGAAATTCAAGTTAGGGTTCATGTCAAAATGCATAATTTAAGATTGAAATCCAATTTAGGGTTTAGGGTTACATAATTTGCATATATATATATATATATATATATATATATTTCAAACTTTTCACATGTGTTCGCATATAAAATTCCTAAGTTAGGGTTTTGGCTCCAATACATCATGTAAGGCCGAAATCTAAGTTAGAGTTTAGGTTGAAATATATCGTTTAAGGTTGAAATACATCATTTAAAGTCGAAATCCAAGTTAAAGTTTAGACCGAAATATAATTTAATTATTTAAGGCCAAAATTCAAGTTAAGGTTTAGCCCAAAATCCAAGTTAGGATTTGGGTTAGGGTTATATAATTTTGTATACGTATTTTTTTGCAAACTGTATATGTATTTTTTTGCAAACTTTTTCACGTGTTTTCCTCATAAAAGGCATTACGATTCTTCACAAAAAAAAGGTATGAAATTCAGCTCCAAATATTGAAATTTCATTAAATTTTACCGAAATTACTATAGCAAACGCTATTTTTAAATTTTTTCATTTCACTGGGATTTTGAATCTCTTCTTCAAGTCAAAATCTGAGATTTCTCTTCATTTCTTTTTGATATCTTCCCAGAGGAGGAGGTGGGGGTGGGGAGGTGGGGGGTTGTTGGTTTCAGCTCACCGGAAGTCTTCATGGAAGATGTACACTCCAGCTCCCATAAATTTGAGCTCTTTAAACTCGTTCATTTTATGGCCCCTGGCTTAACTTATAAATAATACTTACCCTTATGCCGCCTAGAATTGGCGCAAAGCTAGGGCCTTCAGTAGGTTTTTTTTCGAAAAAGTCATCTGGGAATTTCTAAAATCACGAATAGGTCCTTTCATTGTTTTTTGCGAAAAAGTCTTCTAGAATTTCCAAAATCCTCCACATAGGTTTTTTTTGTGAAATAATCCTTCGAATTACAAAAATCGCAGATAGGTCCTTTCACCATTTTTTCAAAAAAGTCCTCCGGAAATTCCAAAATGCCTCCACATAGGTTTTTTTGCGAAAAAGTCCTCCAGGATTTACAAAATCGCAGACAGGTCTATACACTGTTTTTTTGCAAAAAAAGTCCTCCAGAATTTTAACAGGTCCTTCCACCGGTTATTGGCAAAAAGGACCTCATAATTACGTGAATTCGCCGATAGTTCCTAGCCAATCAATTTTGAAAGAAACCCACCGAGAAAACCGAAATTACGTTTTTTTGCAAAAAAATCTACGCAAATTCGCCAACAACTCCTAGCCAACCAGTTGTTTTTTAAAAAAACACCAATAAAAACTGAAAAATACGTTTTTTTTTAAAAAAAGCTCTAGACGAAATTGCACACAACGAGTAAACTTATGTTTCGTACGCTAGCGGCTAGCCTAGTGTTAGCCTATGATGCAGATTTGTTTTCCTTTTTTTTGCAAATTGTGCAACCTATGAAAAAAACGTATTTAAAAAAAAACGTGGTCGGCAGGATTCGAACCTGCGCGGGCAGAGCCCACATGATTTCTAGTCATGCCCGATAACCACTCCGGCACGACCACCTTGCTGTTTTGCAGGTTGTCTTTTTTTTTGTTATATCATCTAGTTCTGCTCCCTATAAGGCTATAACTATAGCCCCCACTCCAGATTGACACGCAGAAGCAGCTGCACAGAGGAGACAGGTAGCTTCCTCCGGCGATGGCGAAGGATACCAATGGTACATACGATCTCGCCACGCGTTGCTATTGCTTCCCTGATTGAGTGATTTGCTCTCCTCGTATGCTAGCTTTGATTCACCGGTCGATTTCTTCGGCTGATTAATTATCCCTGTCATTTTTTTCTTTCCCCTTTTCTTCAGATGCTGTGGCGGCGGCCGAGGGGAAGCAGTGCGCAGCTTCGGCGCCGGCGACTGTCAGGGTGAAGGTGCTCTTCTTCGCCCGGGCGCGGGACTTGACAGGCGTCGCGGAGTCCTCGCTGGAGGTGCCGGCGGGGAGCACGGCGGGGGAGTGCCTAGGCCGGGTGCTGGCTGAGTTCCCCAAGCTGGAGGAGATCCGCCGCTCCATGGTGCTCGCGCTCAACGAGGATTACGCACCCGATTCCGCTGCCGTCGGCGACGGAGACGAGCTCGCCATCATCCCGCCCATCAGCGGCGGCTGAATTTTACCCATGTGAAAAGGAACAAACAAAGAAAGGAAGGTCATTTCTTTCTTTCTTTCTTTCTTCTTGCCTTTATTTCCTGATCAATGTGCAACTCGAATAAATAAATAAGTAATCGCCATTGGGTTCACAATCACACTTTCTTGGCATATATTGTTCCTCAATCGTGTTGATGAGATCTTGATCTGAAAGGATGGGCAGGAAGTTGTATAGCTGTATGTGCTGGTGTACTACTGTCTCGCATCCAGGGCAGCGAAACTAGAAATCAGTGACGAGGGTGCGATTTCAATGACCAACAATCCTAAAACACTTTTAGCCCACGTTGTAATATAGAGATTTACTGTATTCTACATAGGCTTACTAGGACGTTGGCTTGCTCGGCCGGGGCGGGGTGCCCTTCTGTCTCCGCCGTAGCTCCCATCATCCGACACCTATCCTTTCTCAAGGAAGCTGAGATCAAGATTGACTGTTTTGCTGCTTCAACTCGGGAAGGTAATGCTGCAGAGGCCGCCATCAGAAATGCAGCAAGGATGCTACCCAACAATCCCTCACTGGACATCAATAGATTCAGTGCCGATGATGATAATATGGAGGAGGAGATTTTGGTTTTATTGTAGAGGCGACGTCAAACGGGAGGTGGATGCAGCAAAGAATGGCATGCCAAGCAGAACCATGATCCCTGTGAAACCAAAAGTGGCATATGAGTGAGAGGAAAGGTAAGCCTTCTAGGTTCTCCATAATTTGAAGTAATCATGTAGTTGTACTTCTTGATTTCATAAGTCGTTAAATCAAATGCTTCTTTGTCTGGATTTAGGACCTACAATGTTGATTTTGTAATAGTCAGATTAAACTAGCTACTTAGGTCATAGCTTGTAAGCAGTGCTTGTGTTACCATTGTCAGCATCCTCGTTCATACACCGACACTGGTAATCCCTGCGATTGATTGAGATTCAGAGCAAATCAAACCTGTGTGGTGCTTGTTGCATGCTTCGCTTCCATCTAGTACGAGAACAATCAAGTAATAGCCGCTGAAATCACTGTGGCTCTTTCAGTTGGAAGGCTAACGGAGTAGGAATAGCCGGATAAGCAAAAGTTAGAATTGTTGATACATAGAAGATAACAGTAGAACAAGGTTTCCATTTGCCTATCTCCAGTCCACCGGTGACTCGGTCTGCCATGTCTAGATTAACTAACTTTCATTTTGAAATTGTATTGTGACGACCAAATGTATGTGCTTATTCTGTTGGTGATGATGTATTTATGAACATATAATTGGTGCAGGTACTCAGTGGCCTTGGTGTAAAAGTTGTTGCCTTCACCTCATAAGCACAGCCAGACCAGCATGAGGGGAGGTTATGGCACTTCTAGTCTGCTGGAACTCGTGAAAGCAGAAGAATTATGGGGGAAATCATGAACTATTTACAATTTCACATGCTCATTACTCACTGTGGCTGATCAAAGTGGAAATTAAGGTGGGTTCTTGAGGGGCGTAGCCACGGAAAATAATCAAATCGCTGATGTTCTTGAGTTCTTCACGCTCGTGTGGAAATGCATTACTCACGTAGCGCTGTTCTTGAACCACGTGGATGAATGCTATCGTAACCATGCCTGAAGAAATTGTAGTCCATGTTTACTACTACACCTTCAGAGGAATACTGTCAATTGTCATGATGGCACGTCAGGTAGCAGCAAGGGACCTAGTACAACTTTTGGTGTTCTTTCTGCTTCTCGTACCGGTTAGCAACCGTGGTCTGCAATCTGCATGGTCTTTTGCAGTGGTCAAGCACATACTGGTTTACTCTTCTAGTATTCTGTCTTTAGACATACAAAGCATAGGTTCATGTACTTCCGAGATGACTTATGAACTGTAGACGAATCTACAATAGCTGTTGTAGTTTTAATTCGGAGTGACAAGTAGAATAAAGAATTGATGGCTGCAGAGAGCATCTTAGTGCCTTGTTTAAGGCTATGTTTGGAATGTGGGAATCATACTGGTTCTTGTAAAATTATCGCAAAATTCATCTGTTCCAAATAGGCCATAAGTATTCCAACTGAAGTCGCACGTGGCTGGCTGGTACTCAGCATGATCGCGTAAGAATAAGCGTGGAAGAGTGGCTGCCCGCCAACGTCATCATCGATGTTCAACAGTAAGAAAACACATCATAAGAACAACGATGATTCAGAACACATGAAACTTGAGCAGTTTGGCGTAAATAGACACGTCTGCAGCAACGACATATTCAACTCCACTGACCAAGGAACTAAACCGAACTAGGCGAAGAAAAGGAAAAACAAGACGACAAGATGTGGTAATGCAGTGGACTAAAAGTACATCTATTGCATCAGGCACCAACAATGACGTCCTCGATGTGTCATCTAAAAGAGAAGAATCGAGGCAAAGCCAAATCAAATGCTCTTACTAATGTTTATCGTGCAGACCGGTTGCTTACTAATGCAACACGGGGTCTTCTTATGGGGAACTTCGAGCAGGCTGGTTCATCTCTCTTGAACGGTTGACCATGGAAGTACAGCAGTTCTTAGCAAATGTACACGTCTTGCAATCAAGAAGGCTTCGTTGAGCCGTGCTGTACGATCTGCAAACTGGGAGGTCCTCTGTATTGTTCACATCAGTAAACCAAAAGCATGGTTAGATGCTTCGAAAAAATAGCATGGTCAGGAGCGGAAGCTTCTAATACAAAAGTAACCATGTTAACTAAAAAATTGGCCATTAATTGTTTGATTGCTGGAGTTCAGTGAGACACCCATCGACTTGGGGTCTTTTGCAGCACGGGGCTAAACAAGCACCTCTGGCTCTAGGCCACAAGCCATTTTACTATTTTGGTGTCATGGCTCATTGCTTTACAATAACTATGCCTTTGTATACTGTTGACACCTGAAAAGGGCATTGCATCATGTTGGCAGGGGGGAAAGAGAAGCTGTAATGTTATTGATATACCCTATCTCTCTTCACAATAACTGGGACCGTGCAAGAGTGTGTTTTGTGGGTCAGTGGGCAGGTAGGTTACGGGTAGATACTATCAATATCCTCTTAATCTCCTTCTGATACCTTCAACATGCCTAAGCTGATGTATAAGACAACCATTACTTGCATTCTAAAAATGGGGGGAAAACAAACTATGGTATTTAAATGAAAGTACAACGAAGAGTTCTAATCTTTGTAGTCCTTGCTTGGCATAAAATCCCTATGACCAAACACACACTAATTCAATCTCATTTAATTGTATAATACAGTACTCACTTTAGCTAGCCATGGTTAAATGCTAGTAAGTTCACAGCAATACTGTGCTTACGGTAGTAATCATGATCATAATCTGCATTATCCAACATGGTGCTGATCATGAGAAAATCTGGAAAAGATTCTGAGCATTTGATAGCAGTGTGGAAAAGGTTCACTAACAAATCTATTTGAATCAAATAAAGGTTTCCACTGGCCCACTGGTATTAAGAGAGGAACCAAATGTAATTATTAGGTAGGGCTTTGTCCAGATACCTCCATTCCACAATAATTTGAAGGATATGATGATATTGCAGAGTCCCAGACACATGACTTTAGCAGAGAACTACAAACTCGTAAGACAATGACTCTCAAAAGCATATACTACATTGTTCCCAAACCAAAGTAGAAAAACAACCCTATAGGCGTAAAAGAACATACCTTTACTATATAAAGTGAGAGTTTTTCATCGTCACTTCATCAAAATTACTCACTTTTACTACTGCTCTTTAATTACCCACCTTTGCCACTGTTACTTCATCAAAATTACCCACCTTTACCACTGCTCTTTAATTACCCACCTTTGCCACTATTAGTGCTTGTTGCAAATAAACTTTTTATCGCAAATTAAGTTTCCGTTGCAACGCACAGGCACATGGAACTACAACTTAGACCCTACAACGTAGTTTCAAGAATGAGGCCTTTCGTCATACGAAAATTTGTAGAAAGCACCTTAAAATCTTTCTGATTATTATAGTTTATTCTTGTAGACTTTATATAATTATTAGAAATTATTGTTCTGTTGCTTTAATTCGTCTGTAACTTATAGTTCCAAGTACAAAAGCTTTTGTATATGAAAATTTGCAAATTGCACCCTAAAACTTTTCTTATTATCACGGTTTAGTCTTTAGATTTCTATCAAGTATTGTTTTTCTACTATTTTAATTCATCTGTATGAGCGGTTGTTGTTCCGTTGCAACGTACGGGCACTCGGCTAGTTCTATCAATAATACAGATAAATTGAAACCATTAATTGTGGGGTTTAACGACAAATCTCTTATCATGTTTTAACTCCGATCGCCGTTAACCCAAACAGGAAGCAAGTTGTTACAAATAGATAAACGCTTATAAAGTGAACATAATCTTTCCAGATTCTGAACGTCTCCAATGAATGCATGAGAAAAAAAAAAGATCACAGAGCGAGCTACATTTGACAACCCACCACCCACACAAAAGAGCAGCAGAGATAGAGAGCAGACATAATCCGTCCTGATTTTCAATTATCGTGACTTGATGGAACACATGTAACTGTGCTTATGTATGAATTATACATTCATTATCCAAGCATTTCAAGTTAATGACATGGGATTGCTTCAGGCAGGAACTCAAGTTACAATTATTCCCTTATCCAAACTAACAATTCACTCTATCAAAGTAAGCGTTTCCATCAGATAAACAGGCAAGTAGCAACTGACCACACAAGTAGAATCAAGTTCAATAATCTAGTTCAAGCATTAATCAATAATACGACACTACTAGCAATTAGCAAAGAGCTCACCTTATCATCAAATGCGATCTTAATCTGGGGAAGGCCCCAGGTCTTGCGCCTCATCCTGTACATCCTCCTCCCCAGCACGACTAGCCCCAGCAACGCTGCAGCGATGGAAATCGACCAAACCGGCCTAACCTTCCAAGCACAGTACTGCAGCATCCTGAACGGCAGCCTCCACCACACAACTACTTTCCTCTCTCCCTCACCGGTGCCTGGGGTTTGAACCAGGGCAAAGAGCAATCCTTCACCTCACCATCCGATTCATTGCAGCCTGAAGCGGCGCTAGCATTCTCCCCTTGCCCCTGATCTTCTTGTGCACTCTGTATTCTACCATCTGTTACAGCAGCTTCTATAACTGAGATTCCTCTGGTGGCATCAACTCCTCCATCTTCCAATTGCACACCTGAATTCTCTAACACCTCACATTGGAGCCCATCTGCAACCACAGTTGGATCAGCATCCAAACATTCTACCACCCCATGATGCAACGGCGGTTGCAGAATAGAGTCCGATTCGCCGCAACCGAGCGCGGCGTTCTTCTTCTGCTCTAGTATTTCCGAGCGCATCGCCTCAACTTGATTCTCCTCCGCGCTCCAGACCGCACCACCTGCGACGGCGGCATCAAGAACCGAGCTTTCTGCAGTCCCATCAACCCCACCCACCTGAAACCGCACGCTCGAATCCTCCGCAGCAAGATCCAATCTTTCTTCCGAAACCCAATCCAATCTATCTGTTGATTCTAAGCCCTCCTCCTTCCCTTCGTCGTCACAGGCGGCCCCCGACCACGAGCCCTCGCCGGAGAAGCCGGCGTTGGAGATGACGAGGGCGAAGTGGTCGTGGAGGACGTCGCCGCCTTCTCCGGAGACTAGGACCATATCGTCGTCGGCTCCGGCGGCGGAGAGCACCTCCCAGTCGCTGATCTCCGAGGCGGCGTCCTCCATTGCCGTGGAGTCTCTGCTCTGCCTATGGGGAGGGGAAGGGTTGGGAGTCCCAGAGAGCGTGTGTCGTGTCAGTGTCGTGCCATGCCAGCCTAACACGATTCTATGTACTTCACGTATAAACCATGTTAGGCTACGACAGTCCGTCTTATCTGTCATATTGTGCCGTACTAGTCTATATATAATTTATTTGTGCTTCATGCCATACTGACCCAGATCCTGTCCATTTACACTATTGTGACAAAAGAAAATGACTCGAACATGCATGAAGTTGATTGTAGTTACAGTTTGGTTTAGAATGCGTAACTAAGCTTCTGGTAGCTTTAAGCCAAACTCAGAGCAGATTTTTTAGTTCTCTTGTGCTCTTGAGATCTCTCTCTCCCGTGACTGTCCCCTCAGCTCCCTCTGCCCTCCCCACTCCTTTGTCTCCTCCACCGAACCACCATCGCCTCACTCATCTCATCTAGAGGTGGGCACTTTTAAACTAAAACTGAACCAAACCGAATAAATCGATTATTTCGGTTTTTTTGGTTTTCGGTTTGCCGTTCAGTTTTTATTTAGTAATATTCGGTTTTCGGTTTGGTTTTGTGATTTCAAAAACTGAAAAAAAAACAAATTACTGAATAAACCGATCCATCTCGTAGTGTATCGCACGACCACGAGCCACGGCCCAACTACTTGGCAGCCAACCCATTTCGATTTCGGTAGTTCCCAATCTTAGGGATGGCAGTTTTACCCATGGGTTCGGATATTGTGGTACCGACCCGATAAGACGGTGCGGATAGCATTTGAGACCGTGGGTTTTCGGGTTGGTGCGATAAGATCATAGGATGGGTATGGGTATCGATTTGTACCCATGGATACCCAATGGGTATCCTATGACAAGTGGACCCTAGTTGTCAGTGATACAAACTTACAAAGGTTGTCTTGCGTCTTTGCGTGGCGTGCGTGTAGCGCGAGGCGTACCCTAGTGCATGCCCCCTAACCCAGTGACCCTGAGCCGATTCGGCGATTCCCCAAATCCAAATAGCAAAACCGCCAAAGGCCAAACCCTTTCGCCTAACCCTAACGCGCCACCCATGACCCAAGACTCCCGAGTCCCGGCAGCGTGTGGCGATGCCAATCGCCGCTGTCCACCAAATGCCAAGTCGGCGAGTCCCTGACGCCGAGTCCTCGTGGACTCCACCCAATGCCCGGTGCGGCGGTGCCCCCCGTGACCCTGAGCCAGCAATTCCCCGACGCCAACCCTAGCGCTGAGTCGTTGAGTTCCTCCGCGCCATTCTTCACCGTCGGTAAGTCTCCGCCATTGTCATCACCCCGCCGAAGTTCCTCACATCGCCACTTCCTTTTCCCTAAATCCTGGTTGGATCTATCGTGTTTTGCCTTCATTTGGCCGTCTTCTCCGCTCTGGCGCCTCGTTCGATTCGGCGATTCGCCCTCCATCTGCATGCCGTTTGCAACAACATCCGCTCACCGCAGCTCGCTAACTTCAACCGCAGCAGAGCTCGCTACATCTGCGGAAGGTACAAATCGCTCTGGCTTCACTCTCTTCGCTTTGGTTGGAAACAATGAATTAGTCGACGATAAATTTTTGCTTTAGTGCTTTGTTGGTTCCGTGACAATTATTTGTATGTGCTTCCGCCTTATTGCTTTGTTGGTTCAGAGACAATTATTTGTATGTGCTTCATTGCTTTAGTGCTTTGTTGGTTCTGGAATCTGGATTGCTTTGTTGGTCCAGTTCGGGTACCCATTCGGGTTCGGGTGTGGGTACACATCCGTGCCCGAACAGTCTAACGGGTTTGGGCGGGTAGCTCGGTTTCGGGTTTTGGGTTTGGGTGGGCACCAGTCGTACCCGGAGGTACCCACCCGATTGCCATCCCTACCCAATCTCGCAATCCCCAATTGCCAACCCTAGTTCTCTTACAATTCGGCGGATTCACGCACCAGCGGGTTGCGGCGAGCCGACGACAGCGTCGGCCCTCTGGCTCCTCGTCTCCGAGTCGGCTCGGTCTCGCGAACGGCACGCACCGACCCTGAGCACTAGCGGTGCCGACCACAGGCAACCTCGCGAACCAACGGCGGCGGCCATAGGCACCTAGTGAACTAGCGGCGCCAGTAGAGCCAGCAGAAGAGATTATCACTTCTGCAGCATCCGAGAAATATCCAGCTCTTGTTGTCACATGTGTACTTAGCGCACAGCCTGCACGCGATGAACAAAATCAACGCCATACTATCTTTCAGACAAGGTGTGTGGTGAATGAGCGCGCTGTGCATGTCGTTGTTGATGGAGGTAGCTGCAACAATCTTGCTAGTGTAGACATGGTCGAAAAGCTTGGCTTGACCACAAATCCACTTCCTCAACAGTATGAAATTGAATGGCTCAATTCCACTGGTAAGGTTCAGGTAACAAAAACCGTTCGAGTACCTATCTCGATTGGTTATTATCATGATAATGTTGTTTGCGATGTTGTACCCATGGATGCTTGCTCTCTTTTATTGGGTAGACTGTGGATCTATGATATGGATGCTATACATCATGGTAGGACCAATGAGTATACTTTCTTGTATAAGGGAAAGAAAATTATTTTGACACCCATGAGCCCTACAGAACTAAGAAACATTGATGTTAAAAGAGCTCAAAGAGAAAAAGAAGAGAGTGGAATTAAAAGTGTAGCTAGTAAATCAACCCATTCAACTACACCAGTTACTCAAAAACCTAATCTTAAGTTGAAGGGCAAAGTATTGTTGGCTACAAAAGTTCTTTCACAAGATAACATGGATAGTATAGAACCATTGCCATTATCTGTTGCTTTGTCTTCTGGTATTACTAATAATTAGAAGGATAATGAGACGGAGTCGAGGACGACTCCAATTCAAGAAGGGGAGGATGATGAGGACATCCCAACCAAGGATACAACCGTTGCCCCTTTTTCCCCTACGACCGCTACTTCGCCCCCCGATCGTCATTTGTTTCGTCTACTTCGCCACGATGCTGGAGGGCTTAATCCGGAAGCAAGGCCTTTTCACCCACCTTTGCTGGACCAGAACATCAAGAACATCCACCGAGAACAGCCCATGCGCCAAGGAAGGCCCAAGATCAAGCCCAATTCATCGCCGAGTCCGGTTCGGCCATCCAGGAGCAGCAGTACTTCAAACGGACGCTACGGCCACATTCGAACTCCGTTTTTGACGTTCGAAAACTCGTTGGAAAGGTATCGAGATAACCTTTCCAATGGATCTAGTCCCAAGGCCAAATCCCTCATGGAGCGATGGAAAATCATAGAACAATCTCACGGGACAAAAATTCCAGGTGCTGCGCCACCTTTCTTTTGGGCCCAAGGCCCATGTACTCTTAGGGTTCCACCCCACCCCTTGGCAGCGCCCTCTCTGGTTGCCAAGACTTTTTTGGGCACCCCCTTGTGTAGGTACCCCTTTATCTTGGGTTTTCACCCCTGTTCTTCATTTCTTAGGTTTTGTTGTGTTTGGTAGACCCCGTGTGCGTCCCTCCTCGTGTTTGCGCGTGTCGACTAGACCGCCCGAGCCGAGAAATAGAACCTCAACTCGTTTCTTTTGATTTCAATACTATCTTTTAGGATTGCTTCATACTTTGTTCTTACGGGTTCTCGATTTCTTGCAGGAACTATTGATCATTTGGATCTTGTATTTGTGTGGATTTGGCATTGCGATTGTGAAGCTCCCGACCTGATTGGTAGGAAGCCCTAAATTCGGTGCCATCAACACCCCCAAATCGGCGTATCATTATCTCACCGAAAGATCGGGATCACCGTCCCCATCATATTTGCTAAGCAGTTGTATGAGAATATTCATAAAGTATGAAGCATATCTTATTAGAGCCACATATAAAAGATGAAAATGCAGATCGCATGGTCTTCAATTCCAACAATATTCAAATGTATGATGTGGATAGCTGCTTGATTAAATTTTCCTTTCAATAATTTGTTGCGGTGAGGGTGAAGTTTGGTAGACACTCCCTGATGCATCCCTCCGGGTGCGCAACGTGCCCTTCGCGGCCTAGCCATATGGCGCACGTGCCTCGCCGGCGAGCGGACTGCCCAACTGGCCCAAGGGCGTGGGCCTTGGCCTAACAAGGGAATACACACCTTGGCTGCCATAGCCAGGCCATAAGAGTCCCATGTGACCCCCAAAAGACTAGCCTGATGGGGGGAGGGTTGCTCTCCCTTTTAAGGTGGCATTCTCTCCCCTCCACAAGCAAGGTGGTACTATCATTCCTACCCTCTTGTTTCGGGAC
This sequence comes from Guadua angustifolia, assembly GCA_036346375.1. Lineage (NCBI taxonomy): Eukaryota > Viridiplantae > Streptophyta > Magnoliopsida > Poales > Poaceae > Guadua > Guadua angustifolia. Next base: position 28,647,488 of record CM070502.1, read on the forward strand.
CTAGCTCTGATACCAACTGATATGAACTAGGCGTCTTGATCTTTCGATGAGAGACGGTAGCGTCGATTTGGTAGAGGACGAAGTTGGCGGCCCGACTACAACGAACCCGACATCCTCCTGAAGGTTATTGATCTCACGGCAAGTGCGACCAACCTGACCACGAAGGTCGTTGTTCCTGCAAGCAATCGAAGAACCAGCAAGAACAAGAGATCACAAGCAACTCAATTGCGGATATGAATTCAGATCGGTTCTGAAATAAAAACACTCGAAAATTAGGGTTCCGATGAACAAGTAGACGGGCGGCCTAGTCGGCACGCGCGAGTACAAGCAGTAGCAATGGCTAACTGAATCAAACAAAACCCAAACCCTAATTATGGTGGCGGCTGGCTATTTATAGACTAAGGGACGTGCAGCACTAGGCCTTAACATGGGCCTACTGATTATAACTCGAAATAAAAGACTAAAGCCCAATTAGACTCGGACTGGAAAAGTGTTCTGAATTGTTTTGCATATTCCTGTTGACTCGGAAGGAATTTGGAGGTTATCTCAGATCGGTTTGAAAGAGGACGACCAGAGCTTTCGTTCTTGTACTCATAGGCCTCCAGAAGCCTTCTGGATCAAAAGTTATGGCCGTTTGAATTTGACCATATCTGGGAGTCCGAATCTGATCCCAATTTGCTCTTCCCTCCGGACGTGGACTTCCTTGTGCGTTGTAGGTCTTCCCCATGGTTTCTAAGAATAATCACATCATCACAAAAATTAAGTAGCATCCCATTCATTGTATCATTAATTGGAATACTTAGGAACGCCTTCACCTGATAATTTAGTTGACGTGCACGAGCTCGAGTAAGTGGTCTTTGAAGTGGTGTTTCATCCTGGTGAGTGAAAGTAGAGCTGGTTGTATCCGTTGTGGAGATGTCCTCAGCATCCTCCCCCTCTTGAAATGGAGTCGTCCTCGACTCAAGCTCATCTTCATCACTCATGTATGGCTTCAAATCAGCAACATTTAAAGAATTGCTTACACCGTAGTCTGCAGGCAAATCAAGCTTGTATGCATTATCATTTATCTTAGCAATCACTTTAAAAGGACCATCAGCTCTAGGCATCAATTTAAACTTTTGCAAATCAGGAAACCTATCCTTTCTCAAATGCAACCAAACAAGACTCCAGGTTCAAAAGTTAACTCCTTCCTACCACGACTACCAAATGACTCTATATTTAGCATTCATGCGCTCAATGTTGTCTTTAGTAGTCTCATGTAATTTCAGCACAAAATCAAGACGTTTAGCGACATCTAAGTTTACTTTTTGAGAACATGGTAATGGCAAAATATCAATGGGTGCGAGGATTGAAACCATATACCACGAAAAGGAGTCATCTTAGTAGTAGAATGCAATGATCGGTTGTAGGCAAACTCCACATGAGGTAGGCACTCTTCCCACATCTTCAAATTTTTCTTCAAAATGGCTCTCAACATTGTAGACAACGTTCATTGACGACTTGATCCGCCATCGGTTTGAGGGTGACATGTAGTAGAAAACAAGAGCTTGGTACCCGTTTCTTCCAAAGCATCCATGAAATGACTAAAAATTTTGCATCCGATGCGATACAATTGTGGAAGGCACTCCATGTAGGCGAACTATCTCCTCGAAAAACAAATCGGCAATGTTTGTAGCATCATCGCTCTTTTGACAAGGTATAAAATGTGCCATCTTAGAAAACCGATCCATGACAACAAATATGCTATCCCTCCCCCTCTTTGTCCTAGGTAGGCCTAAAACAAAGTCTATTGAAATATCCTCCCATAGAACACTAGGAACAGGAAGAGGTATATATAAACCATGTGGGTTCAGTCGTGACTTAGCTTTATTGCAAGTAGAACAGCGAGAGACATAGCGCTCCACATCGAGCCTCATCTTTGGCCAATAAAAATGGTTGGCCAACACATCATCTGTCTTCTTCACACCAAAGTGGCCCATCAGTCCTCCTCCATGCGCTTCCTGAAGTAACAACAAACGAACAGATCCAGCTGGAATTTATAGCTTGTTAGAACGAAACACAAAACCATCATTAACAATGAACTTATTCCAGACTCTTCCTTCCTTACAGTTTAGCAAAACATCTTTAAAATCAGCATCAAGCGCATATTGCTCTTTAATCGTTTCTAAGCCAAAGATTTTAGAGTCTAGTTGTGAAAGCATGAAAATCATCGAGATAAAGCATCAGCAATGACATTATCCTTCCCCTTCTTTTGTTTGATAACATAAAGAAAAGACTCAATGAATTCTACCCATGCGGCATGCCTACGGTTCAACTTATTTTGGCTACGAATGTGCTTCAAGGATTCATGATCAGAGTGTATAACAAACTCTTTGGGCCACAAATAATGTTGCCAAGTCTCTAATGTTCAAACTAGTGCATACAATTCCTTATACTGATACGACATCACATAATACAATTCCTTATAATGATACAACATCACATACTATCAAACGGAAAAAATTAGGTATTCTCTAATGTTCGAACAAGTGCATATAATGTTCGAACTTTTATTATATTGCCAAGGTCTACCTAACAATATAGAACATGCTTGCATAGGTACGACATCACATTCAGCAAAATCATGATAGGAACCAATAGCAAATTGTACTCTCACCAAGCGTGTAACCTTAACCTTACCAATGCTGTTGAACCATTGAACATAGTAGGGCTGGGGGTGCGGTCTTGTCTCCAACGAAAGCTTCTCCACCATGTCCAAGCTTGCGAGGCTGTTGCAACTTCCTCCATTGATGATCACACGACATGATCGCTCCTTGACGACACACTTGGTTTGAAACAGGTTGTGCCGCTGATTCTGGTTGGCCTTTCCAATCTGGACACTCAATGTACGCTGTACAATGAGGCTCTCATAATGGTCAGCATGGTCGGCATCAATGTGCTCTTCCTGGTCATGATCATCTTCTCTCCCTGCATTATCAGCTGCAAGCATAGCATATGTTTCCTCATCCAAGTCACTAGCAGAAGAAAACTCACCATTGTCCTGCACAATTAGCACACACTTGCTCGGATATGGACTCCTCATGTGACCATATCCCTTGCATTGATGGCATTGCACATCCCTCGTCCTCCCAGTTGAAGCAACTGAAGCAGAGCTCTTGGCGGGCTCTGGTGTAGAAGTTTTTGTTACCTCCGAAGCCTTGGAAGTCGGCGCGGAAGATGAAGGTCGATTCTTGTTGTTGTTGGAGGACGGTGCAGCCGGTTGCCTTGTGGTTGTAGGTGGAGCTCGTGTTGACCAAGTGTTAGCACGACCTGCAGAAACATTAGTTCTCGTGTTAGACCATTTGCGTCGTCCCTGCACTTCTCTTTCAGCATGGCAAGCAAGATGAACAAGCGAGTGATTGAATTATATTCGTTGTAACTAAGATTGTCATAAATCTCACGGTTCAGCCCACCCATAAATCTAGCCATAGCAGCCTCCTCAGACTCCTCTATACCACGCAGCAACATTCCCATTTGTAATTTCGATAGTATTCCTCTACACTTTTACTATCTTGCCTAAGCGGTGAAGCTTATTTAACAAATCACGCCGGTAATAAGAGGAACAAATCTAGCTCGCATGATTCTTTTCAAATCAGCCCAATTTTGAGCAAACATCGGGATTCTTCGTCGAAACTCACTCCACCAAACAGAGGCAAAATCGGTGAACTCACTAGTGGCGGCTCTAACTCTTTTGTTTTCGGGATACTCATGACATGCAAACTTTTGTTCGATGACTAATTCCCATGTGAGGTATGCATCGAGATCATATTTACCATCAAAAGGAGGTATGGTGAACTTAACCTTACCAAGAGAATCATCATAGTCGCGTACCTCATCATGCGGGCGCAAAGGACCCATACCATGCGGTTGCGGTGAAGTTGACGCCATGCAGGTCTTCTTCAAGCTCGAAGTCAGCAGACATAGTTGTCCACCTCACCTCGCCCAACACACCATTACTGCGGTTGCAGAGGTACTCGACCCATGTCCTCAAGGCGCGCAATACCTCCGTCGAAGTTGGTATTGAGGTGCCAATGAAACCTCAAATTTGTCACCTAGTGTTGGTGTCAATCGAGCCTTCTCCACTGTCCGGCCGCTCATTTACCACTGCACATCACCATCGAGGCCCTCTGTATGCAGCTTGACTTGGCACTCGAAATGTTGAATGATTCCCCTAGTGCGAGGGGAATGCTGACCACCATTGCCCTCTGTTCCTGACATGGTTAGAAAACAAAAGAACAAACGATTGCAGGAAAAGGGCACTGTCTCTCAACTTGTATCACCAAGCTCTTACCAGTTCTTACCAAGCCTCAGCAGGAGGTGTCGGCGACCGCGAGTCAAAAATCTCTTGGAAAGGTGGTGTCGACGATCGGGACCGCCAACCGCAGAAATGAAACAAGGGTTTGTGAGACTTGGGACCCGAGCGGGGCTTGGCTCAACGAGGAAAAGGGCTCGACGTGCTGGAGGTCGGAGCTAGGAGACAGCGAGCGTGAGACGAGGATTTATACTGGTTCGAGCCCCTGTGAAGGTAATAGCTCTACTCGATCGCCTGCGGCGGTGATCTTTGTTACTATCAAATGGATGTGTATTACTACTCGAGCTCAACAATGGCGATGTCTAATGCTCGAGTTCTTGTGTGTTGTCCTTCAGGCTGCGCATCCTTAGCCTTATAACCTCTCTGCTCGCAACCGACGGGAGATATTCCCGGGTAGTGGCCTTCATGCGCGTTGAGGGCCACCAGAATATGCTCCGAGTGTGCCGCGTGCCGCTTCAAGCCCACGATCCCACGTCTCGTGAATCGCCGAGTGAGCGCCGCGTTCCGGAATCAAGGGTGACACCTGCGGGCGAGCCGACCCGAGCTCGTGGTCGTGTGAGGCCGTGCTTTCGCGATCGTCTGGCGCCTAGGTCGGCGCCTCGGCATTCGCCTGTGTCGTGGTCGGGGCCTCCCGAGAACGGGAGCCCGCCGGCCGGTCAAGGGCCCGGCCCTCGTCGGCTAGCCCCGAGGCTTAAGGTCGGGGTGGACACGGCCGACCTTGAGCCTTCTGAGACGGGGCGATTTCCGAACGCCTTCGCTTGAGGTCGAGGTCGGCGGAACGCATGCGCCCGAGCCGTGGCGAAGCGACACTGGCGCCTCTTGATCTCCGAAACTCGATGATTGGCCGGACAGCGGAACCATTCGCGACGCCTCGATTCTGCCGTGTGCCTTGAACTGCTCCTGTGTCATCACGGCCGGCGCCCTTGAAAACGCCCTCGTCTGCGGGCCCGTAGTGCCTTGGCCCTATAAAACTTCGGCGATACCGCCACTCTCAAACTCTGCTTCCTCGTAGCTTTGTCTTCTTGTTTTGAGCCCCCTTCTTCCTCGACCAAAGTTCCTCTCGTCGTCATGGCCAAACTCGGAAAAGCTCTCTAACGTGTCGAGGATGAAAGAGCTCGAAAGCACAGAGACTCTTGGATCAATATTCATGGTGATCGCCGGACGGGGAGACCGAAGCGCGACCACGGACGACGAGCTCGTCGGCCGCAGAGCGATACATGCTCTTCGGCCTTCGGACGCCGGAGAGTGAGTTCCTCACAGACGTCCTCACCGTCTGCGAGATTGAGTTGATCAATCTGGTACCCAACTCCATCCTTCTGCTTTCCATCTTCTCTCACCTGTGCGAGGGGTTCCTTGGAATCCTTCCCACCCCTTCGCTGTTTTTTCGCTTCTTCTCCCTTTTCCACACCGGGAAGGACCCCGTGGTCGGGTGCCTCTACTTCCGGCAGCGGACGGGAATTCCGTGGTCCTTCCCGCAAACGCGTTGGCGCGACTCCCTCGGCCCGTAATCCGAGCGATGGTTCTATCTGAAGCGGGCGAGGCGGCACCGAGTTCAAAGTACGCCCTCGGCGAAGAAGGATACCGGTCAGGCGACACGGGCGACAACCAAGAGGCCATCGCGTCCATCCACATCTGCGCTACGCGAGGCCTCACCGGGCAGGCCATCGCCAACGACTTCCTGAGAGGTCGGGTGTTCCCCCTGCGGCGGAGGGAGCACCCCTTTTACGAGATCCAAGGTCGCGACGACGTGACTCGCGAAGGGACGGTCGGTAAGTTGTGTCGCCTCAATATTTGCAGTGGATTTGCTCTCTGGTTCCTCTTGATGACTTGGCCTCTTCAAAGAAGACAGAGGAGTCTGGATCGCCGCCTGAATGAACGAAATGTTCGGGAAGGCATGACGACTATACCCTCGATGAGCCCGTAGCGAGGAATGTCTTTGCGCCCAAAAGACGAGGTAGGCCTCCCGACCAAGAACTCAACTCGGCGTCCAAGAGGCTTTTCTTGAACCCGCATGCTCATGAGGATCACCTAGAGTGGCCAAGAGACGACCAGAGGATGCTTCACATTGCGGCGGTGACAAGGGCAAGAAGGGAAAAAGAGGCCTCTCGTGCAGGCGAACCGCCAGTGGTGAAGAAACCTCACGCCGAGTGGGGTGACCGCACCACGGTAAGGATTCCCATGGCCGAGCCCCTAGGTTCCTTGCTCGTGCTCACTCGCCGATTTGGGTCCCTCTTTTCAGCAACAGAGCTGGCCGCTGCGCGGGACCTCGAGCCCCTGACCTAGGGCACCCAAGGTCGGAGCTTCAGTCTGCCATGCGGATGATCTGAGACCGTGTGAGCTCGAGGTCCCTGGCGGTGGGGTGAGCGAAGTGCCCTGCAAACATCAGGCAGCAAGACTCTGGTGGCCCTCGACAAAGGCGAGGCCGGTGACTCAGTGAGTTTTTGGCTTTTGATTCGCTCTGCCCCCTCCGTGTCTTTCCTGCTTAGTGCCTGTTCTTGATCGCAGACCTTGAGCGCCCGCGCTCGAGACTTGCCCGTTTTGACGATGGCTGTTGTCCAGGGCGAGTCCGAGTCCGAGGAGGAGGAGAACGTCTTCGTGCTGGCCCCGCGCCGACCTTCACGCCCGACGCAGACCCCCTCGGGGCCACCAAGCCCGGCCCCGGTTGGTGAGTTCTACCAAGGGGTCGACGACCCGGGTGAGGAGGAAAACCAGCCCGCGACCAGTGAGGATTACAGCACTGGCGAGGCGGGGGCCGTCGCAGCTGCTGACCTTCCTGAGGTCGGCACGGGGAAAGGCACCCAGAGTGCCACGGTCACCGCCGCGGAGTCGCCCCAGGCTCACCCGACCACGGCCGCTTCGGGTGCCCAAGTCGCGACGCCACCGACCACCGAAGATGGCACCGCCGCAGGAGCGTCGTAGACCCGCGTAGTCGCAGCCGCGCCGGGCATCGAGGTCGTGGCATCGAGCCACGGAGGTTGTCGTCTTTGCGGAGGCCTTGCGGCCGGGCATCGCCTCCTCGAGCCGGAGGCGAGCGGAGCCACGACCCGCGGTAGGGGCCAGCGTTGTTGTCGCCCCTCCCTGGCGTGGCCGAACCCTCTGGAGGAGGCGACGGAATCCTGTGTTGCGCCGGTCAGGAGCCTAAAGGTCTTGGCCCCAGTCGCCGGTGGGGGTGTGGTCGACCTCACCCGGGAGCGGCAGGCGAGGAGGAGGAGAAATCTCCGTGACCGTGTCGGCGATCACGAAAGAATACTCGCTCACGCTGGAGAATCGACTTCAAGGTAAGGGCCCCTCCGCGCACCCCGTAGCTTGTTAGCCTGAGTTCCCTGTTTCCTTTCTTAATTCGGGCCACCCTTTCTGTTGTGAAGGCGATTGACCATGTCTCCCTGGGGCTGTGTCATGGCCCCAAATTTGAATTAGGCTCATACGGCTAACATTAGCGCCAACCAAGTGTTTGGCCGCAATTGAGATCAACTTCCGACTTCAGTGAATATCCTAAACTGCCACTTAGAAGAATTTCCAAACTTAACAAAATTTTAGAGCTAGAAATTTCAGACTGCAAATGTGATTTTCATCAAAGTTTGGAGCCTTGTAACTTGAGACCTATAATGATCTAGAGTGTGCATGTTAGTAAAATGAAAACTAGAAACTTTTCTCTATACCAGGGTAGAGATTTGAGCCCGATCCAACATCAAATGCTAATTTCATTCATTGCATCAAAATTGAACCCATGCTGAAATTGTTGGGGACTTAACCATTTAAACTCTTGTTTTTAGTGGGGTCAAGTGTGAGCAGCAAACAAAAGGAAATTGGGGGCTGCCCCAAACCGAACAGCACATCATTTTTCTGAGTTCTCTTCCCCAAGCAAGCCTCCTTCCTCTCCTTGCTGCTCCAAAGGAGCTCCTCCCCTGGCCGGCCACTCTTCCAGCACCTCCAAGCCGGCCCCTCCCTCCTGCTGCTCCCTGGGCGCCTCCCTCTCCCCCACAAGCAGCAGCTCCCTCCTCCTCTTCCTCCTCCACTTCCATGAGGTAAGGCTCCCTAGGGTTTAGGGTTGGTTGTTTCTGGTTTTGGGGGCTGCAATGGTAGATTTGTGGGCTTTGGAGTGTAGAGATTTGGGATTTGGGTGGGGAACAACCATTCTAGGGTTTGGGGAAAGATTCAGATTTTCGAGCAGATTTCGTAGCTCCTGTTCTTGACTGATTCGAGCAAGTTACGAGCATTTCCTGCTAGGTTGACTGTAGAGAAAGTTGTGGGTAATAGAATTATCTTTCATCTCCAACTGGAATCACTCAATTTCGTTAATCCAGTTGAAAGTTATGTTAATTTTAGTGCGTGTTGCTCTGAAAATGCTGAAAATGTGGAGCTGAAACTTGAGCTGCGAATTAAAATTAGTTAGAGGCCGAATTAGAAATTAATTTTGCCTGAGAAGTTTTAGGAAATTTCTTGTATATTGTAGAAATGTCATCCTTTACTCAATTCCATGAAGTATAACAATTTATATGATGAAATTTATGCATGCTGTCTGAAACTTTGAAAATTCTGAACACTGAAAACTGCTCTCTGTTCCTGGCCAAACTGGGAATTCTCTGGGCAAAATCTGAGTGATTGGCCAAAGCAAAGTGGTAGGTTTATGTCTTGTGGTCGTCTAGGATTTGAGTTTACTCAATTTGGTTAAGTGATCAAAAAGTTATGGCCATTTGTATCAATGCTGTCCTGAATTCAGTTTTGCTAAAAAAAATTCAGACTTTGGGGCTGAAGTTCAGAGTTTAATTGCAAACTTTAAAATTATTTTCTGATTGTTATGATGCATGGTAGAGTTGGATCACCCTCTTGTGGTCTTTTAGAGTCCAAGAAATCAGTTTTTCGATTAAGCATTCAAAGGTTATGCCTGTTTAGAGGTGTATGCGTGTTATTTTCAGATTTTTGGCTATAGATTAGAAGTGAGGTTTAACCATTACACTTTCATTCTTTAATTGAATTGAATGCTTGCATTTTTGGAAACTACCTTGGGGGTTGCATTTTGTATTTCATTTCATATGCATCGCATGCATCTCATTACATGCATCGTGATCGTGTGAGAACGAAAACAGAGGTTGACGTGGCGGAACGAGGTAGTAACCGGAGAGCCGTCCTTTGTTGAGAACCCGGCAGAAACTCAAGACAAGCACCTAAGCATTTTCAACCTTATATAATTGTATTTTGGCGAATAAATTGCTTATTGGATGATTATGTCTTGCATTAGGAATTGAAATGTGGGATAGGGTTAGAACCTACTTGTTGCACATACACTCATTGATAATTGTTGAATACCTTCCTTGGAACTAGTATATGGGTATTTATATTGTGTCCATGCTTAGTTTGCTTAGATGTCGGGTATGGGCCAAGTGGTGGAAGGTTCCATCACTTGAGTTTAATTACTTCACACTATTGGGTTGCAATAGTTATGATTATGCTTTGAAATGAAAAATTGAGACCGGGCGAGAGGGTTGGATCATTTGAGTGTGGAGACTCAAATGTTGTAGTCTCTTTGTGTTGGTTAAGGACCGATCCGTTGTTTGCCATGTTGATCGAGCACCCCTTGTTGATCGCATGCCCGATATAATGGTGCGGTAAGCCACCCTTTTATGGCATACTACTCGATGGGTCATGTCCTCATACGATTGGGCGTGGTTGAGGCGAGGCCTAGGCCCTCTCGAGGGCTAAGCGAGGCTTGAGCCGCTCGAGGAGGTTGCTAGGTGCTCGGGCCACATGAGGATGGTTCAACAGTAGATATGGATGGGAGGAGGGTTGACATGAGGTTCCTTGTGGCACATGTCGTGCGATTGATGATCCCGCAGGTGAATAAGCGATTCGAATTGCCGCGCTCTCGGATATGAGCACGCTTGTATCATCCAGACACTTCAACGTAGTAATAACTTAAATTGAAACTAGTTGGTATACTTGATGTGGTTACTTGTTCATGATTTTATTTGCTCTCTTAAATGTTTAAATTCGCTCTCACTTTAGCAATAGGTGCTGTACATAACTGCTATAAAATTTGTAAATTGAGTAGTTGAATGTGAAAATGAACCAAGTTAAGCTTTTATGCACTTTTACCTTAAGCTTATCCTTGCTACATCCAAATGCATATTCCTTCGAGTCGGTCATATATGGACCACGGGTAAGTCTTAAGTAGTACCTTACGTACTCATGCTTTTGCTTTGTGGTTTTCGGTGAGGACCCTGACGGTGTGAGTTCTGTCGTCTTGCTTCTCGGTGGTCGGGCGGGCACCGAGTAAAAGCTAGCTCAACGATGTAAACGCCCGGAAGTGTTCAAGGGCAGGACACTTCCGGAGATATCTTACTTTTGGTTTAATTTGGTGGTTGTTCATTTATTTTGTTGTAAAGTTAACTTTAAAACTTGTTATGGCTATGTTTAATTTCTTGGCTATTTCCGTTGTTGAACTTTAATGTATCGCCATGTTTAACTCATGTCTGGGTTGTTGCTTATATGCATGTCTGTTTTTATTGTGGTTGTAGTTGTGATATATTTGTTTAGTTAATTGCTCTTATGTCTGCTGAGTGGATGTCCGTACTTCTAGAGGCGTCATGTCGAAATTTTGTAGATTTTACGAGTCTAAGTAGGACCTTGTGTGTTGTCTATTTGTGAGTCTTTATCTGTTGTTGTGTCATATGGATTTTATATGTTTTGTGCTTCGTGTCATATATCTGTTATTGCTCCTATTCTTGTTGCTCTAGGTGCTGCAGTGTTGCCGCTGAAATTTCAAATTTTATCTTGCTGTCTAGTCATGTTTTATATGCTTCTAGTATGCTAGATGAGCTGTTTAGTTGGGTGGTTGTCTAGTTTGTCTTTATACTTGAGTTAGTGTTGTTGTTGTGCTTAGCGTTGCATGTCAGTAGTGAAGTTTTGGGTTCAGGTTGCCTTTATGCAAATTGGATTGATATGGCAATGGAAACCGGTATGCGAGGCGATCTAGGCGAAGCCGAATCGCATACCGGGGAATACCGGATTTATTGTCGAGTTATTGAATGGAATCGTTGTTGTCCTAATTGGGCTTGGGTGTTAGCACTGCGTGAGCACCATCGGTGATCCGCTGCTAGCCTCAAAACCGATGAGGCGGACAAGACATTCAAATAACCCGAGAGACCCGATCTGGCGGCTCCTCACAGTGCAAGGCCTTCAAGAGCACGCCGAAAGCCGAGGGGCCTCGAACGCGGTGGAGGCGCGGGAGGCCGAGGCCGAGGCTCATCGGGACCATTGAGGTCGATCAAGCGGAGCTCGAAAGCGTAAGGCCGGAGCTTGTCGATCTTCACCGAACGATGAGGGCGCAGGAGGTAGCCCACGCGGTCGAGCTCGAGCAGACCAGGACCTCCGAGTGCGAGCATGGCTTCAAGGCCGTGGAGCAAGAGCGCACGCGGTCGGCCAAGGCGCTCGCGGCCGAGCGAGCCAAGGTCGAAGCGCTGGAGAAGGCTACTGCAGAGCAGGCATCCTCCCTGGTGAAGGCGTCCCCCGAGCTTGAGGCCAAGGTCCCGAGCTCAAGAGAGGCTTAGGCGCAACGAGATTCGGTCGAGGCCGCGGGCCAAGGTCGGCGATGGAGAAGGCCAGCCGCGAGCAAAGGCCCTCCACGGCGAGGCGTCCCCCGAGCTCGAGGCCAAAATCCTCGAGCTTGAGGGGAAGCTCGAGCGCGCCAGCAAGGTGTTCGAGGCCGAGCGGTCCAAGGTCGAGGCGCTGGAGAAAGCTTCTGCGGAGAAGGCGTCTCCCGGGCTCGAGGCCAAGACCTTGGGGCTCGAGGAGAAGCTCGGGCGCGTCAGCAAAGCGGCGAGGAGCGCCCTGGCCCAACTCGAAGACGAACGGCGCCGAGCGGCGGATGACTCCACGCGAGCCCTCCAGTACCAGAGTGAGATAGCGACCTTGAGAGCCAAGGTAGCCGAGCTCGAGAAGGAGAAGCTTGCAGCATGAGATGGCCGATTGTAAGAAAGCGCTTTAGAGCAAAAATGTTCTAACAGAGCAAAATTCCTTTTGGAGAACAAAGAAAGATTTTCATCTTGGTATAATGTCATAGTCGAGGATATTTGGAGTTAAGCCCTTGTCGTTCTTAGTCCGAGCTTCTTAGGTCGCATGCGTTGATGCAAGTATCCTCATCCAGCCCGTTGGGTCCAAGGTCGAGCAACGCCGCCTTGGACACAAGACTTAGACTTCGAGATAATCGACCGCGACACAGCAGAGTTGAGGAAGGGTTCGCAGAGGAAAGAAGCGTGACAAAGCGAAGTTCAATAAAGAGATGGTCGCACCTGGACTAACGTTGAATCATTTACCATGACCACGCACACTACGGTCAAAACCGCGAGGCTTTTGGCTCGAGCGAGACCACAGGGAGAGCCAGATTACAATAGATTCACTTTACGCTTAGCTCGACCAGCGGGGTGAACATTAAGCTCGCGGGCTTTAGGCCAAGAACGAGTCGAAGAAGCACACGAAGGTCATGCTCGAAAGAGTATCGGGAAACAATAATGCAGAAGTTACAAACGAAAAAAGTTATAAAGGACGAGAATAGAAGAAATTTTTATTGAAAATTTAAGGTATAGAGGTTACACAAAACTTGAAGTTGATCTATGTTCCACGCAAGCTAGAGAGCTCTCTGCCGCCGGGCATCGCTAGCCCAGTAAGCCCGTCGGCGATCTGTTGAAATGACTCTATAGGGCCCTCCCACCGGAGATAGCTTGTTGGTGTGGACGAGCCTGAATCCGTCTCGAGCTAGGTCCCTCACAAAGAGCTTCCTAGGTCGTCCAAAGCCCCGGCGCATGTTTCTTGAAGAGCTTCAGTAGTGCGTTGATCGTAAAGCGATTCTGCACATCTTACTTCTTCTGCGAGGGTAAGGTCGAGGACCGATTCGTGCTTTCGAAATCGACACAGTCGACCAAGTGACCCTAGCGAGCCAGTGGCGTAACCTTAGGAGGCGGGGCGGCCCGATCAGAACACGAGCGGAAGAGTGGACCTCGTGTTTCGGCCGACTGTGTGCGAATAGACCATAAGGCGATGGGAAGTTCGTCCACCGTGTCTTGCCGTGAGCGTTCGAGCTCATTTGCAACTCATTTCTTGGCCTACTGGGCGATTTGGCGTTGGCGCGTTCCGCGCTCCGTTGCTCTGGGGTGAGCTCGAAGCAAAGCACACTTTGATGCCGAGGCCCTCGCAAAACTCCTGGAACAACTCCTTTGGTAAACCGATGCCGATTGTCGGTGATAATCTTGCATGGGACCCGTGACCGGTGACCACGAACAAGCGGAAGAAATGGACTGACGCCCGCAGTTGATGGTCGAGACCGGCTCGACTTCAATCCACTTGGTAAAAGTATCCACTGACAACGAACAGGAACTTCTTGCACCGCCGCGCTGAGGAAAAGGGTCGAGGATGTCGCCCCAGGTCGAGAAAAGGGCGAACAAAGCGGGATAATCTGAAGCGCATATCTTGGGTTGATCGACTTCAGGGTGTGAAGCCGCATGCTCGGCAGTGCGGAGAATGTCACGAGCATCTGGGCCAAGGCGAGAATACCCATACTGAATGCCTTGCGACCATCGTCCTATCTGAAGAGTGCGCTCGTAGAGCTGAATGAATGTCATGTAGCAGTACTTACCCTCCTCCGTGAGAGATGCAGGTGTCGAGAATCTTTGGAAATGTTCACTTGTAGGCGTCCCACGGCGTGTACAAACTCGCCAGTAGCGCAGTCTGCTTCTCTCGGCGGTCGGCGATGAGTCGCCCTTGCAAGGAAGTTAAGGATTGGTTCGGCCGGGGAGGAGTACCTTCGACCACGCGGCGAGCAAGTCCTCTGGGGAAGAGATCGAGGAGCCACCATGGTCTCGAGGATGACATCGGGGCGGGACCTCGTCGTCTGAGGAGGTGAGCTTGGAGAGAGTCGGCACCGTGTTGTCTCTCCTTGGTATGTCTTTGGAGCTCAAGTTACAGAAACCATTTCTCCATCTTGCGCACCTTGGCTATGTGCTTAGCCATTGGTCGTCGAACCTTGGTACTCCTTGTTGTCTTGATTGACTGACGGTGGATCGCCTTTAACGACCAACAAATATGCCCAATGCTTTGCAAGCTCGTAGGCCCGTCAAGAGAGCTTCATACTCGCCACGTTGTTGGTCATTGGAAACTCAGCGAACTCATTGCCTCAAGTGGTGGTTGCGGTGAGAATAAAATTCCGACCCGGCGCTTGAAGGACCTTGAGCCGTCGAAGAACATGGTCGGGGCTTTTCTTCCTCGACCTCTGGATCGGCGCGAGTTCGCGGCGTCTGCTTTCGACCACAGAAGTCGGCAGCGCCTGCGACTTGATGGTCGTTCAGACTCTGACACGGATATCGAATGCCGCCAACACCATAGCCCACTTGGAGATTAAGCGCCGCCTTACGGTTCCGCAAGATGTCCCCAGCGGAAAATTGCTCGGGGCGACCACGAGTGCTTTGGAAATAATGTAAAGCTTCGCTGGAAACCAGAGAAAAGCGTCTGGCGGTTTTGTACTGCGGGTAGCGTTCTTCGGGCCGTCGCGGACTTGTTGACATAATAGATCGGGTCTTCTGGGATCCCGTTAAGCCACCGGGCGGCACTAAACTTAGCGGTGGCCGCAAGGTAGAACAACAACTTCTCATGCGGGTTGCGAAGGAATTAAATGGTGAGGTGGGGAATCGACAGGTATACCTTTAGCTCGTCAAAGGACGTCTGTGCCTCGGCGTCCACTGAAGCTCCCATGCTTGCGCGAGCCTCGAAGAAGCAGGCCGCGCTCGAGCCTCGAGATGAATGAATGCGAGGCGGCCATGCGGCTGTGAGGCTTTACTGTTTGGCCAGGTCGAGGCGCCATCTTCTCGTCGCCTCGATCTTTTACGGGTTCGAGACCAACCCAGAGCCCCGATCATGTAATGAGCATCTTCACGATCTTGGCGTCGAACTCTGCCTTCTCGGGGTTGAGCTTGATCTTGTGCTTGTTTAGGTTGTTGAAGGTTTCCTCGAGGTCGCGAGCGTGAGTAAGCCCTCGGAGGGCTCTTGATGATGATGTAGATCCACGTAGACCTCAAGGTTCGCGGCCGATCACGGGGGTCAACGTCTTGGTCATCGAGACGAGGCGTGGCCCCGCATTCGCGAGACCAAGCGACATGGTCGTGTAGCGATAGGGTCTTGAGCAGGGTGATGAGCAGCGTCTTGCTCTTAAATCGTCGACCGCCCGACTTGATCGATGGTACCCTGAATAGGCGTCAAAGCTCGGCACCTTGGCGTTCAGCGGTGGAGTCGGCGATCCGTCGTCTTGGGGAAGCGCGAAGTTGTCGCCAGAGTGGCGAGTTCAGCCTGTGTGGTCCGCACATTCTCCACTTTCGCCCTTCTTACGGACAATGGCGGGTTTGCCAACCACTCGAGTAGTCGATCTCGCCGAATGAACCGGCCTTCAAAAGCTTCTCGAGATTTTCCTTGATGGCCGCGACCTTCTCGGGGAGAAGCAGCGATTTAGCGCCTGCAGTCGAGTCGGGTCTCACGCAACTTGTGCTCGATCACCTCCCTCGGGGCGCCGGGCATGTCATAAGCTTCCAGCGAATATGCCCTTGTTGGCCGAGGAGGAAAGTGGTGACTTCGAGTTCTATTTGGAACTTCGGCTTCGTCCAGGGACATGGATGCATCTGGTAGGTCGCCTTCCTCGGCGGCACACCCTTTGTCCCCCAGGGTTTGGATTCTTTGCCTTCGACGGGCGCTCTTCACCATCGCATCCAGGGCCTCATTTGAAGCGACATCAAACAAAGGCCATGGCCTTGGTCGCGCGATGTGCCGCCGTTGTGCAGTCCCGCTGCGGTTATGGTGCCATTGGGCCAAGCAACTTCATGCCGATGGCCATAGTGATTGGCCGCCATGAACTTGATCGAGGCGGGTCACCCGAGATGGCGTTGTGCAGGAGGTCCCCTCGACCACCTCAAAGGTTATTAGTTGGTGCGAAAGTGGTAGAATTGCGTGCGTGACACGGGCAAGACCACGCCCCAAAGGGACGGTCGAGCTCCGGGGCGATCGAAAAAAGGGGCGGCGATGTTCTTGACCTTGCCGGCAAGGGAATCTACATCCGGTCAAAGCGCCGACTGCGACAAGTTAAAGGAGCTACGCCGTCGACCATGACTCGGCCAAGCCGCGGTGTTCTTGATGGTCGGGGAGTCCGACGACGAGCGGTCTTTAGATCTCGGGCCATACCTTGAAGTCGTCCTCGGAGAAAAGGTGATGGTGGCCCGACCCACTTGCGATCTTTGCTCGATGGGCCTCCGTGCGACACGGAAGATGGTTCGCGTGGCGACCTTGAGCTTCTTGGGGTAGTGAAAAATGGCGACGAGCAAGAAGATAACATCAATGCGCGCTTCGCCTGTTGGAACTCTAGGTGAGGTCATCTGGTCCGCCCCGGCGTTCTACTGTCCGTTGGTCGTCTTCTTTTCGGCAACAACGGGCATTTCTCCCCGACCATCGTGAAAGCTTCAGCTTGCCTTGCCAAGCCTGCGAGTTCGCAGTCGTGGCGGTGCCCCTATGGAACCATGCGAACTTCGCTTATCGTATCACTGGGCCCTCGACCCCCTGCTGACGAACATCGATCCGCGGGCCAGGGCCCGTCGGCCTCTGCTGGGGCTGGTTTTGCACCTAACGAGGTCGAGGCCGACCTTGGCGAGGTCGGGACCCCTCCCGAGCTCGATCTCGGACTTCAAGGACTCATGGCGGCGTCTGCAGAGCGATCACTCGTGGCGATCCTTGGCCGTTCCTGCGGTCACGCTTCCGCTTCTTGGCAGCGGCGTCGTGGTCGGCGCCCTTGGAGTTGGATGGTCTAGCCTCTGTGGGGTTCAGACCGAGCTTACCTTGGTCGTAGTCGCGTTTCCAGCGGACAGCATCGTCTGCATCTGCGTCTTACCGCTCTACCATAGGGAAAAGCTTGTTGTGGCCAGCCTCGAGGTAATCTCCGAGTCTCGGTGGCGCGCCGATCGCGAGACACCGGACTTGAGCGCCTTATAGCGGCCTCGTCGGAGATGCTCGGGATCGAGGTTCCTTGTGCGGATAAATCGCCGCCGAAGTCTCAGCGGCTCGTTCTTTCCCACGATGCCGCGATCCAGTCCTTCTCCCTCCCGACCGCTTCGTAGCAACTCTACGAAAGTTGGGCGGGCGCTCTGAAGTTGGCGCCACGACCGGAAGAGCGAAGCTTACGGTTGAAGAGCCAGTCATGGCGTCCGGAAGGCGGTCCGGGAGGTAATTCGCCATCACGAGCTCATCGCCTCCGGACGCCAAGATGGCGGTCGAAGTAGATGGATAGGAACTTCGTCGGGTTCTTGGTCCCATCGGCGCTCTATCAACAGAAGCTTGAGGCCGAGGCAAGCGGCGCATGTCTGGCGAGGTCGTCGAATCGCCATCTGGCCGTAAGCGGGAGACGACACCGCCGCCGGTGTGGTAAATCGCCAAACAAAGCCCTCGGCGGCCGGACTCGAGTCGAGGCTGCCTCGGCGGCCCGACCTTTGGCGAAAACGACCATGAATTGCAGCTGGAGTCACACAGAATGCCGCAGGATGATCTGGACCCAGCGGCGCTGGGCGGAACTTATCCGGAAGAGCCTCTGACTTCATTGGCCATGGACGGACGTGGAGCTCGGGGAGCGGTTCGCGTCGACCTTGCTCGGGTTGGTACTTGAGGAAGGATCGTGGCGGCGTCAAAGCCACGTCCGAGACAGTGCATTTGGCGAAGGTGCCCCACGGGTGGCGTCCAGTGAGGTCTTGGCGGCCATGATGAAGTTGTCATCACTTCTCGAGTGGGTCCCCAGTCTTGGCCGGTCTTTGCGGTGGCACGGCCTCGGTCGCGACCCGTCGAGCTCTTGACGGGGCTCGGCCAAAAAGCTCCGACCTCGCTCTGCTCGGGATCAACCATGACCGGGCGATAGCACGGGCGCTCTCTGAAGGAGAGTGCAGGATGGCGATGAATCTGTAGGCCCTCTCTGGTCCTCTATGGGAGGGTGGTTATAAGCAGTTGATGGCGACATTGACCATCCGGATGGCGTCCTCGAGTCTGTGGGTCCTGGCCGTCATGACTTCTCCGCGCCATGTTGTCGCCATCGAGGCGTGTCGTTCGGCGTGGTGGTGGCGAGGGTAACGAGGGACTCGGGAGTCGGTCCGCGCCGAACCTTTCGAGAATGTCCGGGTTGTCGGCGCGCCATGCTCCCAAAATCTTGGGTTTTTCTGCAAATGAAAGCAAAGCCAATCGGGCCCCACGTTGGCGCCCGGTTGTCGGCGATCGGGATGTAAGCTGCGAAATGAAAGAGGGGTTTGTGAGACTTGGGACGAGTGGGGCTTGGCTCAACGAGGAAAAGGGCTCAACGTCTTTGGAGGTCGGAGCTAGGCGGCAATGGCGTGAGGCGAGGATTTATCTTGGTTCGAGCCCCTGCGAAGGTAATAGCTCTACTCGATCGCCTGCGGCGGTGATCTTTGTTACTATCAAGTCACGAGATGTATTACGGCTCGAGCTCAACAATGGCGATGTCTAATGCTCGAGTTCTTGTGTGTGTTGTCCTTGTAGCGCGCATCCTTAGCCTTATAACCTCCACTGCTGCATAGCCAAGCGGAGATATTCCTATTAGTAGCCTTCATGCTCATTGAGGGCGGCTACAAGCTTCCGCCCGAAGTGTGCCACGCGTGCACTTCAAGCCCACGATCACGTCTCGATATGCCGAGTGAGCGCGTTCGAAATCAGGGGACACACGCGCAGGAGAGCCGGGCGAGCTTCGAAGTCGTGCAAAGGCCGTGCTTTCATGATCGTCTGGCGCCCTAGGTCGAGCGCCTCGGCATTCGCCCAGGTCGTGGTCGGGGCCTCTCGAGCCTGGGAGCCCGCTAATCGGTCAAGGGACGCCCAGCCCTCGTCAGGTGGTGTATAGATGCCAAACACAATAGCCTGGTAAGTTGTAGTTTTTCTGTGGAGCTATAGGTGGCTGGCAATTGTAACAAAGGATAGCTTGTACCACAATAGTCACAACAAGTTGAATAAACATTCCACGATAGTATGGTGCTGGTCCTAGCCTCAAACCACACTAGAGACGCGAGCCTAATCACCAACGATGCCACAGAAACGCAAAGAGAACGTCCTCAACACAAAGCAAGCAGCTAGGGCTCCTCTTTTTTTTTATTTTTTTTGTTGGAGCCCTAAAACTGAATTACAAACTCAAAAGGACTCCAAACAACACTCACCACACGCATTTTTTTTACCGGGGGTATAAAGGTAATTAAAATATACTCTCTCTCTCTCTGAACTTTGGTTTGCAATTGATCTAGTGCGGCTTTTGAAAAATTGCACTTGCCTTTTCTTCTCGTCTGTGATCGGCGAACACTTTCGGCGACCAGCTCCGCGATCGCATGAAAGCACTTTCGGCGACAGTTTGTTGCTTGATTGGAGAGCACTTTCGAGGCGTCGAGTTCACGTGGTGGGCGAGCACTCGGGCGACCAATTCACAGTGAGGCGAGCACTTTCGGCGACGATTGCACGCGATGGGCTAGTTCGAACATTAGAGACTTGGCAACATTATACTGATGCATCCCTCCCAGGTGCGCAACGTGTTCTTCACGGCCAAGCCGTATGGCGCACATGCCTCGCCAATGACGGATCGCCTAATCGCCCGGGGTGTGGGTCTTGGCCCAACGAGGAATACACATCTTGGCTGCCATAGCTGTGCCATAAGAGTCCCATGTGGCCCCCAAAGACTAGCCTGATGGGGGAGGTTGCTCTCCCTTTTAAGGTGGTATTCTCTCCTCCACAAGTAAGGTGGTACTATCATTACCTCGTGTGATGCATCCTACGGGTGATGCAGCGTGCGCAAGCGAACGTGCTCTCTCATGGTATGGCGACGTGTTCGCTCGCCAATGACGGATCGCCTAAGCTGGGCGGGCGTGAGCCTTAGCTCAACGAGGGAATACACACCTTGGCTGCCATAGCCAGGCCATAAGAGTCCCATCTGGCCCCAAAAGACTAGCCTGATGGGGGGAGGGTTGCTCTCCCTTTTAAGGTGGTATTCTCTCCCCTCCACAAGTAAGGTGGTACTATCATTCCACTCATAGTTACTTTCACTAGCATTCGCTAGCATGGTTTAGAAAATTTCGGTTAACTGTAAAATCGAATTAACCAAACTGATTTGGTTTGGTTAATTTGGTTCGGTTTTTAACACAGTTTGGTTTCAGTTTGGTTACCAGATTCCAAAAACCAAAATTTTTAAAAATTGAAAAAACCGAATAAAAAAACCGAATTTACCGAATGCCCACTCCTAGTCTCCTCCCCTGCCTCCCTTCTTCCCCCTCACCTCGCCTCCCTCCTTCCCCCACTCGGCCCAGTGGTCGGTGCCCCCTCACCTCCCTACTTTCCCTTTAGCTCTGACGCCACGGCTAGCATGCCCCACCACCACCCTCCTTGCCTCCGCACCGCCCCGTAGCCTCCCTCATCCCTTCCCCACCACAGCGGTGGAGGCTATGCGATGCGGGCAAGGCGAACCGAGCCGGTGTGGGAGGTGAGGCTAGCCGAGGTGGCAGCGTGTGCGGGACTACAGGGGAGGGGGGTAGCGGGCGCATGGCAATGGAGCCGTGCGGAGGGGCTGAGTTGCGGTGCTGTGGGTGCATGGCCACGGTGGCGCGCAGAAGGGTTGAGGTGCAGGCTGCGGGCGCATGGCCATGGTGTGGCGCGGCAGGGAAGCCGAGGCGTCAGGGTCTCGACTGCTTGACTAGGCGGCGGCGTGGCTCGAGGGCGAGGCTCCACCGCGAGCGCATGATGGGTGAGGCGGCCATGGTGACGCAGCATGACGGGTGATCGGCAATGCCACGCAACAAGGTGGGCCAGGCGGCACGACGAGGCGGTCGGGTGAGTGAGTGACCACGACGGCATGACAACGCCCAGGTACGCTTCACTCGTCAACCACCCCTCCACTTTCCCCTCTGTGAGCACGGCCGCATGCCGCACGTGCTACCGTGTGCCATGTCGAAGACAGGTCTGCGTGTCACTCGCCATGCATACCATGTCGTGGCACACGAGCACTATTTTGATCGTATCGGCCGTCCATCATGCCCGATTAGTATGTCCGGCATGGTCCAAGCAATCGTGTCGTACTAGCATAGCCTGTTCGCAAAAGTGTCGTGTCGTGTCATAGGCCAAATTGGGCCAGGCATGCCTCATGCCAGCCCAAAATGGTACGGCCCAATACCCACCTCTAGTTGGGACTTTTGGGAGGGGGAGAGGCTAAAGCAGGATGGGTCGGGTAGTACGTGGGCTCTACGTGGTAGTGGGGAGGAGTTGTAGGCAGAAAAGGCAAAAAGGGAGGAGCACACGTGGCCAAGGTGCGACTATGCTTGCGCGACTGGTACGGATGGCTTTACTGTGGTTCACTTGGTATCGGGACCTAGTGTGTCATGGAGAGTGGTGTGGCTCTCAATCGTGTGCGAGGAGTTACCTTAGGAAAATCTAAGCGAAAAAGTCAATGGAATACTCTGCTTTAAAAGAAATCTAAGGGAAAAAATCCATGGAATACTCTATGCTTTAAAAGATCATGTGACACTTTAAACTATTTAACTTTTAAACTTTGCAATGAGTTAGCGATTTGCCAAGTGAGATGACACGCTGAATAAATTTAAGTCAATAACAGATGAGATCTACAAAGACTTCTCTTCCGAATCAAAATAGAGGAGAGAGCTACAAAGGCCAAGAGCCACAGAAGCAGAGTTTGACGGGAGAGAAACCTATATAGATCCCCTACTTGTTATTGTCATAACTTAGTCAGTGTATCATCCTATATAACAGAACTGCCCTCTCAGTACGCCACAAGGGTAATATCAATACGCAAAATTGGATCAGAGGGTTATTTAAACCGAACTGCAAAATTTAAGAGATTAAATATCTAGCTTCATGGTTTAAACCACCGGGATGATCTTTTAAACAAAGTTTGAGGTGCTACCTAGAATTATTCCAAATCTAAACGGTAGACGCAAAAGTTTGACACGTCCACGCCAACGGTGAAATGTTCATCTTGATACTGGGTCCAATTCATAGCCGATCCAACACGTCGC
The DNA here is from genome assembly GCA_036346375.1 of Guadua angustifolia. NCBI lineage: Eukaryota > Viridiplantae > Streptophyta > Magnoliopsida > Poales > Poaceae > Guadua > Guadua angustifolia. The sequence goes on from CM070502.1 coordinate 28,669,916, forward strand.
ACAGCCAGGGTAGCTACGCAAAATTAGAGCCCGCTTGGAACTCCTGTGTCAAGCCTTTTCGTATGTCTCTACATGGTAGACTTCTTATCAGAATCATTACTACAGAAAAGTTAATCACAGACGGTTCGGAAACCTCATCACGCAGGCGATTTTTCGAGCCATCTCAGAAGCAAGTGTCGTTGATGACAAAAATTATTGCGACGGTTTTCCAGCGCCTAGAAAATAACATCATCTGCAGCGGTTCCACTTACAAACTGTATGTGATGCGGTATAATCTCAGACGGTTTCAGTTACAAACCGTCTATGATAATTGGCATATCCTAGATGATTTTAAGTAAGAACCGTCTATGAAGTGTAAAATATCACAGACGGTTTTACTTATGAACCGTCTATGATGATTGGCATATCTCAGACGGTTTTAAAGAAGAACCATCTATGAAGTATAATATATCACATATGGTTCCAATTTTAAACCGTTTGTGATGTTTCCTCATCACAAACGGTGCCGCAGTGGAACCGTCTGTGATTTGTGCTTATTCACAGATGGTTCTTCGTTAGAACCGTCTGTGATGCTTTTTTTCTATTTTATACTAAATTTAATATATTGGCTAGCCTCAGGAATTGCTAGTCATGCCCTCTAAAACAAAAGACAGTATACAAAGTATGACTAGCATATTATTATGACAAATTTAAAAATTGTACTCCAATCACATGTTACATAACATACAGCGCATCCATTTCTTGAATCAACTAACATCACACATTACAACATATGCGCGCATCAATCCATTTCAGAAATACAACAAATGTAATAATAACAAATTGGATTCAGAAGTATAAATGACAAATTCACATACTTCAGAAGGTTTAGAAATTAATATTAATGTCCGTAAACTCATTAATTGTTGAGCCTCGAGTAGCATCGCTTATTGGATCTAAGACCTCACGCAAGAAGAAGGTACTGAGTACGTCCTCGAATACTTGAAGGTCACTGTTCCAATCTGATTTCAACGCATTGCCAAGCACATCAATGAGAAAAGTAAAGTCTCGTGTATATATTAATAAGTGGAGACATTTGTTGGAAGATTGACAGACCTGCATGACATTGGTTTGCTTGGAACCAATGAGGAGTGACATATTGTGGCAAACATAGAATCCACATAGGTCAGTGGCCTTTGGTTGCTAGTGGCACTGCCAAAACAAAATAGTTTAATTAGTTCCGATGGTATTATAATGGAGTGTGAAGGATTATTGCATACTATCGGATACTGGAAAGTTAAAAATATGCTTTAGAGTGGCCGGGCCCTTCTTGTATGGCCCTCCCGTCATTTTGTAGACACCGAACGACGTGTCGAGAAAATCTCTGATAGGCTTCAAATCGTGGGTGCCGCCCTTTTTAGAATCAAGATAAATGACCCGGTTCTGCCTCGGTATAATTACGATTAGAACCCAATGATACCTACAAAGGTCTGTCACCATGGTCATTGAACCTAACTTCGAGGTGAGATATATAGTAGAATGAACGAGTATAGCATCTGGACGAAGCACTTACTGTGGGTTGTAGGGTAAAAGTATGAATTTTTTGTCCAAATGAGCATGCATTACTTTTTGCATGTAGTCATAAACGAATTGTTCATCTTCATCCATGGTTTCTGTGGGACAAAATGTGGGTCATTTAAACCCACCCCTGGTTCTTTTCCTTGTTATTGCTTCGTGGATCATGATTCTACATATACAAAATGAAGGATGATATATATATGACATTTATCGGTGTCGTAAATGTAGATGGTGAACTTACATTGACCAAAGATCTTATGAGTGAGGCGCCGGCGCCCGAGGTTGTACAGATCGAACAAGTCATTGAAGTCGACCACAAAGACGCCATCTAATGCCTGGTGTAAGAAATACTCCGAGAAGGTCACGGAGATACTCGTTTGCCGCTCGCCACCGACTTGTTGGCTTGTTGCATGCACCATTATTTGCAATCTAAAGCAGATAATGAAAGCGTCTCGTTGTGGTCACGGTGCGGATGAATGGTTGCCCAGCTTTCGAATTGCCACGCCAATGGGGCAAACGGAAAGTCATGGGTCGACGAGTAAATTTCGATTTGCCCTTGTCTCCGCGTGCCTCGCTACCAAGCTTTGTCTTTCAGAAATGATTGGGCCCTCATCGCAGAACGACCGCCGGGACGAGACGCCAGAGTCGATTTGGACGGCATGGCATGGCTCCTGAGTGTTGGTAGCTCCGGCGATGTGGTGCATCCGGGATCGCTTGTACCTTCTAAGGCGCTTAAGCGGCATCGAAGGAGATGTCCTTCTTGGGCCATGGATGAACAGCCGATGGCATCCCTAGTATGACGATCTCGCTGCTTGGGGGAAGTCTAGCGTGATGGCCTTGAAAATTTCATGTACACTATCGACATTGACCTTCAAGTGAACCTACCAGAACGGATGACCATGCAAGAATGCCCTTCTCCGGATGCATACGCTTGTCCCCAAACAAATGCGTAGGAAACAGAGTCGCTAGCAAGCCTCACTTGCAGATTGCACGTGCACGGCCCCCTACATAAGGGTACATAAGTAATTAACTAACAAGTCCAACATTAAATGTGTAGGTAAGGATCATTGCAGACATGTCACCGCGTGTTGTCATCGAGGAAATCGCTTCATGTACCTCTACCAGTCGGGACGACAATGTTGCTCCGATGGTTGGTTGGGCTGAATCGCACATGTGAGCGGCTAGTGCTTTTGTGCCTCTCCTCAGCCACCCTTTGCTCAAAGCCTTTCCTCGAGGCTCAGAGTCGATCATTGAACTACGTTTTAAGCCTTTTGTAGGATCGAAATATACTAATGTAGCAATCAGAGGGGTGGTGAATGATTGCGCGGAAGCTAAAATCAAATTTTCGAACTTTTCAAACACCCCAATTGAAACTCAAATTGCTTGAAAATTAGTTTATGCAGATGGGAAATCAATAGACCAGTTTGAGTAACCAATAGATCACTTGGGTGACCAGTTTGGGCACTTGGGCAACTAGTAGAGCACTTGGGCGACCAGTTTGGCACTTGGGCGAGCAGGTTGGGCGACCACGTGAGCAACCTGGGCGAGCAGATCGATATACATTCACTAAAATAAAAATTCCTAAAGATCTAGCCGTTAGATCAATGTGAAATTTTAACTGTAGATACTAGATTCAATTACAAAGCTAACGCAATAAGAATCAGGTCAATCGGATCTATGGATCTAAAGTTATATTCTTCACAATATAATTAAATCTGGGTGACCAGGCAAGGTTGTCGGGTGACCAGGACATTAATCTGGGTGAGCAGTAATTCCCAAAGATCTAATTGTTGGATTGACATGAAATTTTAATTACAGAAACTAGACTCAATTTTGAATTGAACAAAAGAGGAATCAGGTTGATCGGATCTACAGATCTAAAGTTATGACTTTCACAAGATGACTAAAACAATTAGCGATCTAACAGGTGGGCGACCAGGCTAGCAATCTAGGCGACCATGAATTACCAAAGATCTAACCGTTGGATTGATATGAAATTTTAACTGTAGAAACTAGATTCAATTACAAATCAAACCCAATAAGAATCAACCCAATCTGATGTACGGATCAAGAGATATTACCTTCACAATTGGACTAATGCATCTACTAACGAGGAAACAAAATTTCACCTTCAAGGCTGTGACGGACCAAACACTAGAGAGGGCTTCAGTTGCCACGGATCAATCTTCTAATCACCAAAAGCAAGATCATGTCCAGATCATCATCTATCTTCTAGTTGACGTGATGCATGCATGCACGATCAATCTTGATTTGTTTTCTTCACACTGTGCGGTTGTCAAAACTCACGCAAGAAAACTCATCCACACAGAGATACTTGGATTGCAAGATTGATCTTTATTTCTTTTGTCTAAAGTACTCCCACACAAGAGTACAAACCCTAATTCCTTGCGCCAGCACAAAAGCACACAGGAAAAACCACACATGTTAAACAGGAGACACCTTCTCCTATTTATACACAACAGAACACAGAGATTGAATACAACTCCACTTCCAACAAGGAAAGAGTTTGTATCTATCTCAACTTGGCCCAACATGGCCAAAACCAAAACCTTGCATGCATGATCAACCCACCTGCTGCACATACATGACTAACCAGCCTTCATGTGCATGTTCTCTAGCCCGAACGTCCTGCATGACATCCTTGACCACCAAGACCTCGATTCCTCCCTGAACCTAGTCTCGAACCTCAGTTCCTCCATTAGCCTAGTTCCGGTCCCATCATCGACCATGTTCGCCCTCGAGCAACACCTGCACATGAAGTAACAAACAACACGTCCGAGCACAAGTCCACGACTTGACTCAAGATTAATCCATGCAACCACTCACACGAGTGCATTGCAATAAGCAAAACCATTATGCTATCCCCAGCATAATCAAATGAACATTTGAGCACAAGTCCACCACTTGCCTAAAAAACAACCCATGCAACCATTCACATGAGTGCATTGCATCAAGCAAACTCCATCATGCTATCACCAGCATGATAATCATCTTAACATAGCACATGCACAAGCACCACACATACCATAACCAAAATCACTTTACAATGCCAATTTCACCATTCAACCAATTTTTCATCACATGATCTCACACCTTACCTCAACCCTTTCCTCAATGAGGGCTTCTAGCTGTTCCTCACGTTCGGCTTTGCTTCTCTTCCTACTTGATGCGTGGGCGAGTCCCTGGGAATCCCATTTTCCAGGAACTAAAACACCTAGGCCTCAGTGCGACCCTTGATGCTCCTTATTTCCCAAGGCCATGGAGAGCATGTATTTCTCTCTGTTCGAAGTGAAAGAGCCCTGGGAAGATTCCGTGCTCAACGATATGAGGCGTTGGGACACTTCCTCATCAGCCAGGGTTTGCAAAGGACACGCTGCCCTCGGGTGTGACGTGACCTCGCTCTTACCCGATTTAAACACGGGTCCACGATCGAGGCAAATGGTAGCACGACCTCATGCTCTCGCCTCGTCTATCCTCCCTCGCCCATTGCGCCATATTACCGCTGCACCCGCTTGAGCCGAGTCTTTGTGGGTGTGTGTTTTTTGACTAGACGGTCTTGTGAACCGCACTTTGAAGTATGAACTTTTCCATCGTCTTCAACTCAATAAATTACCCCCAAACATATTCAGAGATGAACCCGTATTTTTGAAATGGAGTTACTGCCTTATTAACGTAATTAGCAACAAGGACGTTCTTGAAGTTCTTCCACACCTTTCCCGCCACTAGCAATGTGTATCGTCGTAGTGCAGGCATGGCGTCTTGTGGAAGCTCGAATGACGTGAATATTTCTGTCACCAGGTTATCGCGCTCCTCATCTATCAGCGTCTTCCATGATGGATAGGTGATGGGGACCCATTCATGCCCAACGATCCTGCACATGGTCCGAAAAGCTGCCACAACCTTTGGAGGTGCGGTAGGGGCCCCATCATGCGGATTGACCGCCGTTATGGTGTATTCGGCTTTGAGGCCTTTTACTAAGCCCTCTTGCATCTACTGTTTTTTTCTTTACGGCGCCACATCAAATTCCTTGCCAAGAATTGAGGAGACGCCATCTTGTATGATGTAAGGTTAAGCGTAGGTAAGTTAAGAGAAGCAAATTTAAGAGAAGATTTTTTTGGACTGTTGGACAAGGTGCGAGTGTAAGAGCAAGATTTTATTCATTATTACTTCTAAGTATATATATACGAGAATACATATAATCAACAAACAACCAACATGACATAAACAAGATGATATTAAACAAGTTTAAGCCATCCATCAAACTTTATCTCAAAGAGAGGAATTAATTTTGTTCTACTCTCTTAAACATTCTGCAAAACAAAGTTAGCTTGATAGAGTATTATGCAGAAGTTGCAGTAGGAACTCCCCCCTTAATGGATGCATGATCAGAACTTTAACAATCATGACATATTTGGACTATATTAGATCCTTAATATTTATTATTATCAATTTTTCTTATTAACAGCTGAAGATCAGTTTAATTTGTGTTCAGAAAATATCGAGCATAAGGGAATAAAACAAACTAGCATATTATGAACCCAATGAATCAATTAAAAGGATACTAAGCATTAGATCATTAAAATACATCTCAAGTTCATTCAAAGCACACAAAGTTTGTTCAGAGCAATCAAAGTTTACAGACTAAAATAACTTTGATCATGCATCCATTAAGGATCTAATATAGTCCAAATATGTCATGATTGTTAAAGTTCGATCATGCATCCATTAAGGGGAGTTCCTATCGCAACTTAATACTACTGTCAAGCTAACTTTGTTTTGCGTATGTTTAAGAGAGGAATTAATTTTGTTGTGCTCTCAAATTTTAGGGTTTGGATGAAGATTAGGATCTTCACCACAATCACAAATGGACTAGACTAATCAATTCAATAACTTAAGCCTTGAACCCTTACCACCTTAACATGCACATGAAATGATTAAGTATTATTCACTGTTATAAAATGAATGTGTTCAGATCAGCTAGAAAATGTCAGTTTTATCCACAAGCAAAGATCTGATCAGACTAATAATAGAGCCAATATATATTGTAGGTTCAGATCAGTTCAAAGATCACTTAACAGAATAAATATAAGCAACTTAGTTCAGATTAATATAAGCAAAATCAACTGATAGAAGCAACTACTACCTGACCACTAGCTAGCTAAATCAAATCAACATCTATGAACCAATCAACAGACAGTGATATAATACCGACAAAATCAAAGCGATAACAGAAATGAATACAAATTGAGCAGAACCGTGAATATAATCCAATAATTTCATACAAGTCTAGCAGTTCAAGGCTTAAATCATTTCATCAATCGTCATATTTAGGTAGTAACCCTAATTTTATCACAGAGCAACACTAGTATCTCAGCCAGCAAGAATCAAGTGCAGAACCGAAAATAATCACAGAGGGAACAACACTCGAATCGTGGAGCAAGCAAGGCAAAAAATAAGCGGAGGGGGGAGGGAGGAGGAACAAGACTTAATTGTGGAGCAATTAAGCAAGGCACTCGTATTCTTCCTCATCTACCACATTCTCGAATCTCAACTTGAACAACTGAGCCTATGTAATCCACGCAGAACCCATAGTCGCTCCTCATCGATCCGACCTCTTCTCAAGGCATAACCTTCGATAATACTACCTCCGGTCGAGATCGATTCCATACGTAGGATTTGAGAATTCCCATGTACCTCTCGAACGGGTACATGCTATGTAGGAACACAGGCCCGCACATCTTTATCTCCCTCACAAAGTGAACAATGAGATGGACCATGATATCAAAAAATGACGGAGGGAAATACATCTTAAGATTACATAGAGTCATTACCACCTCACCCTGCAGAGCATCAAGTGCTTGCGAATCGATGACTTTCTGAGCAACTGTGTTAAAGAAATAATATAGCCTTGTGATTGTCTCTCGAACCTTGGTCGGTAAAATACTTCTAATTGCCATAGGGAGCATCTGTGTCACAAGCACATGGCAATCATGGGACTTCATGCTAGTTAAACTCAAATCGTTCATCGAAACAAGTCTCTTCAGGTTGGACGAGTAACCGGATGGAACTTTCACACCATGCAAGCATCGGCACAGTGCCTTTCTCTCGGCCTAGGACAAAGTGTAGCTAGTAGGCTCGTAGTATGTTCGACCTTTATCAGTCTCTTTCGGTGTTAACTCAGGTCTGATGCCCATATCGACCAAATTAAGTCGTGCATTGATACCGTCCTTTGTTTTACCCTTAATATTCAGTAAGAGACCAATCAAGCTATCACAGACATTCTTCCCTACGTGCATTACGTCGATGTAGTGCCGAACTTCTAGGTGCTCCCAATAAGGTAGGTCCCAAAATATTGATCTCTTCTTCCAGATGCTCTTCTCACGGGTCCTCGATTTATGTCCCTTCCCTAGCGCAACATCCAACTTCTTAACCATATCATGAATGTCTGACCCGCTTAAAGGCTTTGGAGCTAAAGCATCTTCGGTTGTGCCGTCGAATTGTTTCTTCATCTTGCGATATGAGTGATTTCTCTGAAGGAACCTACGGTGACGTATGTACATGGTTTTGCGTGAGTGATTCCGCCAGACACACTCGGTGTCATCCAAGTAGTGTGTACATGCTTTGGCTCCTTTTGTACTCGCCTTCGACAAAGTTAGCAAGGGTGATAATCATTTATGGTGCGTAACAATAGGCAACGCAAAGTGAAGTACTCGCTTAGAGCATCCCATACCGCACCCCAGAGCCCACAATGTGTTCAGATCTTCCACCAATGGTGCTAGGTACACATCAATATCGCTCCTGTGTTGCTTCGGCCTTCGATGAGTAGAGACATCAATATGTACTTTCGCTTCATACACAACCAAGGAGAAAGGTTGTACACACAGAGATTTACAGGCCAAGTGCTATGACAGCTGCTCATGTTACCGAAAGGATTCATTCTATCTATACTCAATCCGAACCTTATATTCCTCGAATCCGCTGTGAATTCTTCAAACCTCCTATCAATGTTTCTCCACTGAGTTGAATCAGTAGGGTGCCTAGTCATTCCATCGTTCTTACGCTCATCCGAGATCCATCGAAGCAATTTTGCCTCTTTTGGGTTCGCAAACAACCGCTTCAAATGGGGAATTATAGGCAGATACCACGCCACCTTAGTGGGTGGTCCTTTCTTCACCTCCATGCCCTCGGCGTCATCAGATGATCTATCTTTACGCTTGTACCTGGATGTGTTGCACACCGGACATACATGCAAGTTTGTGTACTGTTTGCGGTACAAGGTACAGTCATTCGGACAGGCATGCATTCTTTCTACCTCCATTCCCAAGGGACAAAGAATCTTTTTGGCTTTGTAGGTGGTTTTCGGCAACTCGTTTCCCTCTAGAAGCATATCCGCTAACAGACCTAACAGCGCCGTGAAACTATTGTCGGACCAACCGTTGCTTGCCTTTAATTTCACAATTCCAGTACAGACGACAATTTTGTGTATTTGGACTTGCAACCTGGGAACAAAGGTTTCTCCGAGTCGTCCATCAAGCCCCAAAATTTTACATACTCCGCCATCACGGTTCCTTCTTCGATCCCGTAGCATCTCGATCCAGATTGTCATCGAAAGTACAATGATATTATCCGGAGTATCATCGACTTCGCCCACGATGGTAGTACTACTTGGTCCCTCGCATAATCTGCTCTTCACCATGACCGGTCCAACATGTATACCCCCTTTTGAAACCCCAGAGAATCAAGTGTGCTTTAATCGCTCTGGGTTTCAAACATCCGGAGATTCTCATAGTCAACGCATGGACAAGGCATAAATTCCACCCCTTGTTCGACATATCTACCTCTGCAGCTCTTCTAAAAGCGGAGACACCATTAATGTACTCCGTGCTCAAGACAGTTCTCGCCAGACATCTAGCTTCTGTCCATCTACGCAACATATGTAACAATAGGTATTAAATGACGAATATGATGAATTTAGATCATAAAGTACAAATGGATCTGCACAAGGTATAGAAAATGTATCTAGTTCACATCACAAAGAACAAATTAACCAGCTTAATTCATTTCCCTCTGCACCAAGATAGATACAACAAGCTAGATCTAGAACACAACTTCATTTCCCCAAGCTAGATATAAAATGTAATTCAGATTAGAAGCAATTACTAACCTTGGATGACCAAGAGCACAAGGATCTGCAATCAAATCTCCAAATCTAGGGCCTCTTTCATAAGGAACGCCTCTCAATCGCAGCCACCTCAGAGACGGTTGAGGAAAACCTAAAAAAACAGAGACGGTCGAGGCTCTCTCTGCCTTATACACGTAAGAGGTATCATCACAGATGGTTTTATCTACAAACCATCTGCGATGTGGGATATAGCAGACGGTTTGTCGATAACACCGTCTGCGATGTGAGAGATAGATCGCATACGGTTTTATATAAACATCGTCTGTGATGTCACATGACATCACAGACAGTCTATAGATGGAACCGTCTGAGATAACATCTCAGACGGTTTTTGGATAAAACCGTCTGCAATGTCACATGACATTACAGACGGTCTATAGACGAAACCGTCTGTGATGATATCTCAAACGGTTTTAGTCAAAAACCGTCTGCGATGTCACATCACCATGCATTTATTTTTGACTAAAACCGTCTCGCGATGATGACCCTTCGTCTTCGCTGCTCGTACTGATCGTCTTCGTTTTCCCAATGTGACAAGAGCGTGTTGCGTCAGATCGCTTCGTCTTCCCAATGCAGTCATATCGCTTCGTTTTCCCAATGCACTTGCATTGCCATTTAAGAACCCTCAGCCGACTCTGCCTCCACTACCTCTCCTCCGACCCAAGCACGAGCAACACCACACCCAAGCCATGAGCAACCCGCCAAGCACTCTGTCTCTACCTCCTCCTACAGCCTTCTCCTGACGACGACCTCCAGCTCCCCAACTTCGCCTCCTCCCACTCGACCGCTCCTTCCCAACTCCGGCGAAGCGTCCACGCCTATCTCCTGACTCCTTCACCTCCGACTCCGACTCGACCGATTGCAACTCTGACTCCGAGGAGGTCCTGTGGGACTCCGATGATGAGGCCGCCTACCGCGATGGCTTGGAGCTAGAGGATGATCTAGTCCGAGCCGTCAAGTTTAATCAAGACGGATAAAGCGACGACTCGCCATCACGACTACCGATTCGTTCCGCCCTCCGATCGAATCCAACGACAACGACAACGACGACGAGTAGTCATTTGTGTCATTTTAGCGATCTTTAATTTCGTAGCATTTTGTAATGATAATATATAATGCAATCTAACTAGCAGTCTTTCGTAAACAACTTTTGTAATGATCTTATATATTAATGCAATCTTCTCATGTCTTATTCATGTTCTTCTGCAATGATCTTTTGTAGCAGTCTTCTGTAAACAATTGATGCTCATTTCAAGTGGCGTGTGATTGCTCTGTGTTCAATTGATGATCACATACGGTTCGTAGATAAAGACGTCTGTGATGAGGAAATATCACAGACTAATTTATCCATCAACCGTCTATGAAGTTATACCTATCATCCCAGCCGGTTTGTAGCTAAACCCGTCTGTGATACTTCATGAATCACAGGCGGTTTTATCTACAAACCGTCTGTGATGTGCCCGAAACACATCACAGACGGTTTGCTCCTAAAACCGTCTGTGATGATGTGTCTAATATAGCCCCTTTTGTAGTAGTGAATGAATGTAAACTAGAATAAACATCGTAGCAAAATTCACCAAAATTTATCCGTTTCTGGCTGGTACCTGATTCCGTGGAATTTCTGCTTGGGCGAGGGGACCGTCTCTTCCTACCACACCAGGTTGAATGTTGCGGCGACTCACATAATTATTCTAGAGTAATAACAGTAGCACTATTATTATTCTAAGATAATTACATTGATATCGGCATATTAGCTAACAAAATATCAAGAACTCTCAATATTTTATCAATTAATGTTAGAGATCAAGGTATTATTTTAATTTTAGATTTGAATATGAAACATAATCCCAAAATAATCAAACACAACAGGCTAGATAGAAGATACCACATATTTCTGAAAAGTAGATCTAGAAATGTTGTGTACGAGATGAACAGAGGAAAATAGGAGAATTCTTACGATGGGCTTGATGACGAAAAGAAGCAAATAAGCAAAGAGCGACCGCCAGAGAGGAAGTAGTCGACGTCGTGGATCGCGTCCTACGTCCAATAGCAAGATGAAGAGCTCGAGCGGTCGCGCAGTTGCGCTGCCCAAATACCTTATTGCCGTTCCGTGCAGGTTCTCGCAGCGGCAACGGTTCGGAGATTCCGCTCTCCTTGCCTCGCGGTGCACACCGAGAGGAAGGTCGGTGAGGAACGAGAGCAGCACTAAGACATAACACAGATCACAGTTGATGAACGCGAGTGCAAAGGCCCATCTGTCTGGACGTCTCCAGATTTTATAGTCTCGCACCAGTAACGGTCAATGAATTACAGCACCATTAAACGCTAGTAACCGTAGAATTAAATTGGTCATTCAAATAGTCAAAATGATTGTTTCAATTATCAGTAAATGACCCTATTAATTCACTAATAATAGAGGGAAACCGAAAATTAAAAGAGTTTAAATGTCGCAAGTCACAAGTCACGCGGGAAAAACACGCAGAAATACGCGGTAATTCTCGAAATACACGCGTGCACGCGTGCTTGTGACTTTAGCCATACTCCTCACCCTCCATATGCCTCATTACAAGGCATGGTGAGAACTCTCCCTTTTAAGTTGGTATTCTCCTCTCTCAACTGGCAATATGGTACTATTCTTTGTAACTTTGGTATTAGATATAAATGGGCTACATGGGCCTCATTTTTAACAATCCCCCACCAATGCCGAAGTAGACAAAGACTCAATAGATTGATCGCTATGCTGAATCTTTGTTTAATATACCAGCGTTTCGGTGTAAGTCCCATATGGGTTGAACTTTCACCTAGAATAACGAGATCCATCCTTCCACATCTAATGAATGGACTAAGTCTTGAATTCACATCTTTGTGTGGTTAGATTTCACCCGAAATCTTAACTGATACTAGGCTGCCAAAGAACTTCACCTCAATGAAGCGTTAAATGGTCATGCTCCCTAATCTTCTCCTGACTTTTCTAGAGAATGCCCCTTTCTCATGAACTACAACCTCACAGTTAGGCTCAAGTAGGTGTATTCATTTTAGGTATCCTGTAGGCTGATACTTTTCCTCTCATTAGGACACTAGAATACATTAAGGTTTTAAACCAGCCTTCCATACAGTTGAGAGTATTTAGAACATGGGTAGATTTAATGTACTCTCTTGTTACAACCACAACTTGTTTTTCCCATTACCTAATTCACGGGATCTCCGATCAAAAGGATGGGTTACAATTGTGAAATAACTCAAATGGGCCTCATTCCCATGTCCTTCGACGCAATAGAAATCGCATTTCTTGTTAACCCCTTTGTAAAAGGGTCTACCAGATTTTTCTCAGTGCATATATAGTTGACAGCTATCACTCTGGAGCATCTCAATTTTTGACAGATTTAAGCCTACGTTTCATATGTCTAGAGGACTTCATATTATCCTTAGCACTCATAACCTTGATCAACACTGTTTGATTATCGCAGTACATTAGGATCGCGGTGATTGGTTTCTCAACCAATGGCAAGTCCAACAGAAGCTCTCTTAGCCATTCAGCCTCAACATTACATGATCTCCATGAAACTACAGCACCCGCTAATGTAAACACATAGCCACTTGTAGCTTTGATCTCATCTGTATCAAAGATCCAATTTGAGTCACTATACCCTTCTAATACTGGAGGGTATCTAGTATAGTAAATTCTATAAGAGGTAGTACCTCTCAAATAACTCAACACTCTCTCAAGAGCCTCCCAATGATCATCTCCCAGATTCGATGTAAACCGGCTTAATTTGCTCACAAAGAAATGAGATGACAGTCTCAAGGCACCGATAAATACATAAGGGACCCTATTATTTGTGAATATCTCAATTGATCTTTCCCTAATTCATTATTTTTGCGAAGTTTTACTCTTGCATCATAGGAAGTTGGGGCTATTTTGCAGTTCTCAAAGCCGAAGCGGCTCAATAATTTTTCTGCATAATAGGACTGACTCAAAGTAATCCCATTCTCGATTCTGATCAATTTAATATTTAGAATTACATCTACCTCACCCATGTCTTTCATATCAAAACAACTAGATAAGAAAGACTTGACCTCGTCAATGATAGCAGTGTTGGTTCCAAATATATGTCATCAACATACAAACACAAGATTACTCCTTGACCCCCACCATAGCGATAATAAACACATTTATCCGCCTCATTGACAGCAAAACCAGCATATGTCAAAGTTTTATCAAATTTATTGTGCTATTGTTTAGGTGCTTGCTTTAGGTCATACAAGGATTTTAATAATTTGCACACTTTATTTTCATGTCTAGTAATCGCATAACCATCTCGTTGCTCTATATAGATTTCTTCTGCCAACTCTCCATTAAGTAAAGCTGTCTTTACATCCATTTGATGGACGTGTTGACCATAGGAAGCTGCTAATGCAATGAGCACTCTAATGGTGGTTAATCTGGCAACAGGAGAATAAGTATCAAAATAATCATCTCTTTCTTTCTGGGTATAACCCTTGGCTACAAGTCTTGCCTTATACTTTTAACAGTACCATCAGGCCTCATTTTCTTTTTAAAGATCCGTTTTCATCCAACTGGTTTACACCCAGTTGGAAGTTCAGTGATCTCCCATGTTCTATTAGCCATGATGGAATCCATCTCGCTACGGATAGTCTCTTTCCAATACTCTGCATCGGGTGATGCATAAGCCTCTGAAAGAGTTTTTGGCACATCATTCACAAGATATATAATAAAGTCATCACCAAAAGTTTTCTCAACTCTTTGTCTTTTGCTCCAGCGAGGAGCCTCATTTGTGACAATATTGTTATCCTCCTTAGAGATATCACAAGCTGGTTCAACAATATTTGGTAACTCAAAAGTAGATGGAAAATCAGAAGTTTTAGAATTTTCATTAAAGGTTGCTGCTCTCATTGGATAAATATTCTCAAAGAAAGAAGCATCTCTAGATTCTATTATTGTGTTAGCAATAATACCAGGGGAATCTGATTTTACTACTAAAAATCTATAGGCCATACTGTTATGTGCATATCCCAGAAAAATGCAATCGACTACTTTAGGTCCAAGCTTTCTCTTTTTCTGCAATGGTATATTTACTTTAGCCAAACACCCCCATGTTCGCAGAAAATTGACATTTGGTTTTCTCCCCTTCTATCCCTCATACGGAGTAATCTCACTTCTTTTAATAATTACTCTGTTGAGGACAAAGATTGCTGTTAAGATAGCTTCCCCCCGCCATGACTTAGACATAACAGCACTCTCCAACATGGCATTCACCAAGTCTGTTAGTATCCGGTTTTTCCTCTCAGCCACCCCATTAGATTGAGGTGAGTATGGTGGTGTCACTTCATGGATTATACCATGTTCAGCACAATATTGGGAGAATTCCTGAGAGATATACTCCCCTCCACGGTTAGACCTTAACCTTTTAATTTTCTTTTCTAGTTGGTTCTCAACCTCGACCTTATAAATTTTGAAGTAGTTTAAAATGTCATCCTTTGTTTTCAGTAAATACACATAACAATAACGTGTTGCATCGTCTATAAAAGTTAGAAAATATCTTTTTGCCTCCTTTTGTCAACAATCCATTTATCTCACATAGGTCAGAATGAACGAGATCTAATGGTGCCAAATTCCTTTCTTCCTCTAACCCCTTAAATGGTTTCCGAGGTTGTTTTGCTTGCACGCAAGATTGGCACTTTGATCCTTTGACAATATCACACTTTGGAATTATTTCAAATCTGGACATTCGAGCAATGGTATCATAACCAATATGACATAAACAAGAATGCCAAATATTGATTCACAATTATTAACTTGAGTAGCAACATTTAAGACTCAAAGACACTTGCTTTAATAGGCCTCTTGCTTCATAACCTTTTCCAATAAAGTTTCCAAACTTGGACAGTACAACTTTATTAGACTCAAATATTAGCTTATAGCCATCTCGACATAATAGGGAACCACTGACAAGGTTCTTATTTATTGTTGGCACATGCTGCACGTTTCTCAAACGAACAATCTTCCCTGAAGTGAGCTTCAGTTCTACCATGCCAACACCACACACAAAAGCATGCGACCCATTCCCCATTAGGACGGAGGAAGCCCCTGCTGCCTGGTAAGAAGAAAATAGAGATATGTCAGAACATACGTGAACATTTGCACCCGTATCAACCCACCAATCAGTGGATTGACATGCTAAAAAAACAACAGGAGAATTACCATACCCTCTTGAAGTAGTTCCCTCACTTATGGCCACGTTGGCAATTTTCTTGCCTTGCTCATTTGGCCTGTTCTTGCGGAAACGATAGTCTTTAGCCATGTGATCACCTTTTCCGCACACATAACTGGTAATGTTCTTCATATTTTTCTTCTCAAACTTCTTCTTGAAGCTAGTATTTTTGTTTGGTTTCAAGCCTTTGTTGTTGTTGCCACCCTTCTTCTCAATCATATTTGCGTTGTTTGGTTCCTAAGAAGTTTTTGGTGCATCTTTGGCTCTGGCTTTTTCTTTCACATCAAGGGCAGCAATGAGATCTTCAATGGAAATCTCTTCCCTCTTGTGTTTTAGACCAGTGGCAAAATTCCTCCAAGATGGGGGAAGTTTAGCCACAATGCCCGCAGCCACAAATTTTGCAGGTAAAGCATATCCCAAATGTGCAATCTCGCCCACTAGTAGCTGAAAGTCATGCGCTTGAGCAACAATCGATTTAGACTCATCCATGGTAAAATCAAATAGTTGCTCGTGACGATACAACCAAAGAACCAAATTTCATCCAGATATTTTTGTTCAAGAGCCAACCACAACTCGCTGGCAAATGTGTAACTCATATACACATCATATAACCGATCCGCTAAAATGGTCGAATGCAGCCCAATGCGATGTTATTCAGATTCTCATATCACGCGATTCTCCTCATCCGTAGCGGGTATTAAGGAAAAATCACCCACCACATACCCAGAGACATGAGCCAAAACTTGGCTCTAGTCTCACACTCCACGGAAGTTCTCCACCATTGAACCTCTCGTGTTTCATGGCATCACTTGCACCTAAATTTATTGAATCACAATCACACAAATAATACCAATAAGGTTTCGATTGTTAGAGATTTAGGTATTATTTTAATTTCAAATTTGAATATGAAACATAATCCCAAAATAATCAAACACAACAAGCAAGATAGAAGATACCGCATATTTCTGAAAAGTAGATCTAGAAATGTTGTGTACGAGATGAACAGAGGGAAAATAGGAGAATTCTTACGATGGGCTTAATGACGAAAAGAAGCAAGCAAGAAGAGCGGCCGTCAGAGGAAGAAGTAGTCAGGACGTACTCGAAGTCGTGGATCGCGGCCCAACGTCCAATAGCAAGATGAAGAGCTCGAGCGGTCGCGCTAGCTTGCGCTTTGCCAGAAAACCTTATTACCGCTCCGTGCAGGTTCTCGCAGCGGCAACAGTTCAGAGATTTCGCTCTCCTTGCCTCGCGGTGCACGCCGAGAGGAAGGTCGGTGAGGAACGAGAGCAGCACTAAGACACAACACAGATCACAGTTGATGAACGCGAGCGCAAAAGCCCATCTGTCTGGACGTCTTCAGATTTTATAGTCTCGCACCAGTAACGGTCAATGAATTACAGCACCATTAAACGCTAGTAACCACAGAATTAAATTGGTCATTCAAACAGTCAAAATGACTGTTTCAATTCTTAGTAAATGACCCTATTAATTCACTAATAATGGAGAGAAATCAAAATTAAAAGAGTTTAAACGTGCTAGGAATTTAATCCACAACGGCGACTCGCGACGTCACAAATCACAAGTCACGTGGGAAAAACACATAGAAATACGCGCACACGCATGTGTGTGATTTTAGCCATGCTCCTCACCCTCCATATGCCTCATTACAAGGCATGGTCGGAGCTCTCCCTTTTAAGTTGGTATTCCCCTCTCTCAACTAGCAATATGGTACTATTCTTTATACTTTGGCATTAGATATAAATGGGCCATACGGGCCTCATTTCTAACAATTAATACACTGTGTTTAGAGTGTTGCAGCTGAACAATATTTAGAGACTAAATGGAAACTTATTACATCCATTGCCACGCATGGCCAAAAGTCCAGTATACATTTATCTTATATAACATCCCAAATACAACAAAATTTTATATATACATAAATGCTAAATACCTTGGGTAGTCTTCCTCCTTGTAACCCCAAACCCGCGAGTGATCCTCACCCCACGTCTTGTAGTCATCTAAGTGAGTACCACCTTCTGATTTGGTTTGAGTACGGATCGTCCTTCTCTTTTGTTTGTAATTGGGCTTGCCCGAAACAAAGAAGCCTTAGTGTGAGAACCCACCTAAGTTGGTAACCCAAAGCAGTGATTTCAAATCCAGAGGTTAATTGTACTATGACAACTTTATGTAAAGGCAGCTAGCTAGTGAAAGTAAGTGGAAAGCTGAGGTCAAATCAATTGGTCAGTGGTCGAGCAAAGTTGTCTTCAACACTCTCGAAATGACATAGATATGTGTAGTGTGGTGGTTAGGCCCACCCACCCTATTTGTTCCATGATTTATGGATCTACTGGAGCTAACCCACTTCGATCAATTAGCCAAGATTTTGACTCTGGTGCTCGATCAAGCATCCCGCACTCTCTGAGAAAGAAACTCCTCAACCATCACAAGATAAAGAAGTATGACGCTCTGTGTCTTACTCTATTGGGCAGATACCAAGATGAGGCATGTTTGGATGGAGAAAATGCTGGATAAATTAGCATTTTCAGGTATAAATCGAACAGTAGATAATTTATGAACATAAACTGATTGAGATGCCTACACGTTAAGACAAGTATACTGTAGACATGCATGTAACAAGACTACACATATGTCCCTCTAATATACTAGAAAATAGTAGCAATAAGATTGAAAATAGCGAAGACATCAAAACATACTGGTCTTTTTGAATAGAACTAGAGGCATGAGATGAAGTATAGTACCCCGTCGTAACGATTTATAGACGAGACAGATCACGAACGGAGAGGAAGCAGATCGCGAGCAGTCGCGCTGAGCGCTTCCCATAAACCTTATTTGCCCTCTCTAGTGCAGAATCTCAAGAGCGACTGGTTTCGGAGACCTGCTCTCCCGATGACCAGTGCACCCTAGTGCAGCAAGACGGAGCAACCTATCGTAGGCGGCATAGCAGAGAGGAAGAGACAAAACCCTAGCGTTTTCTGTTCTCTTCTCAGGCGGAAGCCCGTGTGGTATATATAGGAAAAGATCGCGTGATCAAAAGATGATGTAGTTTCCATATCTCGTAACCAACCACGGATTTTTTCAGAGAGCAAAAGAATAAACTGCAAAAGGAGACCGCATCTACGCAAACTACTGGACCGAATTTTGGTAGACCATTCACGCAGTGTCGGCACTGCTGCTTCTTCAGGCCTGTGTCTCTCCCGCGAGGCGAGGCGAAAAGGCGCATGGGTTCTCCTCTTTTTCTCCCACATAAGCTAGTGGGATGGAGCACACTCCACTATTTAAGTTAGTGTTGTTCCACTTTAACTTGCAATATGGTACTAAAAAGTTTACACCTCCTCCATATGATGGGCCTTTAAGATTTATTTGAAATTATTCTCAAATATTTATGGGCTTAGCCCATATATTCCAACAGAAAGTCTGACAATGGCCAGGCTTATACATCTATCAGTCCGTGAGCTCAAGGCAAGACAAGAATAATTCTGCAAAGCCTTCATCCAATCTGCAAAGGAGTCGGGAAACCTTTAGCTAATGTAATAAGGATACCCATTGTCATTCCAAAAATTCCAACCATTTTATTCATTTCGAAAAATTCAAAAGTGGATATGTAGGGAATAGAGAAATTCCACCCGCCTAAGTAAAGAACTGTTACAAATAAAGAGGAAACTAATAAGGATAAGTAAGAAACAAGAAAAAAGAAACCATATTTGATACCGGAATATTCGGTTTGATAACCTGCAACTAATTCCCCCTCTGGGTAATCTTTCACATTCGGCCAAAGAAGAAATTCGAAAAAAAGAGAAGAACTTGAACCCACCACATCAAGCATCTCTATGTCCGTCCCAGCACTCGGGAAAATAGTCCGAATGCCATTCGAAATGTAGAAAGATCGCCTTCACCTCTTCTTGGAATAAGATAAGAACAAACTATAACATCCCAAATTTTGGCTTTTTATTTACTTAATAGTGTCTTATTGCAATTTGTGCTTTTTGTGAATTTTCTGGATTTATTTGGATTTTCTGAGATTTATTTGGATTATTTTAAATTAAGTATATTAACTTGTTGCCAAAAACTAATTATAAATAGATAATCCTAAAATAAAGTTTTGCTAAAAATATTTTATTTGGGTCCAGAATGTCTCAAAGTATTTTTGAGATTTTTCTAGGATTTTTCTTGGAGTTTTTGGTTGCTCAAATAAATCAAATTAATTTCTCTAATTATTTTAAATCCAAAAACCCTGAAAATCCGGCGTGAACAGTACTGGGCCGAGCCCAGCACTGTGTGCATGTGTTCCGTGCGTTGTGCGGCAGTCGGCTCGGTTTCTCGAAGCCGCCGTTGGATCGTCAAGGGACGGCCCGGATCAATTGCACGCGTGGGAAACCCTAAGGACGACGGCCGTTGGATCTATGATGGACGCTCCGGATCGAATGCTACAGTGAAGGCCATCATCAAATTGCCACCGTTGATCGCTGTCATTGGCTTAGATAGCGCCACGTCTCGTTGAATCTTAGCCGTCGATTCCCGATCGGTCGGTCGTGAGGAGTCCTTCTCCGAGCCGCCGTCGCTGGAGTCCGTGTTCGTGTCGGAGGCGCCGCCGTGTAGAGTTAGGGTTTCATTTTTCGTGCTGCTGTCGAGGCTATAAGTAGGGGCGGGTCCTCCGAGGTTCGCTAGAAGCCACCACACCTTTTCGTCGTTGTGCCGCCGCTTGGAGTTCACCGGAGAGCGCGGGAGTCCTCGCCGAAGTTTGTCATCGCGCCGCCATGGTTCTTGCTATTTTCCGCCGCCGTCAAGCCGTCTTCCACGCCAGCACACCTTTGGATTCCTCGCGTTGAGCCGCGCACACCCCGTTGTTCCTCTTCACCGATTGGTCGCCGGAACGCCAAAGCCCCTCCTTCGTCTTCAAGTCCAGCGAAGATCCACCGCCGCACCGCCATCGCGATCACTCGAAGCTTCTCGACTGTCGATCTCTCCTCAACACGTCGGATCATGCCACGTCGCCCTCTGGATCAGTGAAACTACTCGGGTACCCTTCGCCGTTCGATTTAGATCGGGTGGTTGTCGCTTCGCCGCGTGGCCGTTGATCGTGGGCCGTCGGATTTGATCAGGCGGTCCAGATCGCATTGTGAGAGGAGCCAATCGGGTGGTGACACGCGGTAAGCGCCATCGAAGGCTATCGCCGACACCAAATGGCAGCGGCATAGTGACGGGTTCACGATGGACCGACCCCACGGTGAACCGAGCCCACAGCACAGTGCCGAGGCCACGTGTCAGCGCACGGTTGGTTCAAGTCCGATGTTGACATCAGCATGACGTCACGGTGATGCAATAAATCATATTTTCTTTTATAAAAATAATTCAAAATATTATTGTTTTTCTAATTTTCTGAATTTTTAGGATTTTGAATCTTCCGAGAGCTCGTTCTCCCTCATACAAACTCCGATTGAGGTGATTCAAATTTCTAAAAATTTGTAAAATTGGGATCTATCTATTAGTAAATTTTATTTGATTTTTGGAGTTTGTTTGCTCTCTGTTTTGGTATTTATTTGGCATCGATAAATTGTGCGACGCATCTGAGAGAGATTCATCAACTCAAGACTGAGGTCTAGAGCATGGATAAGGATTTTCCTAAGGCAAGTTGTGCTTTGATCATGTTGAACCTATGTTTATAAAGTTGCTATTTTGTTTTATCATATTGCATGATAATTCAAGGGTATAAATAATTTCAATTTAATTTGGGATTTAGATAACATACCTGTTGATCTACACCCTACCTTGTCATTTGTATGCCATGATCTATTGTCACCCTAGATTAGATTACTATAGTTGATCAATAATAAAATCAACATGGGATGGTTAGATCGGATTAGATTGCTTAGCCATGCCACGTCATCACATGTACTTGAATCATTGATAAATAATCTTGACTAATGGAATATGGAACAATGTTATGAATTTGTGTGTCATGTGTGGTCACACGATGAGATTGAGTTGTTGTGGCGATGGATGTCACGCAACGATATTGAATTGTTGATGGCACATGGTGCTAGGTAATCAACTGGGGTGGTTATGATTTAGATCAGAGCAAGTGGCAAGGGCAAATGTGCTTGGGTGGGCCCGATGGCAAAGGGTATGTGCAAGTCTTGCTTTGATCAACCCTAAGGACTTAACCTTGCGAGCCTTTGACCTGAGTCAATCATGCAACCACATGTCTGTTATGGGGCAGCCTAGCCGATTAATTTGCAATGTCTTAGCTTTAGTACTATTTTGGTGGTGTGAGTCCGGGTTCACGGATCAACTCACATGGCGCAAGAGGGGGGCCCTGTTGTGGTGGTTCAGCCCATCAGTGTTGAAATCTCAGCGGGTAGTACTGGGTTAAGGCAGAGGATTGTAAAGGCTTTGTCATGATTTCTCTGCCGGTACACCAAAGGAAGTGTGCCAATAGCTTGGCAACAGAGATGATCATGTCGTGTGGGTAAAGTGCATAACCTTTGCAGAGTGTACAATCTATTTGAATAGCCGTGCTCACGGTATTGAGCATAGCTCGGGAATTATAGTCAAGGGTTAGACTTTTGCAAAATAAAAACTTGGGATGCATGGCAGGTTGCCATGGGAGGTTGGATCTTGACTTATAATGGAAAACTTGCTTTGCTTGAGAAACGCTGAATCTATCTATTAATGTTATTTGTTTTTACTATCTTTTCAATCTATGTATTGTACTTGTTCATAAATGCTGCTTTACTGCAAATAGCCATTGTTAGCCATTTCTTTGGAATAAGTATTGCATATAGTTATGTTAGAATTGCATTCTGTGCACAACTTGTTGAGTGCTTTATGTACTCACCCTTGCATACAAAATCACCAGTGCTGAAGAAGGTGTGCCATGAAGAGACGAATGTTTAGGGTGCGAGTCTTGTCAGTTGCCTGTGGTATACTGAGGGGTTACCTACATCTTTATTCTGCTGCATTTCAATTTGTTGTTCAACCTTGTGAGGCAAGTCATGTAAGTTGACCCTAAGGTCATGCAACTGTTAATATTTAATATATAATATTTGTTATCTTATTGCCGATGTATTTGATTGTGATATTCACTGATGTTGAGCCTGTGTGCACTAGCTTGATCTTGGACTAGTGCAGTATACACAGAGGGTTCGGATTTGCATATTCGGGTCCCGACACAAACATACCCACTTCTACAGCTTACTCGAACAAACATACCTACTTCTACAGCTTACTGTCTTTAATTGGAAAGACTATTGGCCTATGCTGTCGAACCCAAATGTAGATGAGATGGCTAATTTAGCACATATCCATATTTTGCTGAAAGTGAAGAAGTTGAGAGCTTGCAAGCCAATTTGATAGCGTCAGGGCCTATTTAAACACATCCGTCCCATCAAAGCTAGGTCGAATAAGGAAGTTCCCTCTCTGTGCAGTCAAGTTAGACATGATGAAGGCAGGGCTTGACAAAATAGAAAATATCATGGTACGTCATCCTCCCTTGAAATGGAACTTGAATGCTGGACCAAGAAGAGGCATTCAAGTCAATCTATTATGACCAGTGTGGTTGTTCGTATTTCATTTTCTTCTTCCAAGACAATGCTCTTCTTATAAAAGAAATCACTCACTGAATTACTTACTGAATATCGTCTTTCTCTCGATGCCGAGAATGATAAGGAGGAGTAGTAGGAGGAGCTTTCATTGAAGTAGAGGTTTCATCGAGAGTGATGACGGGAGATAGATTACCCGAGAGCAGAGGCAAGTCAACTATACCTACATTTCTAAATAAATGCAATTGGGATAGGTAACTCTTTATTTCTGAAGAGAGGATTTCTTTTAGTTATTCACTGGAGCAATTATATATCGAAGTCAATCCGAGGCAAGTGTTCGAATCTATTATGACATAAGGATTAGGTGCCTAACGGACATTGCAACAAAAAAAATATTTTTCTATAATTTAAGAAGCTAGTGTATTTTTTCTAAGGGTATAAGCTCCTATCTACATCTACTTTTCTTGAGTATAGATTTTTTTATTCGATTCCAAATTGCAAAATAACTCATTAGAATTATTAATAAGATGGTCCTGATATATTAGCAATATTTAGATTGTCCCCTAGCCTTGTTCCGTTTGAAGTTCCTAAAAGAGGTTACAAAAGAAAGGGATGCTCAAACCAAGGATTTAGAGTCTTATTAGTGCATCAATCTACAGAAAGTTAAGGAGGCATTGCTGTGTTAAAATGGTATGTAAGGCATATTCTAGATATTTCACTTCAAATTTGTTCCTAACCAATAGAAGACTAGGGAACTTAGCCTAGCTACTCAGTTCTGCCCCAAACCAAGTCTATTTAGTGTCAGCGAACATAGAGATCCATGTCCCAACTGGATACTTGATCATCAATGCAATTTTCTAAGCAAAAGGGGAGTTAAGTAAGAGTGAGTATAAATATTACTCAGCAAGCATTAATAACAAAATGCATGACATGAAATTTTTCCACACTTTTCTCATATCTCCTTTTACTAAAAGTAGGGTTTTATTAAGGAAACCGTGGTGTTGTCGATTTTTGAATTAGAAAGTTCTACTAGCACTCGTATATAATATAGACTTAGATTCTGTAGCCTCAATCTAGGAGACATGCATGAATTTATGGTTTTGACCCTACATGGATTTGCACCATTTTATCCATAGTGATCTTGACATTCGTTAGGACCTCAAAACTTTTATCACTACTTAGATATTAGATCTCAACCTTGGTAGCTAACGAGTCGTGGTATCCTCAATCGTTACCCACCTACTCGCAACATACTAGTTGTATCATGCCTTCCACACATCAATGATACTCATCACATGACGTTTAAATATAGCACCCCAGAATTCTTAGCCCATAGCTGCATTCCAAATTATGGTCTCACCAGGCCTTCCGCCCTACACGGCTTCCCACTATTAATTATCTATTCATACCCAATGTAGAAATCTCAATAACTTCATATGACAACCTTTTGCTGGTCATCTCCACACACTATGGTTGATATGAGAATATACAGCTCATTGCCCGAGTGTAGTGGGTTAATCTTATATTCTAGCTTATGTAGAGGGCCTTACGGGCTTACCACCTACTCATCGGCACCCTCCGCCCACCTCAAGTATATATGTATGTTAACTTTCTATAGTTAAATAGACTATTCTAGATCCCCCAAAGAGATCAATCAATACAATAATCGATCTCATCCATCTTGATTTTTGGATTATAATTTTTGAGTAAAAGAGTTTTCCAATGTATTGGGTGATAATACATATAAGAGAAGATATTTAATTGAAATTATTTCAAATATGTTCAAGAAATGCTTGCTTGAAATTGGGTTGAAATACCCGTGCTCACTCAAATTCTGAAGGTGGTCTCCTGTTTAATTTAACTTGCTTCTTGAAATTTTGGGATAACATAATTCAAATTGTTGTTAAATTGTTACGTGTTTTATGGTGTCCAACTTTTTTCTAGATTATGTTAAGTTTTATGTGTTTAAGTAGCGTAGTTTATTTTGCATTTCATGTTAAAAATTTTGGCCACATGTTTATTAGCCTGTTGTATTGTTTTCCTACTTTAATTATTGTGGTTTTTATTAGTATTATATATTTCTTTGATTATTTATCTGCTTGTATTTGTCCTCCTTTTTTTCAATTGGGCCATTTTTGGCCTTTAAGGGCCGACCCTAATTTATTTGGCCCAAGTCTAGCCGAATCCTTAGCTCTCACTCATTTACCCCTAACCTTACTCTTCTCTCCATTTTATTCCTAGCCCCTTCTCTTGTCGCCCTTTCCTCAACCCTATCTTTGGTGCTGTTGCACCAGCCGGTGGCTTCCCGTTGCTACCGCCGCTTCCCCTATCGGTGCCTCCCTATCGATCCCCTCTCTCGGTGCTATCGGACCTCTTTCTTTCTTTTCCTAAGTCGGCACTGTTGCTCATACCCGCCTCGCCACCTCTCTCTCTCCTTCACCCAGATCCACCATCACCAACTCCTCTTTCTCCACTCTCCCCTGGATCCACTACCACTCGACCCCCAGCATTCCTTCTCGCATCCCTCAAGTGTCACTCTTCCACGCTCCCCATGCGGTTGCCGATGTGTGCTGCGACTGAGGTCTTTACTACCATGCCAGCCATACTGTGACAAGCTACTTCTCCCTCCCCACATTCTTCTAATGTGATGTGTTTGATTAATTGTATGGTTGTCTATTTTCGTTTTGAGCTCTTTCTCACCGGTTAATGATGATTTGCGGTTTGGTAGCTCGGGTTGGCGGTGCTACAGCAACACCTGGGGAGCTCTCGTACGCTGGGGAGTACAAGGGGGTCATCGGGCACACACAACGTCTCCCCTAGTGTGGCCACCCTATGAGACCATTGGTATGCCCGAACCCCGCTATTGACTACTCTCTACACTTCATTTGTGCACTCGTGCTCCTAAAGTTAGCAAAAGATATATGTATATGCAAACCTGGTGAGGTGGGGGGCTGATGGGGATGTTGGTGATTGGGGTTGATGGTGATGTGGCCGATGCTTCCTTGTTCTTCCTCCGTTGGCTGGTTGGAGATCTCTTGGCTTGCTTCTGGCTTGCTCAGTTTCGGTGGCATTGCTCCTAGTTTGGTTGGCTTTGGTGGCTTCACTCCTAGCTTGTTGGTTTCGGTGGCTTTGGGGAGAAGAATGGGGGTGGGGAGTTGACTGGTGATTGGTTCTTATCCTCCCTTCCTTTTAACCATGCTTGTTTATTTTTTACTTTGTGAGATATTTTGGCACTATTCATGCATGGCTATGGTTACCTAATTACGAGTAGGTTTGTATTTTACCGAATGATGAAACCCTTATTAGCGGAGGTGCCAACCGGTCTCGGATGGTTTGGTATCTCAATGAGTGTTCTCTAACCGTATTCGGATTTGACAGCAATTAAATTATGTGAAATCATGTGCTGAAAAATCGACTTAGTAATGAAATTGGCATTGCAAAGTTTTGGCATGTGTGGTGCTTGTGCATGTGCTGTTTGAGATGATTATTTGATATGCTTGTGATAGCATAATAATGGTTTTGCTTGATGCAACGCGCTCGTGTGAGTGGTTGCATAGATTGACTTTGATAATGATTTTGCTTGATGCAATGCACTTATGTGAGTGGTTGCATGGATTGACTTTGAGTTAAATCGTGGACTTGTGCTCGGATTTGTTTCTTGTTTATTCATGTCCAGGTGTTGCTCGAGGGCAAACGTGGTCGATGACGGGACCGGAACTAGGTTCATGGAGGAACTGATGTTCGGGACTAGGTTCAGAGAGGAATCGAGGTCTTGGTGGTCGAGGATATCATGCGGGACGTTCGGGCTAGAGAACATGCACATGGAGGCTGGTTAGTCATGTAATTACAGCATGTGGGCTATACATGCGTGCGAGAGTTGTATTTGGCCATGTTTGGGCCAGGTTGAGAAATATACGAACTCTTTCCATGTTGGAAGTGGAGTTGTATTCAATCTCTTTATGTTTGCTGTTTATGTGAGCCAGGTATTAGGGTTTGAACTCTTTTGTTTGTTTATGTGAGTCATTGCTTTTTGCCCGGCGGCTGGAACGTCTCATAAAAAGGAAGTCCGAGCAGCTTTGTGTCTTGCGACAAGAAAGTTTAGTGCCTGATCGTTGCATACATCCAGGAGATTTTCTTGATTGGTGTTTGATTATCTCTTGGTGGATCTTCACGGCTAGAAAATCCTATTGCATGCATCCGTTGGTGATGAAGAAGGCAACTAGAAGAATTTGAAGAGCTCTCAACACCTTGAGTTGTTTTTATTCCAGTGTAGATTGAAGCATCAACTGAAGTTTTGTCCGTCGCAGCAGTCACGAAGTTCATCACGGAGTTTGATCTCTTGCAAAGGTATCATCTTGTAAAGGTAATATCTCAAGATCCGTAGGTCCGATCGAGTTGATTCTTTTTGGGTTAGCTTCAGAATTGAATATAGTTTCTATAGTTAAAAGTTCACATCAATCCAATGGTTAGATCTTCAGGAATTACTATTTTTGTGAACTAGTCGCCAGACTGCTTGCCCATTGCGGAAACTGGTTGCCCGACTGCTTTCCAACTATGAAAGTGGTCGCCTGACTGCTCTCCAGCTGTGTGAATTGGTCTCCCGACTATTTGCGACTGCTTGAACTGGTCTCCCGACTGTTCGCCGATTGCGTGAAGTAGTCTCCCGACTGTTCGCCGACTGTAAACTGGTCTCCAATCAATTTGAGTTTAAATTGGGGTGTAGTAGAAAAAATTCATCAAAAATTTGATATTAGCTTCCGCGCAATCATTCACCCCCCTCTGATTGCTATGTTAGTATATTTCGATCCTACAAGTGGTATCAGAGCTTAATTTTTCTAATTAATCTTAACTGGTGATTAGAAACAATAGCGATTGATAAGTATTCGACAAAACCTTGTGTTTTCGATGGTGTTGATTTTCAGTTTTGGAAAACAAAGATGGAGGCATACATTCAAGCTCAGGGCTTTGCAATCTGGGAGAAGGCGTCCAAGCCATATCATGTTCCTGAGAATGATCAAGTCAATGAAACCAATCAAGCACATGTTGAAGCAAATAGCAAAGCACAAAATTTGATCATCAAGGACTGGGAAGAAGTGACTTCGACCGCGTGATACATCTCATGTCTGCATATGAGGTATGAAAATCTCTTTATGATTATCATGAGGGATCTAACACTATCGAAGAGGTTCGTCAAGATATATATATATATAAGAAAGAATACATGCGATTTGAGATGAAGCCTAGTGAGTCACTAGATGATTGCTTTGCACGTTTAAATAAGATTCTTAGCAATTTACGTGCTGTTGGTGTTTTCTTTGATGAAGCTACTAATGCTAGACAATTGCTTGGTGTATTAGATATGTCTATTTGGGAGATGAAAGTTACATCCATTAGAGAATTAACTGTCATGAGTGAGCTTACTGTAGATGTTCTTTTCTTTAAATTAAAAACCCATGAATTGGATGTTCTTACTAAGAATAATGGTAACAAATCAATTGCATTGACCTCCCAATCTATCACGTCTCAGAATAATACTTCTTTAAGTTTTGTTTTATCTTCCTTATCTTCACTAACCGATGAACAGATTGAAAATTTTTCTGAAGAAGACTTAGCATTACTCTCTTCTTGTTTTAATAAAGTTTTGCAAAATGTGAGAATGAGGAAGAGAGTTGGTGATGGCCCTCCAAGATGCTATGAGTGTGGTGATTTCAACCACATTCATCCAAATTGTCCTAAAATTGCAGATAAATCTTCAAAAGAGGAGAAGGACAAGGACAAGAGGAAGGAGAAGAAGAAGACAACCCCAAGTAGTAGCAAGAAGAGAAACTTTGTAAACCGCAAAGTTGTCCACCGAGTACTTTTCGCTCTTGAACAAGTCAATTTGAGCGATGTGGATTCGGAGAGCAGTGAAGATGACACAACAGGTCCAAGCAAGCATGAACTGATAGGGTTGTGTCTCATGGCTAGGAGTGATGAAAGCTTCACCGAGGACGATCACGATAGCGACTTCAATGAGGTAGAACCTTCTTACGATAAATTAGCTATTGCTATTGCTCGTCTTGGTAAATTGCTTGATAAACGCGATAAGAAAATTAAGAAACATGATGTTGTTGTGGAATCTTTGAATGCTGAAATTGCTAGACTTAACTCTTTGATTCCTGATGATGATGCTTGCAAATCATGTGACTTGATTTACAATAAGCTTACTTTGCTTAGGAAAGAACATGTTATCTTGTTAGAGCAAGTCAATGCCGAAAAGAAGGAAAATAAGAAACATGAAAAAAATGCTAGCTGTTCAACTGTTGATTTGCATGATACAACTCACTGTTCTAAATGTTCCACATTAGAATTGAAGTTGCATGATGCAAATGCTAGGGTTTCTCAAATGACAGATGCTTTGCTCACACATGAGGTTCTTTCTTGCTCAACTTGTCGTAAGCAAAAAGGAAAAGTGGACGTTCCCTGTAATCATTGTTTAACTCTTTCTCAAAAAGTTGATTACTTGGAAAAATCATTAGAACGTTTCACTAAAGGAAAGAAAAACCTAAACATAATCTTGGATCAGTCAAAAGTCAGCACTTATAACAAAGGTTTAGGTTTTGATTCTTATGCTCATCATAAATCACATGCTCCCACTGTTGTTAAGGCACTTGAAAGTGAAAATTTTGAAATTGTCAATGAGCCTAAGAAAACTATTTTTAAGTCTGCTAGTGTTTTATCTTCTACTGTGATGAATGCAAATGTTGTTTCTACCGTTAAATCTAAACATCATGTTAAGTACAATTGCACTTATTGTAGTAGAGATGGACATTTAATAGATTTTTGCTTTAGGCTAGCCAAACAGCAAAAGAAAGAAAAGGCTAAGGCTAGATCTAATTTCAGGAAGGCACATTTTACTCTTCACTTTGTGCCTATGGTGATGCAAACACCTTTTATTGCAAGAAACACGGGAAAGGGCAAATCTGATTTTGTAAACAAGCATACTCATGTTGTGCCTACTCGTCGTGTGTCTCAGTACTGGATTCCTAAACATCTTATTTCTAACCCCAGTACTGAGGCCTCGACATTCTCTGTTTTTATGTAGGCTTCTCGCGCGTGGAAGGAGAACATTTGGCTAGTGGATTCCGGATGCTCATGCCACATGCCCGGTGATAAGAATTGGTTCTCCTCCCTCACTCAGGCATCTCGTGCTGAAAGTGTTATTTTTGGAGATGCGACCTTCACTTCTGTTGTGGAAAAAGGTACAGTGAAGGTAAGTGACAAGATTATGTTCAAGGATGTAGCTCTAGTTGAAAACTTGAAATACAACTTGCTTTCTGTCTCACAAATGATTGATGAACATCTCGAAGTATGTTTCAAGAAAAATGAATGTAAAGTTTTAGATGCTTCAGGTGATCTTGTGTTCAAGATTTCTCACTTTGGAAGAGTATTTAAAGTTGATTTTGATATATCACCTTCTTCTAAGTATAGGTGTCTAGTTGTCAATATTTCTAAAGATTTATTCTTTTGGCACCGTAGACTTGATCATGTTGGTTTTGATCATCTTACTCGAGTAAGTGGTTTAGATCTCATACGTGGCTTGCCTAAGCTTAAGGGTGGTAAAGATTTAGTATGCTCTTCTTATAGATATGGTAAGATGACTGCAAGTTCACATCTACTTCTTACCATGGTGATGACAAACGCTCTAGGACAGCTACTACATCTTGACATGGTTGGACCTTCTCGTGTTCAATCTTTTGGAGGCAAATGGTATGTACTGGTTATTGTTGATGATTATTCTAGATACTCTTAGGTTTATTTTATGGTATCTATAGATGAGGCTTTTAGTCATTTTAGAAGTCTTGTTATTAGATTATCTGTTGATCACCCAGGAGCACTTAGAGCTATCAGAAGTAATAATGGAACTAAGTTTAAAAATTCTTCTTTTGATCACTTTTGTGTTGAGAAAGGAATTGATCATCAATTTTCTTCACCGAGAGTGCCTCAACAAAATGGTGTAGTTGAAAGGAAAAACAGAACTTTGGTTGAGATGGCTAGGACTATGCTAGATGAACATCACACTCCTAGGAAGTTTTGGGCTGAAGCAATCTCAACTGCATGCTATATTTCAAATAGAGTGTTTTTTAGATCGAAGCTAGGTAAGACTCCTTATGAGCTTCGTTTTGGTCATAAGCCTAGTGTATCTCATTTCAGAGTTTTTAGTTGCAAATGTTTTGTCTTGAAATCTGGAAATCTTGATAAATTTAAAGCTAGATCAACTGATGGTATTTTTCTTAGATATCGTACTCATACACGTGGCTATCATGCACTTGTTTTGGAGACTAACAAAATTGTAGAAACCTGTGAAGTTACTTTTGATGAGGCTAGTCCAGGCACTAGTCCAATTGATGCAAGTACAGATGCATATGTTCAGGGGGAGAGTATCTTTGTTAATGATGATGATAATGATGATGTTGAGGATGAAGTGTTGATTCCTATTGCACAATCAGCTGTAGCACCTTTATCACCTACAACTACATCACTTACAGCTGAGCATCCTCAAGCCACAACATCTTCTGTACATGCTGAAAAGGAAGAAGGAGAAGGAGAAGTTTCTAAAGTTGCAGCTCCTTTGCACATTCAAAAGAGACATCCACCTAAACAGATGATTGGAGATTTGAATGAGAGAGTCACCCGATCCAGAAACCATGAGGAAGGAATTTGATATAAGTATGATGGGTGAGTTAACTTACTTTTTGGGACTACAAATCAAACAAACGAAGGAATGTACTTTTATTCATCAAAGTAAGTATACAAAAGATTTGCTTCGCCGCTTTGGGATGGAAAACTGTAAGCCGATCATGACACCCATGGGAGGCACTTGCACACTTGATCCGGATGAAGATGGTGAGATGAGTGATCAAAAGGAATATAGAAGCATGATAGGTTCACTGTTATATCTCACTGCATCAAGGCTGGATATTCAATTTGTTGTGTGCTTGTATGCTCGCTTTCAAGTTTCCCCACGTGTTTCACATCGATAAGCTATCAAGAGAATTTTCAGATATCTCCATGGTACTCAAGACTTTGGTATATGGCTTTCTGATTCCTCACGCATTAGTTTAAGAGCATTCTCTGATGCTGATTTTGGAGGTTGTAGAATTGATAGAAAAAGTACATCTGGCTCATGTCATTTCTTGGGTAATTCTTTTATTGCATGGTCATCTAGAAAACAATCTTCATTGCACAATCAACTGTTGAATGAATATGTGGTCATTGCTAGTTGTTGTTCTCAAATTCTTTGGATAGTAGCTACACTTAAAGATTATGGGGTTATTTTGAATAGTGTTCCTCTTTTGTGTGATAACACTAATGCAATATGCATTGCTAAGAACCCTGTGCAACATTCTAGAACAAAACACATTGAGATCAGATTTCACTTTCTTAGAGATCATGTTGAAAAGGGAAATATTGTGCTTCATCATGTGGATACTGAATATCAATTAGCAGATATTTTCACAAAACCTTTGTCTTCTTCTCGTTTTGCTTTTATTTAGGGGAACTTGGGTTGGTTCATCCAATGGGTTATTTTTTAGGGGAGTTTTTAAAGTTTTTGTAATATTGTGTAACATGCTTTATATTTTGTGTGTTTCTTAAATGAAAAAAAAAAATGAATGAAAAACAATGAAAAAGTACTGAGCATTGTATTTCATACACGTATGTCATTTGAAGCCATGTTTATGTTTCAAGATCTTTGCAACTTCATGTTCATGGTTTATGACATGATTATTTAAATGGAATGACAACTTGAATTAAATCTTGTCATGGTTGAACTTTCTTGGCTATCTTGATCCTGCTCAAAAAGTGCTAAATATGAAAGTTAAGTGCTAAAGCTAAAAGAGTGATTGTTGATAAATACAAGAACAAGGTTATGTACTATCGCACTTCTTCTTTACGAGACTGCTTATCATTGCACTTTGATATGAACTTGGAAGAGGTTGTGTATGACCGAAACCATGAAATCTTAAGCTTGTGATTGCTTGGCATGGTTGAAAAGTAAGACTGATGGTGCATGTAATTCTTTCCAATTGTTATTGTTGCAATCAATTAATGAATCAGTTTTTCAAGCACAAATAAAGTGCACAAAAAAATTCAATATTTTCAGGTTAAGATTGTTGAGAAAAGGAGATCATGCAATGCAAAAAATCATTAATAGTACTTGATTTCTAATTATGCTTACTCTACATTGTTTATGTGTAGATTTGAGGGTGCAAGTACTTTTGATAGCATAACTTGGCGATGAATTTGTTACATTTGTGCATGACTTATAATGCTTAGTACATAAAAAAATAAACAAAAATTTTGTTCTCTTTTTGCATTCTTGATGAATCCATTGTCAAATGGGGAGAATTTTGGAGAATTCTGGACACATATTGCACATTCACACACACATTTTTTCTTCTTTTTAAGGGGAGATTATTTCTTCTTTTTAGGGTGAGATTTTTCACTTTGCTTTTTGTTTTTAAAACAAAATTTCTTACAACTTTTCTTGTTAGGTGAATGCCAATATTCAGTTCTAAATGGTGTTGCCAATGTTTTCATCAAGGGGGAGATTGTGAAATCATGTGCTGAAAAATTGGCTTAGTAATGAAATTGGCATTGCAAAGTTTTGGCATGTGTGGTGCTTGTGCATGTGCTATTTGAGATGATTATTTGATATGCTTGTGATAGCATAATAATGGTTTTGCTTGATGCAACATGCTCATGTGAGTGGTTGCATGGATTGACTTTGATAATGATTTTGCTTGATGCAATGCACTCATGTGAGTGGTTGCATGGATTGACTTTGAGTTAAGTCGTGGACTTGTGTTCGGATTTGTTTCTTGTTTATTCATGTGCAAGTGTTGCTCGAGGGCGAACGTGGTCGATGATAGGACCGGAACTAGGTTCATGGAGGAACTGAGGTTTGGGACTAGGTTCAGGGAGGAATCGAGGTCTTGGTAGTCGAGGATGTCATGCGAGACGTTCGGGCTAGAGAACATGCACATGGAGGCTGGTTAGTCATGTAATTACATCATGTGAGTTGTACATGCGTGCAAGAGTTGTATTTGGCCATGTTTGGGCCAGGTTGAGATGCATACGAACTCTTTTCATGTTGGAAGTGGTGTTGTGTTCAATCTTTTTATGTTTGATCAATATAAATAGGGGGGTGTCTCCTGTTTATATGAGTCAGGTATTAGGGTTTGTACATTTTTGTTTGGAGTACTGTTAGACAAAAAGAAATAAAAATCTTTCTTACGATCATTGCTTTTTTGTCCGACGGCTAGAACTTGTCGTAAAAAGGAAGACCGAGCAGCTTTGTGTCTTGTGGCAAGAAAGTTCAAGGCCTGATCATTGCATGCATCCAGGAGATTTTCTTGATTGGTGTTTGATTATCTCTTGGTGGATACATGTGTTGGTGATGAAGAAGGCAACTAGAAGAATTTGAAGAGCTCTCAGCACCTTGAGTTGTTTTTAGTCCGACGTAGATTGGAGCATCGACTGAAGTTTTGTCCGTTGCAACAGTCACGAAGTTCATCACGGAGTTCGGTCTCTTGCAAAGGTATCATCTTGTGAAGGTAATATCTCGACATCCATAGGTCCGATCGAGTTGATTCTTTCTGGATTGGCTTCGGAATTGAATGTAGTTTCTACAGTTAAAATTTCACATCAATC
Source organism: Guadua angustifolia (assembly GCA_036346375.1). NCBI lineage: Eukaryota > Viridiplantae > Streptophyta > Magnoliopsida > Poales > Poaceae > Guadua > Guadua angustifolia. The sequence goes on from CM070502.1 coordinate 28,705,162, forward strand.
CAACGGTTGGATCTTCGAAAATTACTATTTTTGTGAATTGGTCGATAGATTGCTCGCCGATTGCGGAAACTGGTCGCCTGACTACTCTCCAACTGCGAAAGTGGTCGCCCGACTGCTCTCCGACTGCGTGAACTGGTCTCCCGACTATTCACCGACTGCGTGAACTGGTCTCCCGACTATTCACCGACTGCATGAATTGGTCTCCCGACTGTTCGCCGACTGCGTGAGTTGGTCTCCCGACTGTTCGCCGACTATAAACTGGTCTCCAATCAATTTGAGTTTAAATTAGGGTGTGTTAGAAACAATTCATCAAAAAATTTGATATTAGTTTCCGCACAATCATTCACCCCCCTCTGATTGCTACGTTAGTATATTTCAATCCTACAAATTACTTCCTAATTTATTATTTATTTGTCTATATCTTATTCAAAATTTGTTGTAATTAATGGTTGCAGGTGGATGCCATCAGAGGTCGTCTGAAGATTGGTGTAGTTATAGACTACTTGTAAAATTTTTGTATTTTATCTGTTGTACTCATCAATTTGTACATGATTCCGTTGTATGAAATTTTGTTCTCAGGTGTTGTATTGTTGAATTAATAAATATTACAGGCTTTTGGCTTTAGCTAATTACGTTATTATTTTGTTTACTTGTCCTTTTAGATTCCCTAAGTTTTCGGGTTATTTCAAATGTCACACAAGAACACAGATCGAGAGTATATTTTTGAAATCTCTCTTTCAGTAGACAAGAACAAAAACAATCATTGCGGCAACAATCGTGGACAAACAAGATTGCATTCCGGTGCTACAGGTGCTGCCTCTCCGTAGTCAACAGTAGAATTGTAGAATCCGATTGTAAATTTGTAATAGAACCACATACAGACCATCATGTCTTGCTACACAGAGCCGTACAACAGCCCTCGATTATTACCACCTTGCAGCGGTAAGTAACCGTAAGGTCTCTGAACTTTTAGATTCAAATACCTTTCGACTTGCATTGCTCTGAACTTGCGGCTGTGTTTGATGACACTAATCCAGGAAATTATTGTATCTGTACCGGGCAAATCGTGTACCAAAGGCTGAGTAACGTATCTAGTCGCGTCATCGCCATCTTGGCCTCTCTTGTCTGCCAAATTGACCAGGAAAAACCATTGTTCCATGAGAATTGAGGAGCAAAAATTCGCAATTTAGCATTGCCAGAAGGTGATTCAATCGTGCAGAAATAAATGTGAAAGTGTAACTTGGGCATACCTTGGCTTGCTCTTACTCAGTGATAGACCACATGCCAAATTGTTCCTTATGCTAGATGACCGACTACCAGCGTGTGATGAGATTACCTGTACAAGATGTGTTCAGCCAACTTTAGTTCCTGTTTAGCTGGACAAAATGATAGAAATTCAAGCAAAATCACCAGAACAGGCATTCTCAACTAGATATAATAACTGATGCATTTTAATATATGCACGATGGACTCAAATAGGTCATTCGTCTTCTTTTTCTACTAAGACGGTGAATGTGAAAGTTTGCATGAAGGAATTATACTATAATAAGATATGCAACCTTTCTGTTTTGTTCATTGCAGTTTACAGTGTGTTTTGGTGCGAAATTCCTTCCTCCAACAGGATGACTTCCATATGTCGACTTCTGCACAATTTCAATCTACAATGAAAGCCATATTAGAAAGTAGTATCAATTAGCAAAACAGTAGAAATTGACAACATCACTCAATGCTAAAAGCAATGGCTAATCTTATGAACCGTCCCTGGGTTCTGATTTTACCTTGACCATGTTCTTCCAATTTGAAATCTCTGGTGCCTTTGCAGTTTTGTAAGGAAGAAGGTTATCGGAGCTACTTCTGCACAAAAAGAACAGAACAGTTTAGAAGGAAAAATATTTCTCACCAAATCATTCAGCACTTCAGATGCAGATAGAGAGTTTTAGACCTTGCACTTGGGGGTGCAGACATGCGCATATATCCTCTATTCTGGTTATTTTCATCCGATGCTGCCGTGTGCTCAGCTGCTTCCTGACCATCAGCTCAAACAAGTACAAGAGTTTGAATAACATTCTTCTAAGACATTTACTGTATGTGTTGGACAAAAATATTGAAAAATAAAGACCTTTTATTCTGTGACCCATTGCTTACACAGGTAAGACCAGCTGCTCTTTTCGATGTGACCTGCCAAATGTAATTAAGCTTATTACAAATGTTTGAATTGACTTTCAATAACATTCATCTCGGACTTCCTTTGTATATGTTGAATTTATAAGGGTATTAGCCTTCTAACACTTAGCAAAAGGGAAGATTATGGACCATTGATGGCAGCAAATGGCCAAAGTTGTATTTGTGAATAAGCACGCATTAGGCTTTAAGCAACAGGTCGTACAAAAATTCAAAATTATAACATCTCAAATTTCAAAATGTGCTTAGTTAATTTCAAAATCATTATTTCTCCATTTCCTTGCATTTTCAAAAAAATGCATTAAAGAAAATGGCTTTTCTCATTTTCCAGATGCTGAAAATGAATTTCTAAAAATAATTAAAACCTGACCTGAACCTGTAGATAATTTATTTGAGTTCTGAATAATCTAAGGAGCGTCCCCAAAACAAATCATAATTTTTGGAATTGGTTCACTAATTTTAAAAATTCAAACTTGATCTCTGCGATTGAATTAATTCAGAAATGAATTTAAATTCAAAACACTGTTCTCGGGCCGACCCTCTTAGCTTAACCTATCTCTTGTGCTGGCCCAATCCAGCCTGCACGTCGTCCTCACCCGAGCTGCCTCTCCTCCGCTTTCCTCATGCGTTAGCGCCTTCGCTAGATGTCACTTCCTCTTTCATTGCCCTCCCTCTATCACTGCTAGCCAGACCAACCTAACCTGCTAGGCATCATCTCCCACCTCGCCGATGCCATTAACGGGCACCCGGAGATCACTGTAGTGCGTGTTGCCAAATCTAACACCCTTTGACTTTAGCGACCATGTCCACATATGCCCCCCTCTACGCCTCCTCCAAGTGGAGCTCGACGTCTGTTGCAAATCATCGCCGCTTGAGTTTTTTCCATCTCCTCTCGTGCGGCCGCGTTTTCTTGTTGAGCTTCTTGCTTCCATCTCGCTATAAAAGCCATCCTTGTCTACGTCACCTTGCCCAGCACTACTAGCCGCTACCATTTTACCCGAATGCGGTTCATCTCCTCCGCTCTTCCACATGGAACATAACCATTGTTTTTTGCGCACCTCCGTTGTGCTCCACTTTGGTCCAAGTGGAGCTCGACGCCTGTTGCAAGTCATCGCCTTGAGTTTTTGCAGCGTTTTCTTGTTGAGCTTCTTGCTTCCATCTCGCTATAAAAGCCATCCTTGTCTACGTCACCTTGTCCAGCACTACTCGCCGCTACCATTTTACCCGAATGCGGTTCATCTCCTCCGCTCTTCCACATGGAACATAACCATTGTTCTCGCCTTTGGCGTGCACCTGCCGCTGTGCTCCACTTTGGTCCTCACCACTCTTGGTGAGCGACCTACCTACTCAACATCAGTGTCACCTCATGCCTTTTTCTTCAGTGAGTAGAGCCCTTCAATTAATTTTGCGCTTGGTGCAGTGTGGTGCTAGATCCGAGAGTCTTCTTCGTCTCTGGTCAACTTCCGCCACTGTAGCAATTATCTCTTTCTGGTGAGCTTCGACCTTGGCGGTGAACTTTTTCACCATCTCCTTGCCCCGCTGGACCACTCCCTTATCTCCTTTGTAGCTCTCTCTCTGTGGTGGGCTATCGCCGTGGACACTGTCGCTACCACTGTTGTTCTCCAACGTCCTACCATTCCACACTCTTGCTGTGGCATAGCGTGGTGCCTGATCAGGGTCTTCTTCTCCGTCTCCGATCAACCTCTGCCATTGTTGTGATCTCTCTTTCCAGTGAGCATCGACTTGGCAGTGAACTTTTTCACCATCTCCTTGCCCCGCTGGACCTTACCCTTCTCTCCTTTGCAGCTCTCTGTGGTGGGCTACCGTTGTCGACATCATCACCACCATTGCTGTCCTCCAATGTCTCATTGTTACACTCTCTCTCTGTGGCCGCCAACCTCGCCATTACATTCCTAGTATCCCTCTAGCCTTGTCGAGCTGCTCGTCATTGTTTTTCATGGCCACCGCTATAGCCGTGGTTGACGTTGCTACTCGCTGCCGTCGTCCGCACTGTACCACTAACCATCAGTCTCTGTGAGGCCACCACTAGGTTCGTTCACTCGCTTGGTCCCCTCATGTTTGCAACTGCTAGGCTACACCCTCCTGTCTAGCCTGCCTAGATGATTTATCCCACTTAGGCGGCCACCTAGCCCACCTATTCAGAGATTACGTGCTAGGCGCCGATGTGCTCACGTCTAGCACCTAGTGGAACACTGCTTGTAAGTGATAGCACAATATTTTCATGTTCTCCAGTAGAAAGGAAATTATAAAATAAAATAAAAGTTCGAAACCCTACTCGGACAATAACTTCTTTCTTGTTTTTTGGGATTTTCTCTCCTGACAAATCTTCTGAAGGCCCATTGTCCCTCACACAAACTCCGATTGACGCGATTCTTGTTTTTAAATTTGTCTAAAATGATGAACTTCATTTCTGCATAGAAATCACTAAGTTTGGACTCTGTTTGGATTTATTTGGTATTCATTTGTGTTTCTTGGCTTTCTCCTTTAGATACCGATGTGCTGGAATCATTTGAAGTTAGGTTAGAAGACTCAGTGTTCAATGAGCAAAAGGTCAAGTACTCCCTTTGACCATATTGATCCCATATTCAATATTATGTATTTTGCCTACTTAAACTATGAATGCAAATATCTTGGTTAAATTGCTATGTTGTGTTTAGGAATTAGTTAATGCCTACTTGTTGCATTACCCTTCCTTGGAAATTGGTTACCCTTACTGTTGTCTCCTTAGAAATATTATCCACTCACACTAGGAATATTGGTGGAAATTTTAGAGTGTCATACATGTCATATTAATAATGATCAACTTGACATAGAGGTCACTCCGAATATTTTGGTTAGCAAGATAAAACTGAAAAAAGATTTAGACATGGAGAGTGTTTTGTAGATACCGAGAACTGGGTTTGTGGTAGTCTCACCTGAGTCGCTTAAAGACCAAACTTGGTGCCGTTGACCCAAGCACTACTATACAACCACATCTCCTAGAGTGGAATGGGCTTGAGTAAATAATTTGCAATATTTCAACTTTGGTTTCGCCATCTATTTGAATGTGGGTGTTGATGACAATTCATTTCCACATGACGTAAGAGGGGGCTTCCGACTGGGTGGATAGGACCCTTCGGAGGTGAAGGCTTAGTGGGTGGAATTAGGTTGGAATAGGGCACTGTAAAGGCCTTGTGATAATCACTTTATCGCACGCTTACTGAAGCATGTATTGGCCAACAATGTAAGATGATTATCTCTTGTGTGTAAATTTGTACATCTTCTGCAGAGTGTGATATCAATATATTCGAATAGCAATGTCCTGGTCATGGACGCTAGTCATGGATATGGCTTGGTAATACCACATTTAGACTTGTGGTTTCAAAATGGTTTTGGGAATGGTAGGGGTGGATAGAACCCTTACTTGAAAACCTTTGGTTCAGTACGGATGGCTGGAATCCATGATAAGAATGTTGTGGCATTGGCTTGCCACTTACTTATACCTCTTATTACTTGTTATTATGCTTGTATATTACTTTTCTATCGCTATCAAATGATCTTACAAACAACAGGTCGCAAATTACTATGTCTATTGCAAAAGAAAGCTTGCTTTGTGCAAAATAAACAAGCTAGGACAACCACCCTTGTCTCCGCTTGCATATTATATAAACTTTGCTTTAAAGTCTTGCATAGTACAATTTTGTACTCACAATTGTTTGTTGAACACTATCAGATCAAAGAGGAAGAAAATCCCATGGTTGGCTAATTTCATGCTATGAGCTTTGGTGATGATGACGCTGAGTTAAACCCAATTGGTTGCCTGTGGGCTAAGGAAAATCACTTGAGCTCGTTATCCTTTATTTTTTGTTTATTTGCACTGCAAGTACTTTTATGTGTTAACATTTGGCGTATGTACAACCGCTTAATATTATATGCTACAATGTTTTATTTATTTGTGTATGGATGTGATGCAACAATATTATATATGTGTGCTAGCTACTGATCATGGGACTAGCACTGTACACTTAGGGCTTGAAATTAATATTCTAGGTCGACAAAAAATCCCAAATTTGATCAAAACATTCCTAAAACATTCATGTGCTCAAAGGCCAAATTTGGGACTAAAACATTTGATTCAGGGAAAAAAAACTACCTGAGCAGTCCGGAAGGTTTTTTCATTAATTTCAGATGAATTAGGCACCATTGACCTTTTAGCAGCCAACTTCGCAGTAGTGCTACTGTTGCTTGGAGCAACATGAGAAATATGTGATCCTTTGTTGAAGAAAATTGCACGAGGAAGAGTAGCTGCATGTTGTGCTTCTTTAAAAGATATATGAGGAACTTGTGCAGCTGATTTAGAAGATGCAAAAGCTCTATCAACAGTCTGAAACACAGCGGATCTGGAAGAAGTTGCAACTCTATCAGCATTTTGGCATGAAGAAGATCTGCATGAGGTCATAGCTCTATTAGCATGCTGATATGAAGCTGATTTAGAAGAGGCCACAGCTCTATCGGCATTCATCCTATCAGATAAGGCACGCAGTTTCATCTCAACTCTCTTGTGGAATGGATCCTTCAAGTCTTGGGAGTTCCTATTTTCTGAATTTCTTCTTAAATCTACCCTTGGGATGTGGATAAGAGATGTTGATGGGCCCTGAGAAAATGCAAACATGGGACACTTAAGTTTAGACAACATATTCAAATTAATCAAGACACAAGAGATAAGTCTATGGTATGAAAGTTCTTTACAATTACTCTGCAAAGTAATCTAGCTTGTTCACACATGTAAATCATACAGAAAATGTATATTCTAGAAGTTACACCCTTCCAAACTGCATTAAGTTTGGATTTTGGAACCTCGTGCAAACCCACAAATCTGCACCAGTCATGTATTTGAAGTAGATACATGAACCCCAACATATCCGTGGATGCTTCTTTATGCTTTACTTTACCAGTTTATCTTATGCAAAATTGCAAAGTAAAGCAATGTCCAAATCTACACCTTTTGTGCTCTTGTGATGAATATTCTAGAATAGAATATCAATTATCTAGATTTGCCATGCCTCTATAACGGGGACCAAATAAAATGTTTTATTCTTATATCTAGTCAGTAATTCTCCCTCAATGGAAAGTTAGCTCCTTCACTACACAGGTACGAATGTCCACCCATTATTCCATTACCTTGGATCCTTTAGTCGATCTAGTAATGACCGCAACGTTCTTTCTTGTCTCCTGTTTCCCAGGAACAACTTTCATACCTTCTGAGTGTATACTTGCTATTGGCAAGACAATCCTTGACACAGCAACATTACTTTCACCATTATCAGTTGACACCACATGCTTTGGTGCAAGAATCTTTCTCTTTGGAGTTTCACGTTTGAGCCCATGTTTACTGCTTGTGTGTGTGGCACACGGAAAGTCCCCATCACCATGCTGCTTTTGATCAGTGCTAGATCCTGCCTCCTGTTGAGTATGTTGCAACACTGTTATCTGAGAAAACAGCGGATTAAATGTCAAGTACCCTAGCCCATGAGGATCTTGGCCTTTCTTCTCATCTGATGAGCTGGCTCCAGTACATGGTTCAAAACTAGAGCTTGGAGCGCTAGCCACTGGATCTTCAGAGATAACTGCAGATGATTTATCTTCCTGGCTGACATGGCCCAGAGTGCTGTCATCACTCCTTTCTTCTAATGTGGTTTCAGTCTGGTGCATCGCTTCCTGAGCCTTCAGAAGTCTGGCCTTCTTGTAATATTCTTCAAAAAACGCCTTCTTTTGTGCAACTAAACCAGGCAGCGTGAGTTTGCTTAGCTCCTCTTGACGCCTATTATGCGCAAATACTGACCTTTTTTCCCATGACAAGGACTCTTCAGCAAACCTACCAAATGATACTGAACCATGATCAAGTACCATTTGTTGAACTGATGCATCCTGAACTCCAGACATAGAGCAAAATTAGGAACTCAGGAGACCTAATTTATTATAACAACATATAACAATAAAAAAACTAAAAATAACAAACCATTGTCTAGTCATCTCCAAACAACAAACTACAGAAATAAGATCCAAGCGGCATCAGCTGCGTCATATCGTATTCACATCTCAAATATTTGCCAACCACATTAACACATTCAGGAACTATTTGAACTTGGGAGCATCAGACGTAAAGCAAAATTAGGAATTCAGTAAATCAAATTTATTAGAACAACACAAAACAATAAAAAACTAAAAATTACAAACCACTATCTAGCCTTCTTAAAAGAACAAGAAACTACAGGAACAAGATACAGGCAGCATCAGCTGTGTCACATTACATCAGGTTCACATCTCAAATGTTCAACCTTGGGTTGTTGTAAGCAATTAAAGGTGACTAACGAATGAGTAAGAAAGCAGAACATAATACCTGCGTGCAGTGGTCGTTGTACGGCAAATCTGAGTATGACCATCCACTGAATCGCTGCCCAACTTCAGCAGCCATTGTGCTTCTGTTCTTATTATCACCTGGCCAGCCTGAGCAGAATAGAAACCTTAGACAAAATCCTCAATGCTGCCTCTCTGATCTATCTGCAGCGTTAAATATACCAAGGGATAAGCCAAGATCTGTGCCTCGGGGGAAAAGATGGGATTCCAGCAAAATAATTTCAGGATGAACGAAGTAAAGTCGTGCAATGTTTTCACGGAAAGAAGAAGAAGAAACGGGCAGCCACATGAACAAAACTTGGAATTCCAAAAATTTAGAGGAATCAAAGAACACGTATCTATGAGAAATAATTTTGCTTCTCAGTCGAAATAAGTGATTAGGAAACAAATAACTATTTCTTGGATGGAAACAACAACTAAAAACTAATAAAAGCCTCCAATTAAGCGTAAATCGTCCACACTAGTACACACATCTAGCAACAGCGAAAGAAGGCAAACACGAAGCAAAGAAAGATACGGATATTCCTTGGAAGAAAACCGCAATCCTACCTCGAAGAACACTAACAAAGCCATCAAACCGCGGCACCCACACGTACATTAACACCGGCAAGAAACCCAGCCTCAGCTGGGCGGCGACCCAAGAAACGCTAGCTCATCATGGCAGGGCGCAAGCGGCCAAGAACATCACACCGGCACTCACCAAACAAACCCCCCGAATCTAATCTAATCTAATGCAACCGCAGTACCGCACCGGCACCGAAGAACTCATCAAGAGGCGAAGCGTACTGAAAGGGACAAATCAAGAACCCACCGGCTAAAACCCAAAGTCTTCCACGACAAAGAAAGAACCGAAAAACCAGACGTTGAGGCCTCACCTACCCGCGCTCCTCGCGAAGAACGGAGCAAATCTAGTAGTACGAGTACTAGTACTAGGAATTAATCGGCGTACGCTGTTCTTGGTGAATCGGGACGGGGGGGAGCGCTCCGCTGCTGCTAACGGCCGTGAGGGGAACTGGGAAGAGAAGAAGAAATAGGTGTAGTAAATGTGAAAGAGAAATCGATAGAAAATGGAAGGAGACGGGGGTGGAAACGTTCGAATTAAAGGGACGCTGCCGTTTGACGCGTGTCCGTCCGCTTTTCTTTGGGCTCACCGGCTTCAGAGGTTCTTCTTGGGTTTCTCCGCTTCTAATCTAGGCCCGTGTTGGTTTTGCTCTTGGGTTTGGAGCCTGTCGCTTGACTTGGGAGTTTGAATTTTTCAGAGCTCGAATTTGAATTCCGGGATGGTTTTCTCGATTCGGACATGCTTCACGTACGACGAAAGTAAACCTTCTTGCTCCTTTTCTATATGGAAAAGCCCATATAGCATCCTAATTGTTCAAAAGTTCATCCGATATCTCTAACTCTAAATCCAGATATTTGATCCCACCGAACTTTACAATCCGATTAAAATAACTACCTAACTATAAAATCCCAAAATTCTAAAAACCTACCTAAATATTTTCAAATATTAATTTCTAAATATTTGCAAAACAAAACAAAATTATTTCAAATTTTTAGCCACAGTTTTTAAATTTTAAAAATTAATTAAAACTTGAACAAAGCCTATAAATAATTTATTTAGGTTCTAAAAAATCTAAATTGCACCTCTAAAACTTTTTATAATTTTTGGAGTTGGTTTGATAATTTTAACAATTCAAACTTATTTTCTGTAATTAAATTAATTAAAAAATAATTTAAAAATCGCTTCATCACCGTGGTCCATGGGCCAAATTCCTTTCCCTCGACCTGATCTGATCCCTATTTTGGCCCACGCACCATCCTCTCTCGAGACACCTTCCCATTTTCACTTTCTCTATGTGGAAGTACCCTAGTCAAACCCGTCTTCTCTCTTCTCTCCCTCCTTTGCTAGCCTTGGCTCATGTGATAGTCTTCTTCTTCCACATGATGTGTGACCACCATGGACATAACTCTATTATTGTAGCACATGTGGGTTCCGACAACGCTGCCCACTGTTTTGGACCTCGCGAGCGTACACGACGCCGTGGTACCCTCTCCTCCAAGTCATGCTAGGCGTCGACCGCAAGCCATTACTGCTTGAGTTATTACACCTTCTCCTCGAGCAACCATAAGTGTCACCACCATTGGCTTGCCTTGCCTCCGTGCCATTGCCTCACCGCCGATAAGCTCAGAAGCAAGCTAGGCCATGGCATCCCTATCATCGTCCTCAACTTTACAATTTAAATATTTCCAAATGTGTATTTTTGATTTTTTTTGAGCCATTTTCAAAGTTTTCTAAATAAAATAAAATTATTTTCAAATTTTTAGCCATAAATTTTTTATTTAAAAAATTACTTAAAACTTGAACAGAGCTTGGAAATAATTTATTTAGGTCTAAATAGTCTAAAGTGACTCTCCAAAAATTTTCATAATTTTTGGAGCTGGGTTTGATAATTTTAAAATTAAAACTTATTTTTCTACAAATTAAATTAATTAGAAAATGATTTAGAAATCCCTTCAACACTGTGGGCCAAATTCCTTCCCCTCGGTCTAGACCAATCCCTATTCCAAGCCATCTACGGCATATGCATTGTCCTCTCGATATGCCCCGATCAAACCAGCCTTCTCTCTTTTCTCCTCCCTTAACGAGTTCCTCTTTTCTCCTCCCTTAACGAGTTGACAGCCCAGCCCACATGATAGTCTTCTTCTTCCATGCACCACGTGACCACCATGGATAGAGCTCCTGATAATGTAGCACCCATGGGTTCCCACCATGACACCCACTATTTTTGACCACACGAGCATGTTCACATGACATTGTGGTGCCCTATCCTCCAAGCCATGCTCAACATTGATCGCAAGCAATCGCCACTTGAGTTATCACACTTTCTCCCCATGTAGCCATGAGTTCTCGATGAGTGAAGCACATTTATTTTACTACAAAAGCCAATGCTAAACGTGTCTAAGCTTTAGTAGTGCCTCATCGTTCCCATTTTTGCCAGTTGTAGCCCTTCTCCTCCTCTGAGCCACTTAGAACATGATTGTCATTCTTAGCCCCAATGCATGCTCTCCCACCATGCTCTGCTGTGTTCTAGGCCCATTCAGTGAGCTCTGGTCATGACAATCATGTGACTTTGTGCCATTTAGCATCCTCTTCAAAACCCCTCAATCCATTACATGTCTTATGCAATGTAGCGCTGGATTCACGCTTTCTTCTCCATCTCTATCTACCACCTTCACCATCACACAACTTCATCTTTGGTGAGCCTCCACCTTGAACGTGGTCCCTTAGAGCATCTTTGTGATCCCTCGAACCTCACTGTGTGCTCTATTGCAGCGTTGTCCCTCCGTGTTTGGCCATTGCTATTTGACCCAACACGCCGCCACTGTTCTCCTGCAACCCACTGCTTGAGACACCTCCGCCATCATTGACCCCTTCTTCGTGATTGTGGTGAGCCCCTAGTGCTTGCGCACCCCTCAATTTGGGAAGGTCCTAGCATAATAATTTGTTGCACCTAATCTTATACCCATGGTAGATTAGAGTGGTGTGAGCATTGGGTAGGTGGCTCGAGGGGGTTCCCATGTAGGAATAGTATGGGGCCACAACCTCTGACACAATGATAGATTCCTTGGGTTAATAGGTCAAACTCCTAAGGGCAAAAATCTAACGGGGTGGGGCAAGGTTTGGGTCCAACAATATAATGGCTTTGTCGTGATCTCTTAGTCGCACGCTAAAGAAAACATGTCATGGCCAACATTAAAAAAGATGATCATGTCTTGTGGGTAAAATAGTACATCCTTTCATAGTATAAAATCTATTTGAATAGTCGTGCCCCGTTATGGGTAAAGCCTAGTGATATCGCTAAGTCTAGTCTTATGTTTTTCAATACTCGGTTGGGCTGCTCCTACCTTTCAACAACTTTCAACTTGGGTGACACCTACTGGTTACTAATGGTAGCCCGCACTGTCAGTCCCACTTCATATTGCTACACCACCGCCAGTTCCTGCTCCACCAAAAAAGAGTGTCAGGACTCTCGTCGCCTTACGCCACCGAGAGTCTATGCCATGCCATCTTCTGAGTCAGTTGGCTGTCTTGATGTGGTGACGGGTACTTTGCTTATGGATTTAATGCATTTGTTCTTTTTGATTCTGTAGCATCCTATTTGTTTGTATCAATTGAGTTTGCTAAAAAGGTAAAGTTGGGAATGCAACAAATTTCTAAGTATGTGATAATCAGCTCTTCGACTGGTCTCATTTATAGTTCCACAGTTTATCCGGTTGCATTGTTGCTATTGATGGTGAGTATTTTATTGCTAACTTGATGGTGATTTAGTTAGTTCCTTTTGATGTCATCCTGGAGATGGACTGGTTGCATTAATATAAGTCCAAGATATGCTATTTCTGGAGGATAATTACTTTGCAAGCTCCATCAGGAGTGGAGTTGGTCTTTCAAGGCAGCATGCCACCTAATTCTTTTTTTGTGCTGGCTAGTCTATTCCCCACCCGTCGAATGCTAAGATTTAGGATTCTATTGGCTATTACAGAGAAGCTGAGCACTTCTATTTGTATTGAGGAGATTCCCAATGGTGAGTGATTACCTCTAGGGGGCACCCGACGTATCTCCTTGTCACCTTATCATTTGGCTTGTCCCTTTCAAGATGAATTGAAAAAGCAATTGGATAATCTGTTGTCCAAAGGGTTGATCTATCGCAGTATATCACTATAGGAAGTGCATATCTTATTCATAGAAAAGAAAGATAGGAGTTGGTGCATGTGTGTCGACTATTGCACTATTTATCAGTGACCATCAAAAATAAATATCTATTACCTCGCAAATGTAGTGGAGGATGCTCTTAGTTGCAAGGCAACACACCCTCTTCTTGATTGCCTCATTACTGATTTTGAATGTATGGGAGTCTCATTTTGCTTTGCGGTTATAGTATGAGCTGAAGCTCAGTTGATTTTAGAGTCAACGATTCTAGAACGTGTTAAAGGCGCATAACAACATGATCGACTACTTCAGCAAGTGAGAAAACATATTGATGAGTATAAGTCTAGGGATTTCAACATTGATGAGTCAAGTGCTTTACGGTTTAAGGGCCAACTTTGTGTACCCCAAAAGTCTCAAGTCAAGGATAATATTCTGAAAGAAGCTCATCACACCCTGTATACAGTTCATCGTAGTGAGACCAAAATGTATCAAACCTGAAAAAGAGCTTCTGGTGGAAAAAGATGAAAGTTGGTATTACTCATTATGTGGCATCCAATAGGAGTTGTCAACAGGTGAAGGCTGAGCATAAGCGAATGGCAAAGCTATCACAACCTTTAGAGTTTTCTATATGGCCATAGGTTGATATATCTATAGATTTTATGGTTGGCCTATCTCATATCAATGAGGGAAGGATGTTATATGGGTAGTAGTGGTGTAACATTCCAAATTTGAGTCATTTTTAAAAATTTTGGTGAATTTAAAAATTCCTTTTTAGTGCAAGCAAATCAATTTAAACAAAATTCAAAGTCTAATTGAGTTTGAAACAATATAATCGGGTTCTAAATAATTAAAAATATTTTAAAAAAATCTAGAATTTTTCTAATTTATTTTCTATTTATTTTGGCCTTTTTGAATTTTTTGGAATTCTCTAAAAAGAAAAAACTTTTAATTCCTAAATTCGTTTGGGTTGGCTTCCCGATCTGGCTCACTCCTCCCGCTTAGCTCAGCTCGGTTCCCTCAGCTTGGCCTTCTCTCCACTCACTGCGCAAGCCAAGCCCACCTCTGAAAACCCTAGAGGCTTGGCCTTTGGAATGCAATCATGTGGCTGCAATCCATCCACGTAGCCATGTCACGCTGCATCATTCGATCGACACCACGTAGATGGCTCGAATGGTGCCATGTCGCTCCCCGTGTTGCGCTCAGACTCTGCTGTCGCCACATCGGTTGCATCGCAAATCTCGTGCTAAATCCCAAGTCGTGTTGTCCATCTTGTGCCGCTCATTTTGACTTAGGTTTCCATGCCTGAGCCGCCGTAGCTGTCACGCTTTTGCTCGCGAAGTTGTTGGGTGCACCGTTGTCGTTCATAGCTGTTTCTGTCACCGTTGGTGCATTTTCTTTACTGTTGAGGTTAGGTCTAGGATTCTTGTGTCAAGCCGCGTCGGATTTGTGCCAAGCCAAGGTAAATGTGACGAGTATCCACCGTGTTCCGTTTCATCTTCCTTGCGTCCGACGAAGCACTACTGCGTAGATCGCCACCACTCCTCGTTGTGAAGCCAGCCATATGATTTGCTTTAATCCATTAGATGCACGCCATGCATTGCCACGTGCGCTACCACCTGGGCGCATGATTGGATTCACGACTGATCACTACTACAGATCGCCTCATCATGATTTCATCATCGCGGGTAGGTCCGAGGTAGTGATAATATTATCACTGCCGGTCCAAATTAAACCGACAGTGATATTATTATCACTGCCGGTTCAAACTTCAATCGGCAGTGATAAGAATAGTGAGAATTTCTCGTAGGAATGGAGGTAATATCATTGCCGGTTTAATAGAGAACCGGCAGTGATAAGAAGATATCACTGCCGGTTTGTATGTAAAACCGGTAGTGATTTATTATTGCCGGTTCTATAGTAAAACCGTAGTGATAAGACCATTTTCACCGCCGGTTTTACTATAGAACCGCAAAGTGATATTATCGTTCCTCATTATTAGTTCGACATGTAACATAAGAAACATTGTAATTTATCTCGCATGTAACATATGAAAGCATAATTAGTTAAAAAAGAATATATGAAAGCAAATTTGTAATTTATGGATATGTATTAATTAAAATAACATGTACAAAGCATAATTTGTCTAGCATTACATATTTAGTCCTAATTATAATAGTCTAATGGCGCCAAGCCCTATATCCAAAACTCGTCGTAAATGCCATCCTCCTCCTCCTCCTCCTCGCCGCCGCTCGCCGCTTGATGTGCGGCGGTGCTCGCCCTCCTTCTCATCCGAATCCGATTCGGTGGTGGAGTTGGTCTTGCCCCAACGCCGCAGATTCCTCACTGCCGTCAGTTGCCGTTGTCGCTGCCGTCCTCCTCCTCCTCCTTTGCCTCCTCTTCCTCCTCCTCCTCTCGCCTCCACCTCCTCCTCCTTCTCCTCCTCCTTCAGAGCGACGGATCGGTGAGGCTCACCAACACGCACGCTTAGGGGTGCCATTCGGCAACAAAAGTGGATTGTGTGGGGCCGCAACAAGAGTGGATTGTGTGGGGCCGCAACAAGTGGATTGTGTGGATTGTGACAAGAGTGGATTGGATACAACAATACTGGCATTATATAGATGCAGAATGGGAAGGGCAACAGTTGGCAGAGGAATGTGAAGCGCAACGGTTGGCGCGGCAGAGGAACGGGCAAGCGCGACGGTTGGCTGGCGCGGGAGTTGGAACGTTCAAGTATCACTGCCGGTTTGCATTACCAACCGGCAGTGATAACTGACTATCACTGCCGGTTAATACCTATAACCGGTAGTGATATATTACTGCCGGTTTAATTTACAGCCGGCAGTGATATTTAAATTTTACTGCCGGTTCATATATTCAACCGGCAGTGATATGTATTTTCCCGCGCAACGCAATTTTCCGCACAGTATGATTTTTTCATCGCGGTTACGCATGTAACCCGGCAGTGATAAGGTATTTTCGCGTAATATGACCTTATCACCGCCGGTTCTTGGCGAGCTTGCGATGATAAGCTATTTATATAGCAATCTTCACCGACCGACGATTTTCCCGGCCGAAGCGTAAGGCGAGTGCTCTTTGCTCGGGTGTATTTTTCCTGGAGAGGTGCTGCCGAAATTTTGTGTCAGTATTTTGTTCATATTTTTCATCGAATCGACATCTTCTCCGACCGAGCAGAACAAAGCAGAGGAGCTGTATTATCTTGGCGAGTTGCTGTTGAAAAATTGTATTAAAATTTATCGGGTTACTGACTTGATGTATGTTATATTTGTCGTAAAATTTTACTTTACGGAGTGCTATAGATGTTGATAATTGCTGATTGTATGCGGTGTGAACAGTTTATGTCAGATCGCTCAAATTAAGATCTAGCTAAATTATTGAATAAATTATAATTCATATTGTAGTGGATGTATAAGTAATAAAATTGCTAGATGGACAATTATGCATAATTGTAATTAATTTAATTAATGAAAATTTGTTATATGGATTTTAATAGTAAAGATTGCTAGATGATCAATTATAAATAGTGAGAATTGCTAGTTGAATATTTAAATAATGGGAAATGGTAGATGGATTTTGCAATAATGAAAGTTGGAACATAAATAATTATTTAGAAATATATCTTTATATTCAATTATATGCTTGTTTGTTGTAGATTAATTTAATTTAATAGCTAGCGCTACATAACAAAATGAAATGAAGAAATCTTCTAAATAATTAAAAAATGGTAGATGGATATTTGAATAGTGAAAAAGGTTTGATGTATTTCAATATATAGGCAAAATTGCTAGATGTATTTGTAAAACTAATCATTTACAATTATATTGTTATTTGCGATTATGTGCTTATAATGTGTTTATCGCTTTAATTAATTAGCAATGCATGACTATGTAAAGAATAAATTATTTTGATATCGTTTGTTCATATCCTGAAATGTAGTTTGATATAATTAATCGAGATGAACCGAAGGTGGATGTATGACACGGACCGTCGTGGTGCGAGTTCTTTAATGGTGTGACTTGTTTTCGAATGCGGTTGCGGCACACAAGTCGAGAAACTCGGCGGACTATATGTGTTGTCCATGCGCTGATTGCAAAAATGAGAAGATGTTTTGTAACATAGAGTCGATACGTGCACACTTGCTTCAAGGGGTTTCAAGGTGGCTATACCTGTTGGAGTGAGCACGGTGAAGATGATATTGTACATGAAGGGCAACACATTGATGGATATGATATTGTACCTGAAGGGCAACACATTGATGGAGATGACGGAGACAACGATATGACGGCGGTGGAAGATGCGTTCGTTGATACCCACGAAGATGATCTAGATCAAATGTTTGCGTGATGGTGAGGGGACTTCACGAGTGAAAGGGAGTTTCAAAAGTTCCAACAGATGGTACAGACTCTACAACGCCATTGTACCGGGCCGCAAGGAGGAGCACTGAAAGTCGCATACCGTGCTTTCACCATCGCAGCTTGAAGGCAAGCAATGGTTGGTCCGATAAGAGCTTTATCGAGTGTTATGTCTCTTGGGGACTTGCTTCCAGAGGGTAACGTGTTGCCTTCAACTACGCATCGTGCCAAGCAGTTGTCCGCCTGCTGGGACTGGAAGTACAAAGAATACACGCATGTCCAAACGATTGCATATTATTTCGCAATGAGTTTGCAGACATGGATGCCTGTGTTGTTTGCAAAGTAAAGCGGTATAAGGGCAACGATGACGATATCGAGAACGAAGATGTCGGGGTGAGGCGTAAGAAGAAGAGGTGTCCCCGTAAGGTGGTGTGGTATTTCCTATAATCCTCCGTCTCGGGTTTATTGTTTGCGAACAAAAGGCATGCCCAATTGTTACGATGGCACGCTCAAGAGCGTAAGAAGGATGGAATGCTCAGACACCCTGCTAATTCTGTGCAATGGAGGAACATCGACGTAAAATATAAGAAGCACTTTGCATATGATGTGAGGAATATAAGGTTGGGTTGAGTACGATGGGATGAATCCTTTTGGCAACATGAGTAGTCGCCACAAAGACTTGGCGGTGACTTTATGCATCTACAACCTTCATTCTTGGCTTTGCATGAAGCGAAAGTACATTATGATGCCACTATTGATCCAAGGGCCCAGTAACCGGCAATGATATCGATGTGTACCTCAAATCATTGGTTGAAGATCTTCTAATATTGTGGACCGATGGTGTATGTGTATGGGATGAGTATAAAAGAGAAAACTTTATCCCACGGGCATTATTGTTTGTAACCATTAATGATTATCCTGCGCTTGGCAACTGTCGGGCCGCACGACAAAAGGCTTCAACGGATGCGCCCAAAGGCTGGATGATACTGACTAGCCGGTGGGTGAAGAACACCGAAAAATGACTTACATGCGGCATCGTAGGTTCCTCCGTAGGATCACCCATACCGCAATAATAAGAGAGCTTTTGACGACAAAGGAGACCGCCTTAGCTCAAGAATCGATCGGGAAACAGATATTTGCGGCGTAAAGGACCTTACAATTATTCACGGAAAGGGAGCGGCGAAGACATCTATTCCGACTTCCCGGATAAGGCTCCTTTGTGGAAAAAGAAATCAATATTTTGGATCCTACCTTATTGGCAAGACTGGAAGTTCGACACGCAATCGACGCCATGCACATAGAGAAGAACGTGTGTGATAGCTTGCTTGGTATCTTCATCGACATACCGACAAAACGAAAGATACACTTCAAGCAAGGATGGACCTCAAGATATGAAATCGAGGAAGGAGTCCGATCACGAAGAAATGGATACAGTAAAAAGTACCTTCCGACTCGCTACACTTTGAGCAAGAAAGAGAAAATTAGCGCTTATGAATGCTTGCACGGAATCAAAGTTCCGCTCGTTACTCGCTAACATAAAGAGACTAGTCTCAATGAAAGACTTAAAGTTAATTGGTATGAAGTCTCACGATTGCCACGTGATGATGACACAGATGCTTCCAATTGCAATTAGGGGTTCTGCCAGAGAAAGTCCGAGACCCAATTATCAAGTTGTGTTCATTCTTCAACGCGATTTCACGAAGGCCATCGATCCATTAATACTAGACAAGCCGCAGGAAGACGTGGTTCACACTGCGTGCTTGAGATGTGTTTCTCCATCTTTTTTGATATTATGGTCCATCTCATTGTTCACATTGTGAAAGAGATACTGAATTCTTGATCCCGTATTTCTACATCGATGTACCCTTCGAGAGATTCATGGGGTTATAAAGAAATATGTTCAGAATCAAATCGACCGGAAGGTCTGCATTGCCGATGGTCGGGGAACCGAGGAGGTCATTGAGTTCTGCGTCGATTATATGGATCTCAAACCGATTGGTGTGCCTGTATCTCGGCATGAGGGAAGGCTATAGGGGAAAGGGACACTAGGCGAGAAATCAAGACGTATTTAGCAATCTAGCTGCATTTACACAAGCACATTTCGCAGCTTTTGGGACAATCGGTTGTGGTGGCCCCATATGTCGACATGCACAAGAACGTGCTATCCAAAACAAACCCAGGGAGGTCGAGGGTTGGCTCGTGAGAGAGCACAGAGATAATTTCGGCGATTGGTTGTGTAGACACATGATGCGTCTGAGACAGATCGCACTCGGTTGAAATTGTTGGCTCGTGGACCGTCAACTACAATTCGGACATTCCAAGGATACGACATAAATGGTTTTACATTTTATACAAGAGCTCAAGATAAAAGAGCACCAATCAAAATAGCGGTATCCGTGATAGATGCCTATGACAAAGAATGGAAATAGGCAAACCTACTACGGATTCATAGAAGAGATTTGGGAGCTTGACTATGGTCCTTTGAAGGTCCCTCTTTCGGTGCCAATGGGTCGACTTCCGTGGCGTGAATATCGACAAGTACAGCATCACTACCGTGGACCTCAAACTCGTCGGATCTGAGAAGAACCATTCGTACTTGCTAATTTCGTGACACAAATCTTCTATGTAATCGGCCGGCTAACAAGGAGCGCCACGTGGTTATTCAAGGAAAAAGAAGGATTGTCGGAGTTGAGAATGTTGTCGACGAGGAAGAGTACAACCAATTCGATGAGCTTCCCCTTTGGAGAGGACGTTGACCTAAGTACCATGGAAGAGCGATGACGAAGTTACATACATACGCCGCGATCATAACGAAGGTCGAGTCGTAGTTTAGTTGTAGTAATGAAATGTATGCTTTCTTTTGTATGAACGACATGTTTATTTTCTCATATGTAACAATTAATGTAATATATGCAATAATGGAAATTGAGGTTATGCTTTCTTTTTATCAAATTGAAAGTGTTACTGCATTTGGATTTTTGTGATTTTGACTGCACTTGAATTTGTTCGAATTTGACAACATCTGTGGTTCAATTTGACAGCATTATTTGATTTTAGGAATATTAAAACAATTAAAAAGTTAGCAATCTGATTTTTATATGAAGCTGAGAACTACTTCAAGAATTTCAGGTTTCAGGAGGAGAAAAACTACTTTCAAGATCAAATTTTAACAGAATATGGGCAAAGAGCTTATCACTGCCGGTTGTACAATGGACCGGCAGTAATATTCCACTATCACTGCCGGTTGTATATTGGCCCGGCAGTAGTATTCCACTATCACTGCCGGTTGTACAATGAACCGGCAGTAGTATTCGCACTATCACTGCCGGTTGTACATTGGGTCTTAAGGTGATATATCATTGCTGGTTGGTATGACCAACCGGCAGTGATATTCCACCACTATAAATAAACGCGCGCCTTCCTCTCATTTACATTAGCCCTAGCCCGCCTCTCCTCTCACTTTTACAGTAGCATTGCCGCCTCGAGCTCCTCGACGCCGCGCGCCTCGGAGCACCGCCGTCGGTTCGCGCGAAGCTCCCCGCCGCCGCCTCGACTTCGGGCCGCCGTCGCTTCGCTTCGCGTCGCTTCGCCTCGACCGCTTGCGTCGCCTCGACGACGACGGGCGGCCGCGTCTCCCCACCGTCGCCTTCACCTCCCCACCGCCTCCCCCGCCGCCTTGGTACCGCTCTTGCGATGTGCGAATGTGGTTGTGCAGATGTGAATGTGCGAGATGTGAATGTGAATGTGAATGTGAATGTGATTGTGAATGTGATTGTGAATGTTTCAGATGTGCATGTGCAGATGCTAAGGGCCATCCATTCATTTGGCTTGGGGACCTAGCATGTGGGTATAGTGTTCAAGGAGGATTTGGGACGCAATAGACAATTTGTGACAACTAATCTCAGATTCAAAGGTTCTGCTTGTTGCTCTGTGATGAACTAGGGTAAAAGTATGACCGTAACATTTATCTCTTTGTTTTAGGCCTTGAACTGTAGATCTGTTATTTTTCGAATCATATTTTCTCACAAGACTTGTTATGCTAGCTCGTGTTCGATGCTATTAGAGTCTGTCACCGGTGACACCGTGTCTTCTGTGCAGACTTGATTAGTTTGAATCGACGCGAGTCCCAAGTCCCAAGTCCATTTCAAGCGAGCATGTCTCCTCATGGCTTCCCTTCTCGGTTCTGGACGCCTCGTGACATCCATGCTTCTTGAACTTGCAGGGCTTATTTTTTTAAAATCATTTTAGTGTGGAATATATTCTTAAGAATATATGAATTTTTCATATTATTTTTTCATTTCGAGATGTATATGTATCATGTGATTTTTTCTCATGTATAAGTATCATTTTAAAGTTACATGTGCATATTTTGGATTGCTAGGAATGGCCTCGAATCAAGGACAAGTGCCGAGGAGTTCGCCCTCGAATGTAGACGGTAGGAGTGGGTAGCCAAAGTGGCTACTTGAACCTCAGGATATTGATATGGAGCAACCGACGCCTGACCATGGACCAAACCGACGCCTCGCTATGGGCCAAGTCGACGCCATCGCTATGGACCAAGTCGACGCGACTAACATGGGCGAGGTAAAGTATTAGTACGCCAGATTCCCAAAATATTGTAGGGTCATACGACTAATAACAAGATCCAATTGTAGGCTCAAACGTCGGGTGAACAAAGCCGTACAAGCAGTCGTCGGGCCGAGCAAGATGCCTAAGGCGTTCACAACATACTCCGGCTCTCTAAGTCGGGAAACTGCTATACCACGCGTCGGTGGCGCCGACAGGATACCTGCAGAGTACTTGCTAGGGATAACGTGCCCATCGGCTATAGATCATGGACCGCCATGAAGGTGATCGATGGGTGGTTCGATGACTGAAGGACTCGTTATGGGGCAAGCTAAAACAAGTATTCCATTTCCCCAAGGGTCGAGTTGGTTGCAAAGAAACGTGCACTAAGTACCATGTGCACATGCTGGAAGAATTGGAAGACTCAACTGAATAAGACCTATGTGAAGAAGAATGTCACGCCAAATTTTAACATGTTTCTAAAGATAAGGGAATTTTGGAAGGACTTTGTGGAGTACAGGAATTCTGAAGAAGCCCAGACAGTGAGTCAGAAGAACAAGGCTAATGCGGATAAGAATATATACCCTCACACACTAGGCACTGGTGGCTACGTGAAGAAAATACCTGTATGGGATAGGCGCGAATAAGAGCTAACCTCAAGGGCGCATACTCTGCGACGGCCGAGTTCATCGATCGATCAAAGCACCGTTGCTTGGGAGGGGACTTTGTCTCGAAGATGGCGGCTTGAGCTTCAGAGCGATAGAGGCCAAGGCGGTGTCGCAGAAAATATCGATGCTCACGTGGAGTCTTCCCAAGGGCTTTTCGAGCACGAAGGAGAATGATGAGTCGATTGTTGCCTGGGTAACAAGGAGCATCTGGCGCACCCGAGGAGTTGGTTTGGTGCCGTGGAAAGAAGGCTTCCCGGTGGCGCGATCGTTGGCCTGGCGTAGAAAAGAATAAGAGAAGATGAACTGCGAAGTCAAATACAAGATCTTTGTGGCAAGAGCGTTAGAGGAAGAAGAGAGCGGTGGATCACTTTGTGGAGCAAGCAAGACTGAAAGCTCTCGACTCACGCATCGCCACTCGATGGCGACCCTCGGAACCTCGACCACGGTGTTCTTAAGAGCATTGCAAGCGCCCACAACGATTCCGGAGAGCATCGAGTCCATTTTCCGATGGATGACATCACGTAACCGACACCGTGCAAGCTGCATTTGTCCGCACATGGCATTACCATCAAGGTGGCCGATGGCGGGGCTTGGCCATGCGCCTCGCAGTTCCGTGACCGCCGCCTAATATCACGGGATTCGCCAGGTCGAAGTAGACAAAGTAGTCCGACAATATCGCAAAATGGAGGTAGAGATTCTGGCGAGGACGGAAAAAACAAACTTGGAGAAAACGTGCATGGCTTCCTCGCGTGGCGCAAGAGCTTGATTATGTTCGCTCGGACGATGAGGCCGATAACGGCGATGATGATGATGAGCCGACTCTCCACACGCAGCCCTATCGCCTACGAAAAGTGCAACTCCTCCGCCGGCACCAGTTAGGACAAGTCCAACTCCTCCGGCGGCACCATCCACAAAAGGACCAACTCCTCCGCCGGCACCAGCCAGGAAAAGTCCAACTCCTCCGCCGGCACCATCCAGAAAATGTCCAACTCCTCCTCCGTCACCAGCCAGGAAAAGTCCAACTCCTCAGCCGGCACATAAGAAGAGTCGAACATCGGCACCATCTCGAAGTCCGCATCGCCTTGTACCAAATCTCGGTCATCTGTGAAGGCAAGACCTCCGTAAGAAATTACCGGCCGATATGATCAAGAAGAACGTAAAAGAGCAAACGAAGGTCGAGGTAACATCTCACTTCCAAAAGGTGCCATCACCCGAGAAGACTAAAGTCGATGCTAATGCGCAGGAGTTTTTCTTGAGTATGGCAAAAGCCAAAGAGACAGGCGGGCTTCTGAACCTTCGGAAATGTCGGACTATGAGCGCATCTCCGTAAAGCAAAACTTGAAGATGGCTAGTGCCGAGGCGCCGATGTCGCAAGCTCAAAAGATGTCGCTAAACAACGTCGTAATTACGAGCTAGGTCTAAGCCGAAGTACATTAAGGGCAACCGATGGCTCCCTGAAGATTTGAGAACCTAACAACAAAATTGCGGCAGCGCCCATCAAGATTACATGCAGCGGTGCCAAGAGGGTATGTGGGCGATCCGGTGAAATACAAAGATTCGGATTTTCACAATGGGGATGGCATGTTCGTTAGAGTTTCGCAAATTGTATATGTTGTACGGCGGATGCTGATGCTCGACGTCCATTGGTCGACTATGGACTTTGTAAGTCTCTATTTATATTATTGTATATTCTTCTACCATTCAATCAGATGTCTAACTTCTTTTTTACATATGTAGAATGGAGATACTGATTATGTGCAAAAAATAAGGATGAAGATTTAGGATTTCTCGATCCGGGGCTAGTTAACGAGACCTCGTCCGTGATAACCCAAAGTTTGTTGAAGACTATTTATTTAACACTTTCTTCAAGCCGAGAAAGAAAACCTCCGTACTTGTACCCTATAACTTTCAAAGACGTATTACCCTACTTCTAATATTGTTTTACTATTTTTGCGGACACTGTGGGACTAATAGGTCAGTGTTAACATATATGTCTAGTTATCTTTGGGTCCTCCTCGTCGTCGAAGTTAGAAGCTAGCGGGGTTTATGTCTTGGACTCGTTGAGAAAAGAACTTCGTGAGTATGAACATAATTTTTGGAAGATGATGAACAGTAAACTCGATCGCTATGCTATTGCTCTAGTAATATTTTATTCTATTGTATTTAAGGTTAATTACTATTTAAAATCATTCACAGCAAGATTCACATGGTATTGCAAGAAAGGTGGTCCGCATCTTCCCTACAGACAACTTTCAAAGTAATAACAGACTTTCCATGCATGAGACAGACCGGAAATAGTTTATCGCATACTACGATGTACAAATTTACATTCAATTGTCACGAAGAGTGTCGGCTATAACGGCCATGGTATATAATTACACATTCATGCCTACTTTTCTTTCATTTAACATCTATCATCATTAATTAAATTTCTCTTTTCTTCAATAAATGGCGCTCCAAGTCGAGAACCAATCGATTCATGTCGAAAGAAATTTTAGCAATTCAAGAGCATATCGCCGATTCATTGTGAACATGTCATCGATCCAAAGGGCGAGTTCCACGACGGAAGCTTCGATCTAAAGTGAACGAGATGTACTCACACTACATTTATGAACAGACTATTAATTGTAAAAACTAAATATTGTGATGCTTTAATATATTTTAATTATGATCTAACGACGCTTCATATACTATATATTTGAAGGCAACATATCATGTGCACACAGGCCTTCCTGTGTACACATCGTGCACACCAACTAATAAAAGTCACGAAAACTACGAAAAAATTTGTAGATGTATTCATAGATTACTCTATGCAGGTTCAAATTCAATACATATGAGGACTTACAAAAACTCATTTTGTAAGTCCTCATATGTATTGAATTTGAACCGCAATTTTATACATAGGTAGAGTAATCTATGAAGTACATCTACAAATTTTTTCAGACTTTATTGTCTCGCCGGTTTGTTTAGGAACCGGCAAAGGATATACACAGATCACCGTCGGTTCGTCGTATAAGCCGGCGAGATATACATATATCATCGCCGGATTCTAGGTTGAACCGGCAGAGATAGTTAAGTATCACCGCTGGGATGCTAGTGTAAACCGCAGAGATAATCTAATATCACTTGGGTTGTATAATAAACCCAAGAAGGATATCTATTATCACCGCCGGTTCTCGGTAGGCAAAGTGATAACCCGAGTATCATCGCCGACCAATGATCGGCGCCCATAACCTAAAAGTAATGGCGTGACGAACCGGCAATGATGACCTATTCTCGTAGTGGTGGATGTGGCTGCCCCATCGGCCCTACCGCATAAGAAGTTGTGTGGTCTGTTGTGTCATCTAGAGCCATCCTTGGTGCACCCGGTTCATAGTGAATCGAGCCACTGATGTGTGGGCCTCACGTGTCAGTCGAGATGTTGATTCTTTTTCCCTTTTTCTAGAAAATCTAAAATTCTAGCCAATCAGAGTGCACCACATCTTAACCCTTTCAATTTCTCTGATTTTTTATCCGAGCCACTTCAAGAGTCTATTCTCCTTCATTCAATTCAAATTTCTAAATTCAATCTCTACTTTCTAGTACCATTCTTTTCATTGTTTTTGAATTTTATTTGTATTTATTTATTTATTCTCATTTCACGTGTAGACGATGTCGTCGAAGCTCAACCAAATCAACAGATGGAGGTAGAACTAGCAGCGTACAACGAAGGCAAGTCTTCCTTGTCTATGTTGATCTCAAATTTATAAAATGCTTACGTTCTTTTAAATTATGCATACTTACTTTAATGTAATGTACTTTAAATATAGCCTTAAGATCTCGTTAAATTCAAGAATTGTTATACCCTCATTGGTATTAATCATATCAATCCATTGTCACCTTAGATGATATTAGCTATTTTATTTGGTTATAACCAGTAGAGTAACATGGGACGATAGAATTGCTTAGTCCAACTTAAACATTTTGTGTTATATTAGTATGAGAATCATTTCAATCATTGTTTGAACTCCTTTGTAAAGTTGCGGCAATTGGTATTGTTGCTATTATTTAAATAAAATAAATTGTAAAAATAGTTTAGATGGGGCGGATGGATTGTATGACGGGTGTAGGAAGCATGAGACTTTATAAAATGAATGTCCACCCTAGTCAATTAAGGACTGAAGCGTGTGTTACCATTGACCGAGCACTACTATACAACAAGTCTATATGGGTATGACCTGGCTAACTAATTTGTGCATCTCGTTATTAGCTTCGTTGGTTGGTGGAATGTGTGCCAGATGGAGGCAGGCGCAAGAGGGAACTTCTGACTTGGTGGATCGAACCCTTCAGCGGTGAAACCTTAGCGAGCGAGGTTAATAGCGGGGTTGTATATTTTAAAGGCCATATCATGATCTCTCTACAGCACATAAAAGGAAATGCACTAATATCGATTGCACAAAGAGACGATCATATCTTGTGGGTAAAGCTGTACGCACTCTACAGAGTTAAAATTACTTATGTAGTCATGCCCACGGTCAAGGACGAGCGAGGTACGCTTGCACATTGTAGAATTTTTATGGTTTTGTTTTAAATAAAAATGGTGGTTTGCAAATCCGTGAGTGGATGGAACTCTCGGGTTGTGGTTTGGTGGTTGGAGCCAGTCAGGTGGTTGGAACCTGTTTTAGTTGTCATATCAAGTTCAATTATTACAACTACATTTGGTCAAATGATACTTTGTGAAATTAATAGTCATATTTAACGTTAAACATTACTTTATGGTTTATGCTAAATGAGCCATATTAAGCCTTCAATTGTTTAGCCTTGTATATAGTTTTCATGCATTATGTTTTGAAGACTTGTGGAGTATATTTTATGCTCATTCTTGCAACATCCTAACTTTCCATAGAGGAGTCCACAAAAGAAGAAGGTGACTATGAGTTCTTTGCTTGTTGTTATGACGAAGGCAATCCGGATTACTAGGATGCATACCTTAATTGATTGCCTGTTGGGCAAATGGATGGGCTTATGTTGTTGATGTTATTTCGTTTTTGCTGCTACTTTGTTAAACTCAAGCAATGAGGCTACTTATTTGTAATGGTTGGCCATAAGGTTGATAGCTTTATTAATATTATTTGATTCGTGATATGGATGTGTTGTCATCACTATTTCCACTATGTGCACTAGTTTGATTCTAGACTAGTGCAATTATACATAGAAGGTTCTGATTTAGAAATCCGGTCCTGACAGGTGGACTGTCTCAGCAAGTCTTCACATTTCATTCCCATTCGCACGATAAACAACAAGCGAGTTAGCTCCTATTTATGTGCAATAGATTGTGAGGTTGCATGGTGTGCCAAGACTATTTTTTTTATCGAGATGCCAAATTTGTCTCTATGTTTTGAAAGAGTTTGCGAAGTGCCTTGGGCATGCAGCTTCATCTTACCATTGCTTTTCATCCTCAAACAAATAGCTAGTATAAGTATACCATTCAGACCCTACAGGATATGCTCAGATTTTGTGTTTTTGCATGGAAAGGCAGTTAGGAGGATCATTTGGCACTTGCTGAATTTGTCAACAATAATAGCTACCACTCCAATATTCGAGCCACTCCATTTAAAGTGCTATATGGGTGGAAGTGTACATCACACCTTTGTTGGGGTGTAGTTGGGAAGAAGGTAGTTCTAGGTCCCAATTGGGTTCAGTAGATCATTAACCGATTGGCAGAGGTTAGGCAAAACCTTCTTGTAGCTCTGAGTGGGCAGAAAAGCTATGCTGATATGAGAAGGTATGGATTGGAGTTTGAGGTGGGCGATTAGGTGCTTCTGAGGGTGTCTCCCACCAAGGGTATTATTCGTTTTGGCACCAAGTGAAAGCTTAGCCTGAGGTATGTTGAACTATTCCCTATCTTGGCATGAGTCAAGAAGTTGGCTTATCGATTAAGGCTTCCCAAATCCTAGCGAGGACACAATGTGTTCTATGTGTCCATATTGATCAAGTTCTTGCATGACCCAAAGTATGTCGTTAGGGATGAAAACGGATCGGATATCTCCCGCTCGATCCGGGACCGAATCCGGTCGGGACCGGATCCGGATACTTGAATCCGGATTCGGGATCGGATCCAGAGCATCAAATATCTGGTAAATCCGGGACGGGATCCGGATATTCGGATTTTTTCTATTCGGATATTCGGATTTTTCCTATTCAGATATCGAATCAAATATTCGGGTCAGATATTCGGATCGGATATTCGGATATTAGCAAGGCCCAACCTATTTTCACTAATTTTTTTCCATATCAGCCCATTTATATTAACAATTAGTTCGTTCTATTGATTCTTAAGTAGCATATTCTTTCTACGACGTTTTTCGAGTTTGATTGATATATAATTTGTTACTATAGTCATGTAATCATATGGTTTTAATTCAATATATATTGCTCTATATATGCGTGCATTATCTATATATCTTTATCCGTTTTCGACCCAAATCCGTCACATATCCATCCCATATCCGTATCCCGAATAACCCGAATCTGTATCCGCATCTGGCTAGCCCGTATCCGGTTCCGAATCTAGGAAAAAAATATGGGCTAGGATACGGGAAGAGTAATATCCGCCCGTATCCGATCCGTTTTCACCCCTATATGTCGTATTGCTTGAGCCATTGGTAATTGAGTAGGAACTCACCTTCGAGTCCCGATCAGTGTAGATACTAAGGGAGTCAAAGCAGGTATCGAAATAAAGAACCCTAAAGTATGTTATAGTATTGTGGTCACATCAAGCTTAGTAGGATGCAACCTAGGAATTGGAGTCTCACATGTGTGAGAAATATCCATAGCTGTTTATGTCGGGTATTTGATGTGATTTATTTCCATGTTGATTACATTATCGTGTAGTTGGCGAGTGTAAAAATTTGGGGTCAAATTTTGTTGGGGAGGGGAGGGGGAGAATGTGATAATTCAAAAAGGGATAATTCATACTATATCACTCCATTCATTGGCACTTCAGGAAATACCACTCATTGTTTCAATGATATGTAGGTCCAGGGGCCATATGTTCTAGAGACAATGAGTGGTATTTCTTGAAGTGTTTAACTTTGGAGTGGTATAGTATGAATTATCCCATTAAAAAAGGGGGCACTATGGGTCGTGATGCAGGCTGAGTCAACCTTGACATGCGTGCCAAGTGGGCCGTTGTGCTATTCACCACTCACCGAACATGCCCACGTCATGCCCTAGCCATGCCCCAAAGACCATTCCCTTGTTTTTTCATGTTCTTCGTCAAACCATACATCCAATCTAAGATCTGTTCATGTCACCATGTGTAGGAAGTGTCGAGGATCTTGGAGGATGTGATGCGGGAGTTTTAGAAAGCATAACGGATCTTTGGGACACAGGTATAAACCTTAGATCATCATTGATCATATTGGTGCCATAGTGGAGTGTTTTAATGGTTGATTCATTGTTAGATGTGGTGGTCACTAAAATGGGTTTTGGTATATATCTATTTTTGTCCAATAGTGGGGCCTATATTGGGTCAATGTTTGGGGTAGCTATGGTCATTTTCATGGCCTGTGGAAGTTGTAAAAATATAGATTTCTATCTAAAATTTAATTAGAATATAAGAATATAAAATTTGGTTAAGCAGTTTGAAAATTATGGGTTGTAGAAGCTTTCTGCCAACTAATCGATCGCTATTAAGAGCATCATGGTAATCTGCTTATTAGGTCTAGCTTATGGCCGAATTAAATCATGCACATAGCTAGAGAAAGCTAGATAATTTTCCCTAGATTCCAGATGTGCTATGATTTACTATGTTTGGAGCTGTATAAAAAGAGTTGTAAAATTGTGAAATCTGTTGTGCAATCAAAAACAACAGATCGGTCTTTAGGGCTAGAAACAAGGGGTTAAATAAGTTAATTGTAAAATATGGATAAATAGAAAATTTTAGATTATCTAGCGTGGTCTTCATAAAATATATGATTTGATATATTTGGGCTCTTGAGCTAGAAGTTATAGTCTTCTGCTGAGAGAGAATTAAGTGCGGAGATGTGCGTAGGAGCGATGTTATTATGATTTATGTATATACTGTTATGGCATGATTTTGATATAGTTTACCTACTATTGGAGGTGTCACTTTGGGTTTGGCTTCATTCACTTGTCACTCCTTTTCACGCTATTAAAAGGTAAGTGCATGGTAGAATGTTAGATAGTTTGTGAAACTATTTTATAATGATTATGGATGATTTATGATGTTAATTTATAAGTATTTTCATATTGTTGATTTATTATTGTTAATTCATCTAAACTGATTAGCACAACATGAGAATGGTGAATAACACATTAAAAAGGTAAATGTGGCATCATATACATCGTGAGAAAGAGATAGATGGTCCAAGTGGCATCTATAGCCTACAGAGTGGAGGCAATTCCACAGGAGTGGGAAGATAAAAAACCTACTGAAGTAGGCACTCTATGGGAGTGGAGGTTAGACTTCATATAAAAAAGAATAGGATAGGACCCTTGTCGGCGTATTTCCTCGACAACTATTCTCTCTGGACGGAGTCTGGGGTTCGATAGAGGGGGTCTTCGCGGAAGGACGCCTACGGGCTCTCTCGAGGGATCCACATAGACAGAAATCCAAGAACACACCAGTGTTTACCTAGGTTCGGGCCCCCGATGTGGGCAATAGCCCTACGTCCTGCTTGAGCTCTTGTTAAAGTATTTTGAGTGGATTACACCATTCGCTCGATCCTCGCTCTCTCTGGCTTCTTCTTTTCTCTTGCTCTCTGAATTCTCACTTCGTCTTCTCGTCGAGTCCTCGTCTCTCGGTCCCCTTCCCCCATGTACTGAAGCTCTCTTATATAAGTCGGGTTGGCTCGGGCAAGTGGGAAGGATGACATCACACTGATTACACTTCATTTATTACACCAGTCGCTGTAGCCCCATCCCCTGGCCTCATTCTTTGCACCACCGTCCAACTCCGCCCGGTCCGCCCGGGAAGTGACTTGTATGCGATGGGTTAGGTGCAGGACAATAGAGGGATAAGCTATCTTGCCGTTAGCAGAGCCACGCACATTCAATGGTTTTGACATGGTGTGTCGGGGGAGAAGACTCCGAGGCAAAGCCCCCTCCACTCCTTCGATGTACGCCTCCATGCCTGACTGCTAGCGGACCCCCGAGTACCTTTTGGCTTCGTCGGCCGACCACACGGGCCGACCACGTCGGGGCTGGTCACCCACTCGCCAGTCGCCACGGCCGCCGTCGGCGTCAGGGCCTGTCGCCGCGTCGTTGCCGCATGGCGTGGTCGCCAGCGTTCGGGCTCGATCGCCCTTTGCCACCGGGTTGCCACAAGGCACGATCGCCTATGTCGGGGCTTGATCGCCCACTTGCTCGCCAGGCTGCCACGCTTCGGCACTCATGACCCCTCCTGACCATGGCGGAGAAGGTACCCCGGCGTAAAGTACGCCGACAACCCTATATGAAAAAGAACACACAATGAGTGGTTCAAGGATGGGTGGACACTCCACTATATCGGTATAAACTAAAGAGAGAGATGTGTATGGGCGTTTGCATCCTTTTATAGAAAAATAAAGTTACCTCGAGCAACTTGGAGAATGGTATAAATGAGTTAATATTGATGGAATCGCTATTGCTTACTATTTTATTATGTACTTTCTGAGTCTTGAACTCACCCTTACTTATTTAATGTTTTACGTGATCGTTGAAGGTGGCATATATGGGATGGGAGTAGCGCTAGGAATTTACTTGACACATCGTCACCCATAATTATTTAGTATCTACAATCATTCTTAGAATAATGAAATATTAGTTGGTTTAGTGTTGAAATTTTATATCATCTTTGGTCATGTGTACTTATTCAATTTAATATTTAAATGAGAAGTTTAGTTGTTGTTTATTTATCCTACTTCATCATCAATGCCAAAAAGGTAAGGATAGCTCTCGGACGCATGTGATCTCGGCGAACCCAAGTGCGAAAATTTGGGCGTGCTTGGGTGCATGGTTCTAAGTTTTATCTTTTTTATATTGTTTAGATGTTTATGGAACTAATTATATTATTAGTTTAACTAGATGTGATAATTGTTTAGAATGCTTGATAAAATTATACTTAGGGTCATGGTAAAAGTGATGAAATCTGTTAATGGTGATAATAACTTGAGCATGTATGGTGTTACATGAGTACTAAGAATAATATAAAGTTCTCTAGACATGTGAAACGTAGGCTTAAATCTATTAGAAAATTGAGAAACTCCATAGTAACTGCTGTGAATTATATTCATACTGAGAAAAAATAATGTAGATCTTTTTACAAAAGGGCTTGCAATGAAGGCGATTTACGTTGCATCTATAGACATGGGTGTGAGGCCCATTTGAGTTACACCATAATGGTAATCCATATCTTGCTGATCAAAGATATCATGAATTAGGTAATGGAAAAAAATAAGTTGATGTTGTAATAAGATAGTATATATTACTAAATTGTACCCTGTGTCCTAATAGCAATGTTCTAAATAGCTACTTATAGCTATACTATAGTTATGCTATAGCTTTTTTGGACCCAAAATATGAAGCTACGGGATAATATTCTGCTATATTAGCTATAAATGCTATAACTAGTGATAGCTCCGCTATTTGGTGCAGCTTGTAGCTTGCGATAGCTTTGCTATCCTACATAGCTACCCATGGGTCAAAACAAATGCATAGCTTGTACCAAGGGCCTATTTTGAAATCCAACATTACTAAAATACCCAAATGCATCTCTTTTTTTGAGAAAAAATAGGAGGGAAGATCCCTACTATCCCAAATGCATCTCTTATAAGCTTGAATTGTGTGAAAACCTAGTAAAATGCCCCATCTTGCCCTTTTTAAATAATCCAACATCCATATTTCTCAGTGATTAAGTACATTTAAGAACATTGTAATATGGTTATTATTTATGATCTTTTGGACATGTACTAGTTTGTTTGTTGATTCCAAACTTGACTCATATTCTTAACATAAAAATATAAGTACCCTCTGAAGTACCATATTTTAATGATTTGTTTGGAGATGACTTATATTATATACATATTTATTTTTTAAAAATCTTTTAATACTAAAAACATGATGAAGGATAGCTGCTATAGCTTTTTTGGGACCTTGCCGTGAAGCCATGAAAATCGTGATTTAAAACCTTGCCTAATAAACAAAGTACTCTCAACTGTATGGAAGGTTGGCTTAAAACCTTAATGTATTCTAGTGTCAAATGAGAGAAAAAAGTATTGGCCTACATAATCTATATAATAAATACACCTACTTGAAGATAATTGTGATGTTGCAATTCACAAGAAGAGGGCATTCTCTAGAAAGCTCATAAGTAGATAAGGGACATGACCATATAACACTTGTTGAGGCATGGTTCACTGGCAGCCTAGTATTAATTCTGATTTCAAGTGAAGTCTGATAATGAAAGTTGTTAATTCAATGCATATTCAATGCATAATCAGGCTAAGCGTAGTCCATTTATCGCTACGAGAGTATGAATCTTGCTAATCTAGGTGCAAAGTCAACTCGTATCATGTGACTTGTGACGAGCGACCACTCTGCGTCATAGAGCGTCTCTTGGCACATTATTCCACATTTTATTTTGTTAAATTATGCAATTTTCTCTCTATTAATTTTGTTTAAATGTGATTTAAACATCTATTTCAATTGAAATTAATTGACATAATGCTATCGGTTACTAGTGAGTAATTGTTATATTTAATTGATATAATTCGTTGTTATATTTAATTGATACAATTCATCTGTTACCAGTGAGTAATTGCCATATTTAATTGATATAAGTTGTTGGTTACTATTGAGTAATTGCCGTATTTAATTGATATAATGTCGTTAGTTACTGGTGAGTAATTGACGCGCGCTATATAAGGACCTAGAGACGTCCAAGCCAAAAGACACACCGAATTCGTATTTCTTTCTTCTCTCTTTTCTTTGGATTGTTGTATTGTGGTGTTGAGCAGCTGAATCTCGACAACCTTCCTTCTCGGTGCACACCAGGAAGGAGGGTGAGCGGTATCTTCGAGCTATTGCATCTGCATGATTGCTCTGCTTCTTCTTTGACCTCGACTACCTCATCGATCATGTCTATGCTGCTTTCTGTTCTTTATCAATTCCAATTGTAAGTTGTTCTATGATCGATCAGCTCCATTATTTTTAATTCTTAAACATATTTAGAAGTACAATGACTTGTGATTGGTCGGCTCCATTATACTTGTAATTTTTACATATATTCAGAAGTATAATGCATTGCTTATTGATTTATGTACCTCCCTCTTTTAAATTAAAATAAAAAATAAAAAATATTGCGCATATATGGAAGGCCTCCATCTGCGGCTCCAGACTTGGCCTGTCTCAGCTATCTCGACACGGGTGACGTCATACTTCTCGGTGGCGTGGGACCAGATAGAGATGGTATCGAGCTCACGTACGTGTCTTCCGTGGGTCGTACGAGAATATAAGAATATATCGTACTGGGAACATCGTATAGATGGCAGTACTCTTTTCGATTTGCTACTGCTAGCATTTCGACTCCGTTTGTGTTTTCTTTGTTGGGCTGGGCTGGGCTGGGCTGGGCAAGTTTTGATTGTGCCGGTGACAAATTGTTTACTGCCAAAATTTTGCACATGGTTGATTGGAAGCTAGGTCGTGGCGCCAAAGTGTGTCTTCCCAGTGTAGGTGAGAAATTTTGAGTAACTTTTCTTCAATTGTTGCATGATTTCATCGTGGTGAAGCGTTGATTCTTCTCTCCAAGAAGCTTATCGTAATGCTAACCGCTAAATACGGTGGTTAAGAACAAAAAATTCCATGCTGTGCCTTGTGGATTCATGCTGTTTCTGGAGTATACATTTATATATTGGAAGGTGTTTCTACGCAGAACTGTTAAAAGTTGTTTAAAAATTAAAGCATAGATAAATGATAGATGATGATTATTTACTCTTTCGTTTGCTTCAAGATTTACACGTTTGACCTATCCGAGCACATTACATAGTTGGGTAGCACTCGGTACGGGGAAAATATCCCAAACTATATATGGTGGCAAGCACTTCTCTTAGCATTAATAGATAGTGTGTCACGGGACAGACACAATTTCTTTTCTTTTTCTTTTCTTTTTACAAATGAAATGTCGCTTTATACTCCATATATTAAGATCGAAAGATTTTTCGGCCAGCGCGGGTGCCCACATCGACCCCAGCTGCCCCTCGCGCGACGCATGCCCGCGCGAATCACATGAGTCGGCTTCCGGCCCTCTTGCGCGGTCCACGTCGGCGCTCACCCTTCCTCCTCGCACGACGTGTGCCCCGCGTGAGGTGCACTCACTCCGCTGTAGCTGCACACTTGGTTGGCCATGCCCCTTCGCTAGAGGTGGGCACTTGCGCCGGCTTTTATCGAGTCAGTCTGAGGTATGACAGTATGGTCCAGTTCAAAGTCCTATCTACCACGAAGTGGGTCATGCTAGGCCGACATGACACTGTAGCACGGGCCATACCGGGGCGAAAACTAGGCACGGCGAAAACCAGGCACGATAGGTGGCACTACCCGGCACGATACTGTAGCATGGGCCATATCGAGCTCGATGACCTAGGACATAAGGTAGAAACCTAGCAAAAAGGTCACCGACTCATATAGCATGAGTGCCATTAATGTACCCAGCAACATGGACGCCACCCCACTGCCGACACCTGAGAGAGATAGACAAAAGTGGGGGAAGGGGAGAGTTGAGAGAGATTGAGAGATGATGCAAGAAGTTACTCTCTTGCTAGTCCCTCTCAATCTTTCTTAGCTCTCTCTTTCTCACACCCGTATCTCTCAGTCTCTCTCTCTCTTGCCCGTCTTTCCCAATCTCTCTCGGCTATCTCGCTCACTCTTTTTCTCGCCCATTGCCCTCTCTTGCTTGTGTTCAGTATATCCCCCTCGCACTATGTAACCGGTCAAAAATAATAATTTTCATTCTTTTTCTATAATATTTGCATCCACTATCTCAACTCCATATGTCGCCAACTTTTTTCTCTCATTGCAATAGTGCAAATAGACCGAATCTGAGTCAGCATGGTACGGCACGGTGAGCACGACACGACACGATGAGCTAGGACAGCACGACACAACATGTTAAGCACGATGAGCTGTCGCGGCCTAGCACGATTCAAACACAAAACACGACGAACTCATGTACGCCCACCTCTACCCTTCACCGATATCCCCGACCGCCTCAGGTACTCCCTCTTCACCTCCCCGCCATGCCCTACCTCCCCTCCCTCGCCGACGTGCACCGCAGCCTCAACCTCTTTGACAACCCCCAACCTGTCGCCTCCTCCCACACCTCTCCTTCCTTGACATCCTCACCAATAGCGCGCCGGGGGAGGTCCAACGCGCGTTGGACGGTGCCGCTCGTCCAACGCGCGCTCGATCGTTTGATCGTTGATGCGCAAACTTCCCCACGCGTCTGAAAACCACGTCGGCTCGGCTCGCACAGGTGTGCTCCGCGCCGCTGCTGGCCTTCACGCGCGGCTCCGAGCCTGTGATGGTTTTGGTGGTTACAGCTGATGGAGTTAGATTACGCGTCAAAAGGCTAGCCCATCTCGGTCTGCCACGGGGCCCAGCATCCAAAGAACTACCACGTAGGGCCCAGCTGCAGGAAAGGGACCAGGCCGTGCGTCGTGGGGCAGTCCCGCCACCAGATTGGCGCCGGCGTTGCGCACGAATCGCATCGCATGCAAACAGTTCAACTGGAACCAAAATCTCCGCTGGATGACTTTTTGAACTATTCGTGCTAGGATTAGGATGAAGAAGTTAACTAATGGTCTTCGTCAATTCATACTGAAGAAGACAGGAAAATAACCAGCTAACTGTTGAGAATGAATATGAAAACAAGATGAAGATGTTGCTAAGAAAGATCCAATTATGCATATGTACCTCCAATTAAGCTGGACAGCAACTCTGCATTACAAGAATACTGCTACATAAAACTACACAAATTTAACCTTCCTAAATAACACCCAGAACTGGTTAAACCTACAAACCCACAACGAGGACGTACTACAACTTAGTTCAGGCTGGTGGCGACTTGGACCTGGGGGCGGCCCTGTCCTTGCCGGTCTGAATCAGCGAGGCGGCGCTAAGGTCGGGGATGGCCGCACGGTTCACCGCCACCGCCGTCGTATTGTTGTATTTTTTCAGCTGGTGTCTGTCAGTCTCAGTGTTGGGCGTTTCATTTTTCGGCACCAATTGAGAAGATAATTGAGATGCTGTTGCTGCTACATTTTTAGAAAACAGAAATGAGGGCATATAAAACTAAAAATAAACCATATCCAGTCATTGCATCAGGGCATATAAAATTTAATTCCCATACTTTATTCCTGCATCCTACCCAAATCATCGTTGTCTTTATAGTAGGAACATATATGACCAAATTGTCCACTACTTGAACCTCCTATATTTGAATGAGTCATTGAATTTAAAAGATCTATGGAAGATCCATGCATTGGAATTTGTACAGCCTGCATAGCATAATTGAAAATGGTCAAATGAGTGGATCCAACATTAAAAAAAAAGTAAAATGTTGTAACAAACTTACATTGTTTTCTTCGCCAATATGACATGTACGCACAGACACGTTTGAGATTGCAGTCTCTTTCTTTTTTCCTTTCCTCTTCTTCTCGAGACAACTTGGATAACGACGTGATCCTCTCCCTCCATCTCTCTTTCTTACACCGGTTGGATTTACACGTGGTGTCTCGGCGTCTACCTTGGATCTCAAACAGCAGTTGATGCACGCCAACCGTTGTCTTCCAAAACCACTTCTTCCATTTTGGACATAATTTGGATGATTGATTTAGCGAGATGGTTATATGCTAGTTCACTCTGTGATGCAATGAAATTACACGGTGAATACTCTCATCAATGAGCTATAGCGATTTGCCATGTAAGCCGGATGTGGGCTCATTATTCAAGTGACAATCTTTTTCCCACACTTAGCATTCTTCTGCCATCTTTTTAGAAGATACTTTTCAGGAAGTACTTTTATATCATTGAAATCCAAAGCCTTGATGATATGACAACATTGAATTCCCATGAACTCAAACTTAAGACAGGAACAACTCCAGTGATCATTAAATATATCATATTTAATAGTCCGTTGCCGCCGACGTCCATCAATGACAACATAACTATGCACATTGTCCTCTACTCGACAATCTTGTATCATACAGTTGAGAAATCTACCATACTCTTCTTCGAATACTTTATATACACTTGGAGTATAAATGTGTGAAACTTGTTTAAGCATATTGGAAAAAGGAACTTTTGGGGTACCTTGACTTGCCTTGTAATCTGCTACCAACTCACAATGACGTCGATCTTCCAAGAGACGCTCCCAATGATTGAAAAAATCAAGCAACCTTCTCTTTAGATCTAGGTATTTCTTGATGACGCTATTAATGCTCTCACTCCGTTGGGTAGATTTCATATCTGCACAAAAAAATTGTCGACCATACACAAGTGCCCATTTTTCGCGTACTAGAAACAAGTCTGCCAACCATTTGTCACTACATAAATCATATTTTGTAAGCATGTTTTGCCAAGCACCCAAAAACTCTTCTTCATTTTCACAGTCATACACGCAATGACCGAAATCATGCTTAAAATCTTTCAAAACACTGAACACTTGACTGAGATGTTTTGCGGCATTCTGATACATGTGCCACACACACAATCTATGAATAGTGTTTAGCAAGACATTCTTTATTGATGCGCTCATAGCAGCATCTTGGTCTGTCATAATTACCTGAAAATAAAAAATAGCCAAGCATTTAATACAAGTCTTTCATAGTTTACAAATGTAAATATATGAGAAAACAAAATCATCACCTTAGGAGCTTTCCCACTGGTAGCATCTAAAAGAGTCTGAAACAACCATTCAAATGCTGCAATTGTCTCATCATATAACAATGCAGCACCAAAAATCACAGTCTGCCTATGGTGATTCACACCAACAAAAATAGCAAAAGGCCGACCATAGCTATTAGTTTTATAAGTTGTGTCAAAGCAAACTGTATCACCAAAATACTCGTAGTCTAACAATGATTTGCCATCGGCCCAAAATATATTGGTGATTTGATCTTCCGTATCAAGTTGCATTGCATAAAAGAAAGATGGATCTTTTTTCTGACGCTCTTGGAGGTATTGCATTAGTGCCCCAGCATCCCCTAATGCCATATCTTGCTGTCGCTTTGTTTTTAGGTAATTTTTGTAGTCATCAGGAAGAAAACTTAGATGACGTTTGCCACCAACTTGTTTAGATAGAAGCTCATAAGTCTCTTTTGGCTTTATCCCTGAAGCATCAGCCAAATCACCCATCATCATTTGTGCCTTACTAATAATTCTGTGAGACTTCAATAATCTTGTTTTTGATGGGGTTGTGCACACATGATTATGCTCGAAGTCAAAAGAAGTCACTTCATAAGTGCCTTTATTACTCATATTAACTCTCATGTGGGCATTGCATCCAACTCTAGTCTCCATTCTTTCAACTTTCGGTGGGTTTTTAGTTGGATCTCTTGACCTTTGTGTACCTTCTCTTGAGCAAGTGAAACACTTCATTATGCAAACGTTGGCGCTATTCTTCCTATCTTCATTCTTTCTGACGCTAAAACCAACAGTAAAGGCATAATCATTGTAAAACTTGTACGCTTCCTCTATGGTTGCAAATTCCATTCCAACTATTGGTGTTTGTAACTTTTCTGTACCAGTATATTCATCAACAGTGTTGGCATAACTCATATGATTTGTGAAAAATATAGTAAGTAAGATTCATCCTAATCTTAAAAAGTAATAATGACGTGTCTAAAATCACAGAGATAATACCTGGTGTTCGAAACTCTGCTGTACAACCATCTTTTTCTGTTGTGTCATTGATATCGTCTATAAAATAAAAATTGAGATTCATTAAATATCCAGACATCCCAATTTGTATTAGACCAAAAACAGATACAAACCTCTAGGGGAATTATAGTTTTGCATTGTTAATCGAGCACAAATGGCACCGTCAATATAAGCAGACGATCAACGCCGACAATCTGAACAAGGACCATACCATACCAATGCCGATAATCTGAAAAGAGGATAGGAAGATTAATGTGTGATGGATATCGACGCAACAAGCAATATATGAGTTAGGATTAGAGTATCACCTTGAGAAGAATTGAGATGGCAGAGCTTCATGATCGCTCCGTCCAACGCGCATTCGAAATCCCCCGGAGCGGAGAGCGCCGCCGTGACAAAAGACACAACACAGGGGATAGGGCAAGAATCAGAAAGAGTTTTTGTTCGAGTTGAACTGTTTGCATACGATGCGATTCATGCGCGACGTCGGCGGCCGATCTGGCTGCGGGGCCTACCTCCACGACGCACAGCCTAGCACCTTTTCCTGCAGTTGGGCCCTACGTGGTAGTTCTTTGGATGCTGGGCCCTGTGCTAGCCCGAGCTGGGCTAGCCTTTGGATATTTCTTTGCAACATCTTCATCTTGTTTTCATATTCATTCTCAACAGTTAGCTGGTTATTTTCCTGTCTTCTTCGGTATGAATTGACGAAGACCATTAGTTAACTTTTTTATTTCCTTTTGAAAAGGACATAATGCAAGGAGCTGTTTAAGAAATCTCAACTGGTGAGTTTAAAGATCTTGTTAGTACGCATGAAAACTCATAAACATGAAATTCATATGTAACCTTCAACTGTGTATCGAATCATCCTAATCCTAGCACGAATAGTTCAAAAAGTCATCCAGCGGAGATTTTGGTTCCAGTTGAACTGTTTGCATGCGATGCGATTCGTGCACAACGCCGGCGGCCAATCTGGTGGCGGGGACTGCCTCCACGACGCACGGCCTGGTCCCTTTTCCTGCAGCTGGGCCCTACGTGGTAGTTCTTTGGATGCTGGGCCCCGTGGCAGACCGAGATGGGCTAGCCTTTTGACGCGTAATCTAACTCCATCAGCTGTAACCACCGAAACCATCACAGGCTCGGAGCCGCGTGTGAAGGCCAGCAGCGGCGCGGAGCACACCTGTGCGAGCCGAGCCGATGTGGTTTTCAGACGCGTGTGGAAGTTTGCGCATCAACGATCAGACGATCGAGCGCGCGTTGGACGAGTGGGGCCGTCCAACGCGCGTTGGACCTCCCCCGGCGCGCATGCCGGTGCGGAGGAGGTCCGCTAGTTCCTCCGGTGCTACATCTATGACGAGCTGAGGAAG
This sequence comes from Guadua angustifolia, assembly GCA_036346375.1. Lineage (NCBI taxonomy): Eukaryota > Viridiplantae > Streptophyta > Magnoliopsida > Poales > Poaceae > Guadua > Guadua angustifolia. Next base: position 28,747,355 of record CM070502.1, read on the forward strand.
AGGCTCGGGGACTTGTGGCTGGTGGGAGCGGGGAAGGACGGGAAGGAGTGGTTCTCAGTGGAGGAGTTGAGTGCACGGCTCTGGGGCCTACGGGCGATGGACAAGGAGAGGTATAGGGCCTTGTTGTTCCGCATGGGCATCGATGCATGTGACTATCTCCAGCGATTTCCCTTCCCAGAATCCCTTCCCACCCCCTGACGGGAATCCCTTCCCAGATTCCATTCCCTTCCCAGCATGCATCTCCAACAGCATCCCTTCCAGCCTCCCTTCCCATCCCTTCATCCATATTTTAAGCATATACTTTAACCGTCAAAGTTTGTACCGTATTTTATACGAGAGCATATTTGACTTGTTTATGATGTATTGCGTACATTTTTGGAACAAAAAAATTAATTTTATAATAAATGCGGTTGGTTAATATTTAAAAATATGTAATTTGCATTATTGTTAAAAAATTAGTATATACATAATTTTTACATGTGTTGCTTATAGTGCATAAAAAGTAGCATGTGCATAGGTTCCTTGCCTGGAAGGAGCTGTCACTTATCTGACCTTTGGGTTGTCACTTGTCTGCCTTGAGTTGTCACTTTACCCTTTGGCTTGTCTGGAATAGTATCACTTGTCCTGCCTTGAGTTGTCACTTGTCTGCCTTGAGTTGTCACTTACCCACGGTGGCTTGTCTGGAATGAGTGTCATTTGTACACATCGGCTTGTCTGGAAGGAGATGTCACTTGTCTCTGGTGGCTTGTCTGGAAGGGCTATCACTCCCCATTTCCTTCCATGAGAAGCAACCTCCAACATCCTCCACAAAAGAGGAGCGGGATGATGAGATACCATCAACACAACATTGGCTTTGAAGGAGGTTATGCGCAACTCTAACCTCATCTCATTTGAGAGCTAGCAAGAACCATGAGTTCGTTTCGTGGTGTTCCGAGTTTTTCTCGGCGTGCTCATCAACTTATGATCTTTGGAGGAGGAAGGCGATGATCTGCTAATGCGCATTGCCAATGAGGAGGAGGAACTAGCGGCACAAGAAGCGTGCCACGGTGGGGGCTCGGTTCTGGCAGGCGGTGGTGCAAGGACACCTCGAGGTGCGGCGAGGCTATACAATGACTACTTCTCTGAGACGCCGTGTACGGTCACCCATTCTTGAGCGTAGGTATGTGAGAGGTGGTACTTTTGGCTAAGACACCCGCTATTTCGCTGATTCGTGGTATGCCCTTGCAGGTTTCGGATGAGCAGGCACCTCTTCGTAAGGATCGCAAATCTTGTCGAGGCACATGATGATTGGTTCCAGAGAAGAGATGGCGGAAGGTGGGCTTATCTTCTCTTGAAGATGACCTCCGCTATCCGTCAACTAGCATACGGTATCTCGGTGATGCTCTTGGCGAGTATGTTCGTATTAGCGGTATACGACCATTGAAGCCACGAAGAAGTTTGTTGGCCGTAGTCGAGGTATTCAAGGATGAGTACCTCCGAGCCCCTACTCAAGCTGACACGGCGCGTCTGCTTGCCGTTGGGGCGGCGCGAGGATTTCCTGGGATGCTTGAAAGCATCGACTACATGCATTAGAATTGGAAGAATTGCCCGAAGGCATTTCAGGGACAATTTACAGGGCATACTCACAAGCCCACATTAGTTTTGGAGGCTGTGGCCTCATACGATCTGTGGATCTGGCACGCCTTTTTCGGCATGCCAGGTAGCCTCAATGACATTAATGTGTTGCATAAATCTAACGTTCTTTGCAGGTTAACTGATGGTACTAGCCCCCCAGTGAACTACACCATCAACAGCAACACGTACACAATGGGGTACTATCTGGCGGACGGTATTTACCCGAGTGGGCCACATTTGTGAAACCAATTGAGCACTCGAGGAACAAGCGTGTCCATTTGGCGGTGTTCAGCGATAGTCGCGCAGGGCGTGGAAGCGAGCTTTCGATTGTACTACAAGCTCGATTTGCTATTATCGGCGGGCGGCCGGATGTTGGGACCAATCCACCTTACGACATCATGGCGGCATGTGTCATCATGCATAACATGATTATTGAGGATGAGAGGAAGGTCCCCGGGACCTCATTTATGACTTCATGGATGCACCCGTCCCAATCTCACGTCCGTAGAAGGTGTCATCCTCCATTTCATTGAGGCAACACAACAGATCCGTGTTGGAATAAACATCGCCCGACTTATGGGCGACCTTGTGGACCACCTATGGTGCCTTCACGGAGGGTCATAGGTCCTCGTCAAGGTACTAGTAGTATGTGCAATGCAATATTTGTCGATTATGTACTTGCCTAGTCTCTCTTTTCTAGTAGAAATGTCGATTATGTCGCCTTTGTAGCGTAATTATGTTGTAATGGAATAAGCAGTAGCTGTATTAGTTCGACCATGTAAACTAGTTAACCATACATAGTACGCATTGCATTATCCATGCATTACAATGACTTACTTAAGCGGGACACACATAGGTAGCAAAACATCTGACTTGCCAATGTTTATCCAATAGTCATGACCATATCGTCCTCACAATAATCATGACCCATACCTCCGGCAATAATCTCCGCCTTGCGGCGAAGTAGTCACGAAGCCTCGTCCATCATCTTGATATCCATCGCCATGATCCTGTCGTCCTCGGCGTTCGCCGATGGACACCTCCTCACTGAGATGTTCCTCATTGCGCCTCATGATGGACACCTCCTCACGCCATATTTCGACCAACTCCGCCTTGTATTTGTTCATGTGTGTAAACTCATCTCTGTAGATCCCTCCCAATCTTTGGCGAAGAAATCATGCTTTGCACCTCGGCGCGAGCCTTCCTTGCGACATCACGACCAATTGGCCTAGGCAACTCCACGAGACCAGTGGCCATCTCCTCGGTGACATCGGACCGTGCGGAGTTGGCATGAGAGTTAAATCTTCGCGCTTTGCATCGATGTGGCGCACCACTTGGTCTTGACTAAGAGTGGGCCAAAGGTGCACAAAACCAAATGACCTTCCCTCGATGTCCTTGAACATCCTCATCGCCATAGCAAGCTTGCAAAGGGCAAAAAGCATATGTATAAGTGCGCATGAAGGAAACCAAAATTATTGTTCCATGAAATGGCAATTGAAATTTGTTATTTACCTGTCTTCGAGAGTAGTTCGCTAGGGTGAATGTCGTTGACCTTCGCCATATAACGACAAATTTGCTCGAATCCGCACTAATGTGCGCCAGTGATTGATTAAACCCTTCTCGGATCTCGGAGTCCGATCGCGGTGGGATTTTCGTCCACGATACTTCATAATGTTGCCCCAATAGGTCTCGGTGATTGATCGATTGCCAGCGATAGAGTCTTGGCTCACATTCAACCATGCCGACACTAGCGACTCTTCCTCCATTGCCTTCCATGTTTTCCTCGAAGTCTTGGCGCCCTTCTTCTTCTTACCCTTTCTTTGAAGTACTCTCGCCCCATGAAGTCGAGACCAACCGGGTGAAAGCGACACCGGCGAGGTCGGGCTTGGTGGGCCCAGCATCATGAAATTATTGTTATGACTGCGCATTGAGCATACTCAGTAGAAATGGATCCATGATATCCTTTGTTTACAAATTTCATGACAAAACTTTAGTTCACAATGCACGAACTTAACGATGCACAAACTTAACAATAGATATATATGCGACATGGCAAGTTCTCACAATCCACAATAACATTACATATTTATACTCAAGACACAAAATATTAGGCGTGGCAAGTTGTGACGATCCACCATAGTTCTACATAATAAACACCAACAAAGTTAACATCTCGACACGTATTCGATGTGCTTATGCCCCGGCGGTTGGACTCCGGTATTGAGTCAGTTCCTCTGAGCTAGCCCCATCACAACCCGATCGATAAAGCGCGGTGGTGGCACATAGTCGTGAGGAGGGCGTCGTCGAGGTCGACATCCTTTGAAGGATCATCATGCACATGAAGGCTGCATTCTCTCTTCTGCGACAACTTCGTAGCTCGAGGCTCGATTAGTCCAAGCTTGTAGCGATGGCATCCACACCAGGAGGGCATAGTTGAGTCAATAGCATGGCAACAACGTCTGCGGGGAGAAATTGTCTTTTACTAGCTGCCTAAGAGCTTCGACCTCGAACTCAATTTTGCCTTTCATGCTTCGAAATGCTACGAGTGTTTGTTCATCCATCTCTGAAATAATGTATATCATGCCGTCTACAAATAGCAAAACAATGCCTTTTAAACTGACTGCAAGCAACACAACAAAGAGCCGACTGCAACTGTTATGTGAAAAAAATTTTACCAGCATGTGTTGCTAATTTGCAGTTCACCTAATAACTCCAAATGGAAAATGCATTATCTTTTAGCTTCGGAAGAGTCGGACCGCTCCCAGTCATATCAGAATGAGAAATATGCATACCGGAATGAGTTATATAGTCCAACCATAGGTAACAATTGAGCTTGAGAAGGCATATATGTTATCAGACTGACAATTCACAGAAGCATAGATAACATTTCAGAATGACAATTCACAGATGCATAGACTATATACTTACCGGCGAAAACTAGCACTATTAGTGTAGAATGGGCGGCACTAATGTTGGTGTCGAATGGCGGCACTATATACTTCACGCTGAAAACTTACAACCGCCACTAATACGAAAACACTTCAAATTGAGATATATACTTCCAATTGCGAAATCGAGATAACACTTCAACTTGAGATATATACTTCACATCAAAATGCGGCACTACCGCCATGAGAAGAATGGCGGCACTATATACTTCACAGGGAAAACTGAAAACCGGCACTAATCAGAAAATTTGCTCACATAAACTTCACATTGAAAAAGAAAAAAGCGCCACTAATCAAAGCGCAAGAATACCGAAAACACTTCAAATTGAGATATATACTTCCAATTCGAAAAACACTTAAACTTGAGATATATACTTCACTAAAAGCGCCACTCATCATTAATACCGAAACCATGTGAAGAATGACAGGTAGCATGACAAAAAAAGTTCTATACCAAACTTAGATCTAAATGCTAAAACTGATTTCACAAGGTTGAAAGCTTCAAAGGTTGAAAGCTGAAACTGATTTTTGTAATTCTGAGAAAGTTTCAAAGGTTGAAAGCTCAAACTGATTTCACAAAGTTATCGCTGAAGTTTACCCTACCTTCAACTGGGTCATATACAAAAACTTGGCTATTATTAAGTAAAACAAATTGTTCATTGGTTTGTCACAATGAAACCAATAACCTATTCGCAATAGAATATCCTTTGCATTGTCAAATTTGATGCGCATCAAAGTTCGATATTCCGGACCAAAAGCGGCTGGAAGTTTTCGAATGCATTGAGGTTGCGAAAAGATCTGAAATGTCCAATGTAAATCATAATCAGATCAACAATACCAGGTTAAGTCATAATCAGATCTACAATACCAGGCTAATTATAGTCATAAAATCAGGGCTCATACCAGGTTAAGATTTTACAGGTCACATGAGCTACTCTCAAATTTAACAGGTCATATGAGCTGTCAGATGGAAATATTTGTAAGAACAAGCTTACAGAAGCAGATCAAACCAGCTCAGATCTTATCTGTGTGTAAAAACGAGCGTAACGAACAGATCGAACCAGCTCATAACGACATCAAGGTCATTAATCTTCAGATCGAAGTATTTCCATCTGGTCATACCAGCTTCAGTCACAGCAAGCTCGAGCTGGAGTCGCATGGAACAATGGGGTAAATGGCGGCCGCCCAAAACCCTAAAACCACCTAATCAACCGTAGATCCGAGCACCGCCGTGGACCATTAACTCCAGAATCCGGTCACCATGACAGATCCATCAACAAATTCGCGGCGAAAGTGGAAATTTTACCTCGCGAGGCCGCGACGGGGTCTCAGGCGTGCCGGTGAAGAGGCCAGTACTCCTCTTCACGAACGGTCTGTTACTGACGAGTCGCCTTGACCCGCCTTGCCGTCCGCTGAATCCTTATCGCCCCGGTTGGGCCTTGTGTGTCCCCTCTTCCGCCCCACCCATGAACGGTCACCCACCAGTCCTCGGCGGAAGGAATGGGAGGAGAGTCTCCCCGCCGAGAATCTCTCCTATCTCCTCAGCGCTTCGGGAGAAATCGCTGGAGACGTGGAGTCGTTCCCTTCGGCGCTGTTTTCCCATCAGGAGGGGAACCGGGACGGGAGGAGACTTCGCTGGAGATAGTCTTACCACTGATGATCTTCTGCTCAAGAAGCAATTCTCATACATCATCGCACGCCATGTACTCTCCTCTCTCTCTCTCTCTCTATCGTGTATTGTGTGCACATTTATTCATCGCATGCCAGCTGGTTGGGCCACCCACCCATGCACACACTTGTGCATCAACACACACAGGAGCTCAGATGCCAGTTTTGATTATTCTGTACCCTGAGGCCTGAGCTACATATTACTAACTTGTTTTACTCTCTTCGTCTTTCGTCGTAAAAATGTCTTGTCCCATTAATTTTGACCGTGAGCTCTCCTCTTCTAATTTCTAAAGGGTTTGGTCATGGAGATTGATGATGAGATAGCTACTGATGACAGTGACAAGGAGATTTTGTAAGAAATGTACCTCACTCTTGCTCAGGATATGTACAAGGTCGTCTATATATAACTACTTGCCAAGTTCATGGAGGCACCTTTTAGTCATTCGTAATAATAATGCTTCTACTTTGTAATCTGTAGGTCCATTTGATTGATAGGCATGGTGCCAGCTTCAGTCTTGATTCTGCAAGACAGAATTTAGCTGCTACATTTGTTAATGCATTTGTCAATGCTGGGTTTGGCTAGGTTATCTTTTCAGAAAAATCTGTTACTTGCAGCTTCCTTCTGCGGAAAGGGTGGATCTTAAGCTCTTAACATCTTAGCCTTTGCACAGGATAAGCTGACGACTACTCCATCTGATTCTTCCGGTAGTGGGTCTTCTGGAAACTGGTTATTCAAGAACAAAGAACATGGAAAAGTCAGTGCAGCGGCTAGCCTAGTACAATTACATCAACCGTGAAATCTGATTTTAATTCTAAATAGACGATAATAAAAAGCAAATTGTTATTTTCAGGGAATGATTCTCCTGTGGAATGCTGATTCTGGACTTGCTCAGCTCCACAAGTACTTGTATAGTAATGATACTCATGTTGTTGCCGGAGCTTTGCTATGTATTGGAATTGTCAACTGTAGTGTGAAGAATGATTGTGACCCTGTACGTGCTCCACTGTATTAGCTACTGCTTCTCTCTCCGTGTTGTGTTGTGTGTCTGTGTGTGCGTGCAAACTGCTACTAATATCCTAAATTTGTTGTCAAGCACTCGCTATTCTCATGGAGTATATTAGCAAGGATGACTCAAGCATATGCATTGGGGCAATCTTGTGTCTTGCTATTAATTGCATATGCTGGTTCTCAGAAAGATGTTCTGAAATAACCTCAAAAATTTCAAAATAAATTTATTTGGCCTTTGTTCTTTTATCTGGAATTTATTTGGATTTTTCCCGAATTTATTTCGAATTTATCCGGTTTAATTTGGAAACTTTTCTTTTCGGGAAAGTCTTCCCCTTTTCCGCTTTCCTTTCCCGTCCAATGCGCCTTCTCCTTTGATTCACGCCTTCATGCCTTCCCGCTCCCTCCGCCTCGGCCCAAATCCTGCCCGGCCCGTTTCCCCTCGCGCACGCGCGTCATGGCCGTCGCTGCTTTCGCCGAATCGTCGCGCCCATCCGTCCCGTTCGCAGCGTCTTCTCCGCGGCACCCCGTCCACTCGCCGCGCCCACTGCCCAACCTCGCTTCGCCGCCGTCTCGCCCAATCGATGAAGCCTCTGCATCTTTGCTGCGCCGCGCTATTCCGCCGACCCGTTCCGTCACTTCATTTCTGTCCTGTCACCGCCGCGCCTACCCGTTGCAGCTCTCTCTCCTCCGCCGCTCAACTGTGACGCTTTGCCGCCGTTTCGCCCAACCAATGAAGCCCACTCTTCTCTGCCGCGCCGCGCCGAAAGCAGCTCCCCTGCCGTATTTACTTCTCTGCTTCGTTTGGTCTTTTCGTGACTCGAGTGCCCCTCCGCCGCATCACTCTCTCCTCCGCTCGAGCTCTATAAGAACCGAGCCCTCCCGGCCAATTTTCTTCACGCCAAGCCCTTGCCGGTAAGCCACCCACGTTCCCCTCGCCCTCCTCTTTCTCCCCAGCTACTTCTTCAAATGCGCCGGGCGCTAAATCACCGAATACGGCTTCATCTTCCTCAGCTCCGGCTGATTCCCCTCACCGCGCCACCCACCTCCGTTCAAACTCCCCATGATCGTGACAAAACAGCCCCATTGCCAGCCTCCTCCCCGAAGTCCTTTGTCTGTCTCTCGGGCATGCGTCGGCGTCTTCTCCCATCTTCACGACAGTGCCCCCCTGTCGGCCTCCCCCTCAGCGTGTGGGCTAGCCGCTTGGTTAGTAGTGCTTCGTTCCCATCTTGCATGCCTGTTGTGCAAGCGGGCTAATTTCGCGATCACTGTGCGGCCCGCTCGGAATTTCCATTTTCTTTTTCTTTTCGGTTTTCGAATTCAATTTTCGGATTTAAATGTTGAATAAATCCGAAAATTCAATTTAAATGCCAGGAAAATTCCAAAAAATCCAGAAATGCCAAAAATACATATTCTTGACTGTTTCGAGCCATTGAGTCCAAAAATGAACTCCGTTTCGCAGAACCAAGTTCCAGAAATTCCAAAAATACCCTTTTCTCTCTATTTCGGCTCTCCGTTTCGATTTCATTTTCGTTTCTTTTCCTTTTTCTTAATTGTTTTATTCATTTATTTACTGTGGTTCTTTTATTGCGCTAGATCCGACGCCGGAGCAATACTTGGAGCCGTTCGTGGAGCCGGAGCCTTTCATCGAGTATGTCCAGGAGCCGGAGCAGTTCGAGACCGAACAAGACTTCGTCCACTACTCCTTAGGCGAGCCCCAAACTCCGCAAGGCAAGCCGCACCCCTTGAACATGTTGAACCCAGTTCCATTACAGTATATATATATATATCTATCTTTTGTATTGCATTATTTACTAGTATTTTAGAAACTAAGAAAATATGGTAGTTTCGAATGACATGATTAAATACCACCCAATGCTAGACTCGTTGTTATGCCTTAATTCATTTTAACCCTAAGATATAAAATATTGAACCCCCATAGATGTAGCGATTCATACAATTATTACTTTTAGACAAATACTTAATCTCCGAAGGTTGGTTCGGATGATCATTTCAACTGCTACGGTTAGGGGGACAGTGTTGGGCTAACCACAAGCGGTGGCTACGAGTCCGACCCCAACCGATGACAAGTCAATGGATGGTATGGTGGTGGTACTGCGGGTACCAAGGGTGTGGAATGGATAATGGCTTAGTCTTTGGCATGTTAAGGATTTAACCACTTTGGGCAAAGTAAATAACTTCAGTAATCGCTCAACCGCAGGTTGGGACGGTCAACTCTGTTGATTCATTCCAACATAGCCTAGTACATTGCACTTCCCTTTTTAATACCTATAGGAAGTAGCTGCCATTGAGGAGAATGGAGCGCAGAGCGATCGGGGCGGAAAGGGAATGGAGTGGCCATTCGCCGGTTCACGCAACAGTGGGTATCCACAATATTCAGAACGCGTCTCCCGCGCCGGCCAGTGGGTCCTGAATATTGCAGATCTTGGATAGCCTATTGGATAGGAGCTAAAAAGGGGAAGTTCAATAAACGGTTATGATCATCTCGGTCCGGCCGCATGCATAAAAGAGGCATGTTAATCGCGTGGCACTTAAGACCGTAGATATCTTGTGGGTAAAGCTGAGCAACTCTGTAGAGTCAATTAAATTGTAATCGGTTACGCCGTGCTTCCGGTCAATGAAGCTAAGTTAATTTGGGGTGATACCCGAATCTGTGCTCAAATTAGTTTTAATAAATAAAGATGGTCGTAAGTCTGGAAACTTTGAGAAAACCCCCCTTGCGCTACTTATTATATGGTTTGTGTTTCAAATGTAAATAAAATTGTTCTTAAAACTTGCATCTAACATAATAAAGAAACTATACCTGCCTTTGTAAATCCTTGCATGCAATATTCAGAGTATTCCGTGTGGTTTTTGTTGAGTACGGTTGTGTACTCACCCTTGCCCCTACCCTCCCCTAGATTTTCAAGAAGCAGGAAAATTCCAAGAAACCGTAGATGGCGAAAGTGTTTGGTTCTAAGGATTTGGTCTACCACTCGAACTTTTTCCTGTGGACAACCTCCCTTTTGTGATGTATTGTAAGCGCTTGTCGCGCCCTTTTGTAAAACTCTAGCCGTGAGGCTTTATTTATCCGTAACATCTGTTGATTATCGTTCTTTACCTGGCAATGTACGCTTGATTTACCGATAGCTAAAATTCTGGGTAGCTGTTACGGTATCTAAACGCGCCACCTGAAAAGGCGGTCCGTCACAAGTGGTATCAGAGCCAAGGTTCGACCAGTAGATCAAGACCTTAAGGTGGCTTAGAAAGTCTCTTCCAAAAAGTTATTTAAACATTAACAAAACATGCTGCAAAATATATATAAGCATAAGTGCTACTTGCTTCTTGTTCTCACCTTCTTCCTTCTTGCCTAGAAGTTCTACTTCCAAAAATTGTTTTGAGATTTTTCGATTCTCAACTAACTTCAAATTTTTTGTGGTTACAGATGGTGCAGCACCAGTACCCCGACCCTGACGCCCTCGGATCATGGGCTTTGCTTCTTTGGAGGATGCTGCAGCACCTACACGTTGGGCAAGAATTTTGCCCTGTGTTCACCACCGATGAGGAGTTCTACAGGGCTATCCGGTGTCATTTCAGAGCATCCGTGATCCTTTACCCTCTGCCGATTCGCCCCGACGCAGTTCGCCGTTTTGTTGCGCATCGTACCCTGGAGTACGAAGCCATCCAGGATGTTGCCAGGAGGGCAGTACACTATCTTCGCGACTACTACCAGGCAGAGTTCACCTACAGCCCCTTCCGGCTCATCCCGCAGGAGGCGGACGAGCCCGGTAGCTTGACTATCTCCTTCTCCACCGCCGGCCTTGACCCGTACATCTTAGAGGCAGCTGATCACCTTCTTGAGATGGATCACCTCTACAGTCGCCTCGTTCAGGAGCGCGACCAGCTTCACATCCAGCTTCATCACGCTTGGGACGCCATCCGCGATCTCGAGGAGGAGTTGGAGCAGCTTGCCCCTCCCGAGGTACCGATGGAGGAGTCGTCGGTTGACGGTCCATCGGGAATCTTTGACCCTCCACCCCCACCTCAGCTTATGATGGTGGACTCGGATCTCGACGTGCCGATGGAGCCAGTCCACGCGCCAGAGCCAGAATACGAGCCGATGGAGGAGCCTGAGGAGGAGGACCCTGAGGAGGTCGAGTTTGAGGAGGAGTTTCTCGCTGTTCCACCCGGTTTTGCACCGCTGTAGTTAGGCAGTAGTTGTAGCGTTGTACCCCTTTGAGTTTATGCTTTCTTTTGGTAATGTAATGTGGGTCGTACCGGACCTTTAAACGGTATTGTGTACAAACCATCCCTTATTTAATCTATGTTCTCTATCTTAATTATTTTGTTTGGCTTGCAATATCTATATAACCTGCCTAACTCAACTTACTCCCTCTATTCGTCTAAACCTCTCAACTAAGTTCACTCTACTCTTACCCATGTTTCTAACTCTTACTCATCTTCTAATTCTCCAAAACCTGCGGCAGGACTAGAAAGAAATCAGCAACCATGGTTGAAACCAGATCCCACCACAACGGCAACGATGAAGCAGAATCTGCCGGAAACACAACCGCTTTGGCACAAGTCTTAGCAATGATGGAAAGGAATAGGTACCAGACCGAGCAACATCAAGCACAGCTTATGGAAAGGATGTTGGAACAGCTAGCTGCTAGACCTCAAGGAGTGCCACAAGGACCATACCACCACCCTGAAGGGAACAATGGCGGAGTCAGATGGTCTGATTTTCAGAAGACCAGGCCACCCACCTTTTCTAGCTCAACCGAACCGTTGGCGACAGACGACTGGATCCGGGATATCCAGAGGAAACTAGATCTCCTACAGTGTTCGGAAAAGGAGCAAGTCCAATTTGCATCTCACCAACTGCAAGGTCCGGCTGCCGCATGGTGGATAAATTATGAAGCACAGAGAAATGGCCAGGATATAACCTGGCAAGAATTCGAAGATGCATTCAGAAAAATGCACATACCCGCTGGACTAATGGCCTCCAAAAGGAGGGAATTTTTGGCTTTGCGCCAAGGAGGAAGGACTGTACTAGAATACCTTCACCAATTCAACTCATTGGCTAGATATGCTCCAGGGGAAGTAGATTCTGAGGCCAAAAAGATAGAAAGGTTTCTCGAGGGTCTGCAAAAGAACCTCAAGTTCCACATCGCCGCAATGGATTTCAAGGATTTCGCGACGATGGTTGATAAGTTAATCATCACTGAGGAGGCAAGGAACAACTTGGAGGATACCCGCAAAAGAAAGGCCCAACAACAAAGAGTTCAGAATCCAGGACTATTCAAGGGAAGAATGCCAGCTCCTATCCCGGGATTTCCGGCCAAGAGACAAGCAATAGGAGGCTCAAGACCTGCACCCACCTCTACTCAACCAAGGGTCGTCAGATGTTTCACCTGCAATGGAAATCACTATGCCAGTGATTGCCCCAAGAAGACTACAGGATGCTTCCACTGTGGACAGCCAGGACACTTCAAACATTGTCCACGAAAGAATCTACCCTCGGAAGTGGCCAGGGCGCAAGCAACTTCTTCCATAACCTCTGCTAGCCGCCCGATCGTACCGTACCAACCACCGCCACAACAGGGGATGCTACAAGGGCGAGCACCCGTAAAGATTGAACAGAACCCCAATGGCAAGAGTCCAAGCACCTCCCGGGGATTTCAAGGGAGAATCAACCACGTGACTGCTGAAGCTGCTGCAGGGGCAACGGATGTGATCATTGGTAAGTTTCCAGTCCAATCTCAGCTTGCTTTAGTTCTTTTCGATCCAGGTGCCACCCACTCTTTCATTTCCTTGGCTTTCGTTTGTAAGCATGGTTTTCCCTATTTTTCCTTGCCTGTCCCATGTGTGTTTCAAACCCCGGGAAGTCGACTAATGACTCGGTTCAAGTGTGAAAACCTGAAGTTAACCATTCAAGATGTTGAGTTTAAAGCCAGCCTGCTAATGTTGGAAATGGAAGGATTGGATATCATTCTGGGAATGGATTGGTTAAGTCAGTACAAAGCTAGATTGGATTGCGAAAGAAAGACGATAGTGCTTGTAACATCCTCAGATTTGGTTAAATATAAATTTTATAATTTATTTTGAATTTTTGAGAATTTCTGGAATTTATTTGAATTTATTTGAATTTATGGAAATAACTTTTATTTTGAAATTAATTTAATAATGAAAAGTTTTAATAAAATAAAAGTGTAAATATTTTATTTGAGTTCAAAATGTCCTAAAATATTTTAGGAATTTTTCTAGAATTTTTACGATATTTTGAAGCCTCAAACAATTTAAATGAATTTTGAATTATTTTTAATCGAAAAACGATTTAAATTCGGTGAATGAACGAACGGCCGAGCCCATTCTTGTCTTGTATACCGAACCCTAAACGCCGTTCATTTTCACCGATGGATTTGCATCGGACGGTATCGGGTTCATTCGCGGAATTATTCGCCGCGTCATTGGATCACGCGTGGACGGCCGGATATCGACCACGTCGTGTCGTCTTCGGAGAACGGCGCCGCCGCCGTCGCGTTCAATCGAAGCTGCCGCCATTACTCGCCGTGTGACTCTCTCACTTCACCTTCTAGCTCGGGTATAAAGCACCTCGCCGCACATGTAGAGCCCTTTCACGCATTCAAGGTCCACAGAGCGCCGACGTGCTCGCCAGTAGTTCCGTGCCATTCCGCCGCCGTTTGTGCCCACTCGGTGACTCTCCGTCGCATCCGGTGACCGGTACTCCTCAAGTCGTGGCGCATCCGAAGGACCAACTCACTCGCCGAAGCATCACGGAACGCGTCGCCTACGGTCTTCTTCCTCAACTCCGTAGTCGGTCTTCACGCATCTTCGCCGAAGTTTGCGATCAACGTCGTCCGTCGGATTTACATCCATCGGTTGAGGTTAGTCCACGTACCCTTCGCATTAGAGACCAAAGACCTGATGGCGCTTTAGATCTTAGCCGTAGAAATTGAAATGGATGGTTAAGATTAGTGCCACGCGCCGTGGTAGGAGGATCGCCCGTGTGCTCATAATCAAGTAAGTATCGGTAGTTAGATCTTTGATGTGCGGTGTAGATGTAGCCACGTAGTCGCATGAATAGTGAACCCCATCTTCTAACGTTAGCCATTAGATCTTGATCGTGTGGTTTATATTGTGCCACGTAGCTCATATTATTAGCGTGGAAATTGAAGCAATAAGAGCCGTTCATTTTAAAATGGGCGCTTGATTTGCGCTTGTGTCTTCCAAAGGTCGATGCGGACGCGTGTGCACGGGAAGCGAGGCGACGCAGCCGTTCTTGTGGTCGGCGTCACCCGACTAATCTTCGCCGTTCGATTTAGATCGAGGGTCACGATTGAGCCCGCGTGTCAAGACCGTGGTGGCGCTCAAAAGTGTTGATGCAATCGATCGTAGATCTTAATCACACGAATCTTGACGCATGACCGAGTAAGTAAAGTGTTATTCGGTTTATTCTTCGCCGTTGGATTTTGATCAGGGATGAGAATGCGCCACGCGTCGCCATACCGGAATAAACCGAGTCAATCGTTGTTTAAATCTCGTAGTTTATTCTCGATCCGACGGTTGAGATTAGATCAACCTCTCGGGTGATAAATGATCGACGCGTGTCATGCTTGGATGATTGACGCGTGTTCAGTCTTTGGCGTCGGCGGTGGCGTCATCGGTGGGACCCACTTGTCGATCTGCAGGTCGATGATGGCGTCGACAATGGCGTCATCTTGGCGTCATAAATCCGGATTTTAAAATATATAATTTCTGAAGAAATCAGTTTGGTGCTGACGTCATAAATAGCCCGATGACGTCATAATTCTCGGATTTTCAGTATAAAAATAAATGAGGAAAATTTGGTTTATTCTTTTTGAATTATTTTAAAACTTTAAATGCTTATAACTTTTATGCGTTTTAACTCCGATTTGAGTGATTCCAATTTCTAAAAATTTGTAAAATTAAGATCTATTTATTGGTGAATTTTTTGAATTTTTAGAGTTGATTTAGCTCTCTGGAAAATGTATTTATTGTGTGTATGTTGATTTTAATTAGGCGTTGATTTGTCGGGAGATTGCGAGGGGGAATTTCCAGTACAAGATTTGACTTCGGACCAGAATCAACAACTCTTTGAAGGCAAGTTGTGCTTTGACCATGTTGCTCCTAAATTTTGAAAATGTATTTCGTTTCAAACTATGCATGCTAATTCAACTAAAAATGGATTTAAAATAATTTGGGTGAATTAGCTAATCAACCTATTTGTTATTGTCACCTTGTTGTGAATATTTGTATGCCATGATTCCTTTGATGACCTAAGTTTGGTAATATTAGTTGGTTGATAATATTGTGCCAACACGGGAGGCTAGACCGTGAATAGTTGCTTAGCTTTGCATATACCGTGAATAATCTTTTAAAATACAAAGGTCAATATTGATTAATGGAATATGCAATGTATTTTGAAATGGTGTGATGTGTTGCCACACGATGATGTTGATATATGGAGGCCTGTGTGGTTCCATATGAATGTTGAGTTGTTGGCATGTGTTGCACAATGATCAACTTGGGAATGGGAAATGATTTCGACTGGGGCAAGTGGACCGAGGCTTCGTGCTAGGTGGGCCTTCGTGGCAATTGGGGGGTTTGAGTGTTGTGAGGGCTGTGTGCCAAATGTTGAGAGAAGGGTGTCTTGCCTTGGTCAGTTAAGGACCTTACCTTGCAAACCTTTGACTGAGTCTCGTACAACCACATGTCCGAATGGGAAGACCTAGTTTAGTAGGATCTCGATGTCTTACCTTGGATACCTCGGGGTGGCGATTACAGGTGTAATGCTATGCGAGGAGCGTGCACATGCTCTTGGTACCTATCCAGCGGTGTTCGTCTGTCCTATACTTCGGCTCTGTGTGAGGGAAGTGATAGTGAAGGCAACACGGAGAGGTTCCAAGGTGGAGATAGAAGTTTCTGAAAGACTTTGTTATGATCACTCATTCGCATACTCTTGTATGGCGATTCACGGCTGACGTGGTGAGTTGATTATATCTTGTGGGTAAAGTGTACAACCTCTGCAGAGTGTAAAAACTATTCGAATAGCCGAGTCCACGGTACTGGACAATGCTCGGGAATTACAGTCAAGGGGTAGTGTTCTAAAAATAAAATGGGGTGGTTGGCTGTGTGCCAAAATTGTGAAATGAAGTTGTCTAGGGACTGTGTGTCCAAAATGTTGTGAAAATAAACAACTTGAGTTGTATATAATGATTATATGATTTTGATGCTTTCAATCTAAATGAGTAGTAGTTTAAAATATTGTTGCAAAAGCAAAATAACCAGTAAAGCCTTTCCTTTGTAATAAGCCATGCATGTAGTAAAATAGATATGCATTGTGCATGACTTGTTGAGTACGGTGTGTACTCACCCTTGCGGACAAACTTACCAGAAGAAGAGACTACGCCAGCATATGAAGAGGAGTATGTCGAGGAGCCGGAAAACTAGGGGCAAGCCTTCGTCGGAGCGACTATGGAGAAGATGGACATCACGACTTTTATATTCCGCTGTTGAACTTTTGTTATTTGATTATTGTAAGCCCTGCGTGGCATAACTATTGTAAGGATGACCATAAAGTCGTACACTCGTTTATATACATGTTTGAAATACATATCTAATATTCCGCTGTGTATGATGTGATATTATACCCTGTTTAGTCTGTGTGCACTAGCGCGATCCTGGACTAGTGCAGGATACACAAAGTGTCCGGAATTGCAAATTCGGGGCACGACAGTGCTCACAAATGAGAAAGAACAACAAGCGACAGTAAAAATAGATCCCAAGTTAGTGTCGGGAAAAGGAAATATTCTCAGCACTCTCATGTCAGAAATCACTGGAGTACCAATAGTTCAGGATTATCCTGATGTCTTTCCAGGAGAGCTACCAGGAAGGCCTCCGGACAGGAATATTGAATTGGCAATAGAATTGGTACCAGGAACCCAACCCATCACCAAGCATCAATATCAAATGTCGGCAACAGAACTGAAGGAATTGAGAAAACAATTAGATGAGTTGTTGGACAAGGAATTTATCAGGCCAAGTGTCTCACCTTGGGCTTCACCAGTTCTGTTCGTCAAAAAGAAAGATGGAAGTCAGAGACTCTGTGTAGATTATCGAGCATTAAATGCAGTAACAATCAAGAACAAGTATCCTCTGCCAAGAATTGATGACCTATTTGATCAGCTTCAAGGGGCCAAAATATTCTCAAAAATAGATCTGAGGACAGGGTACTACCAATTAAAGGTCAAGGAACAACACAGAGCAAAGACGGCGTTCACCACAAGATATGGACTATTCGAGTTCACAGTTGTTCCTTTTGGACTCACTAATGCTCCGGCATACTTTATGAATTTGATGAATCAAGTCTGCAAGGATTATCTAGACCAATTTGTGGTGGTATTCATCGACGACATCCTAATCTACTCCAAAAATGAAGAAGACCATCAGGAGCACCTAAGACTTATATTGCAAAAACTCAGAGATCACCAGCTATATGCCAAGTTCACTAAATGCGTCTTCTGGATGAGTGAAATAGCATTTTTAGGACACATAATCACCCCGGATGGAGTCAAGGTAGATCCCGAAAAAGTAAAGGCAGTAATGGAATGGAAACAGCCCACATCAGTGACAGAAGTCAGAAGTTTTCTCGGATTGGCTGGATATTACAGGAGATTCATTGAAGGGTTCTCCAAAATATCAAAACCATTGACGCAACTGCTCAAGAAAGATCAATCTTATAAATGGACAGAGAAATGTGAAGAGAGCTTTCAGGAACTTAAAGCAAGATTGACATCAACACGATTACTAATCTGCGCGGAAGCGGACAAAGAGTTTGATTCTTGTGACACTTCAAAGAGAGGTATAGGATGTGTATTGATGCAAAATAGAAAAGTGGTCGCCTATGCATCACGTCAGCTGAGACCGCATGAGGAGAATTATCCAACTCATGACTTGGAATTAGCAGCAGTAGTGCACGCTCTGAAGATTTGGAGGCATTACTTGCTAGGGAACCGATGTGAAGTGTTCACAGATCACAAGAGTTTGAAGTATGTGTTCACTCAACCCAACCTAAATATTCATTAAAGAAGATGGTTGGAGCTCATCAAGGACTACGATCTGAATATCTAATATCATCCAGGAAAGGCTAACGTAGTGGCAGACACTTTAAGCAGGAAGGCATGTCATCACATAGCCCATATAGTGGAAATACCACCAGAGCTACGAGCAGATATGGAAAGATTGAACCTACAAGTAGTAGAAGCAGGATTTGTTTGTGCTCTCGAGATTCAACCCAATTTATTAGACCAGATCAAGACTGCTCAACAGAAGGATGAAGGGATTCAACAATTCCGAAAAGAAATGGAGAAAGCCAGCCCCTCCGAATTCTCTGAAGATGGACAAGGCATACTCGGTTCATAGCAATGTATGTGTTCCTGATAATAAAGATATAAGAGGATTGATTTTGACTGAAGCTCACTCATCCCAACTCTCAATACATCCCGGAAGCACTAAGATGTACCAAGATTTGAAGCAGGGAATCTTTGGTGGCCGGGCATGAAGAAGGACATAGCCGAACATGTCCTATGTTGCGACGTGTGCCGGAAAGTTAAGATAGACCACCAGAAAACTGCTAGACTGTTACAACCCCTCCCAATCCCAGAGTGGAAATGGGATGAAATTGGAATGGACTTCATCACAGGAATGCCCAAGACCCAACAAGGATATGATGCCATTTGGGTAATAATCGACAGATTAACCAAGGTAGCCCACTTCATACCAGTTAAACAAACCTATGGAAAAGATAAGCTGGCAGAGCTATACTTAACGCAGATAGTAAGGCTACATGGAGTCCCTAAAAAGATCGTGTCAGATCGAGGAGCTCAGTTCACATCAAAATTTTGGGAAAGCTTACACGAAGCCATGGGAACAGACCTGACATTCAGTACAGCATATCACCCACAAACAGATGGACAGAGAGAGAGAGCCAATCAGATACTAGAGGACATGTAAAGAGCTTGTGCTATAAGCTATGGAGCTTCTTGGGCCACCTGCTTACCATTTGCGGAATTTTCTTATAACAACAGTTACCAAACCAGTTTGAAAATGGCACCCTTTGAGGCTCTTTATGGGAGGAAATGTAGAACTCTACTGAACTGGACAGAAGTAGGAGAAAGACAACTCCTAGGACCTCAGATTGCCCATGATGCAGAAGCACATGTAAAGATCATCTCAGAAAATTTAAAGGCTGCCGAGGAGCGTCGGAAAGAGTTCTGTGAGACAATCGTATAAAGATATCAGCTATCAAGTAGGGGACTACGTCTACGTAAAAGTGACACCTTTCATACCAGTACGCAGATTTCAGATCAAAGGAAAGTTGGCACCAAGATACATTGGACCATATCAAATTTTGGGCAGAGTTGGAGAAGTAGCTTATAGACTGCAACTAAGCCAAGAACTGTCCAGAGTACACAATGTGTTTCACGTATCGCAATTGAGGAAGTGCCTTCGACAACCGACAGATCAAGTACCTTTGGAAGGGATCAACTTACAGAATGATTTGACCTACCTGGAAGAACCAGTCAAGATCATTGAAACAATCGAGAGGGAGTACAAGAACAAAAATGTCAGATTTTGTCGAGTACTGTGGAGGAACCACACCATGGATGAAACAACCTGGGAAAAGGAATCAGAACTGCAGCAGGAATTTCCCAACCTATTCTCCCATGCTCAGTAAATCTCGAGGACGAGATTTATTTTAAGTGGGGTAGGTTGAAATAACCTCAAAAATTTCAAAATAAATTTATTTGGCCTTTGTTCTTTTATCTGGAATTTATTTGGATATTCTTGAATTTATTTCGAATTTATCCGGTTTAATTTGGAAACTTTCCTTTTGGAAAGTCTTCCCTTTTCACTTTCCTTTCTAGTCAATCGCCTTCTCCTTTGATTCACGCCTTCACGCCTTCCCGCCCTCGCCTCGGCCCCAAATCCATGCCCGTTTCCCCTCGCGCCGCAGCGTCACGGCAGACACACTTTCGCCGCCAAATCGTCGCGCCAATCGTCCGTTCTTGATGTCTTCTCCATTGCACCACATCCACTCGCCAGCGCCTTTGCCCAACCCGCCGGCCGCCATGTCGATAAACCTCTGCATCTCTAACATTGCTGATTTATTCGTCGACCCGTTCCATCACTTCATTTCCGTCCTGTCACTTGCGCGCCTACCCGTTCGATTCTCTCTCTCTGCTCAAGCTGTCCCCACTTAGCCGTTTCGCCCAGCCAATGAAGCCCGCTCTTCTCTGTCGCGCCGCGCCGAAAGCTGCTCCCCTGCCGCATTTACTTCTCTGCTTCATTCGGTCTTTTTGTCACTCGAGTGCCCCTCCGCCGCATCACTCTCTCCTCCGCTCGAGCTCTATAAGAACCGAGCCCTCCCGGCCAATTTTCTTCACGCCGAGCTCTTGCCGGTAAGCCACCCATGTTCCCCTCGCCCTCCTCTTTCTCCATAGCTACTTCTTCAAATGCGCCGGGCGCTAAATCACCGAATACGGCTTCATCTTCCTCAGCTCCGGCTGATTCCCCTCACCACGCCACCCACCTCCGTTCAAACTACCCGCGATCGTGACAAGCAGCCCCACTCGCGGCCTCTCCTCCCAGTCATTGTCTCGCCCGGGCCAGCGTGTCAGCGTCTTCTCCTGCGCCGACAGGCCGGCCCCTTGTCGACCACCCCCTCCGTAGCGTGTGGGGTGGCCTTGGCTTAGGCGTGGCTCAGTTCCCATCGCATGCCTTTGTCTTGAAGCGGGCTAATTTCGCGATCACTGTGCGGCCCGCTCGGAATTTCCTTTTTCTTTTTCTTTTCGGTTTTTGAATTCAAATTTTGGATTTAAATGTTGAATAAATCCGAAAATTCAATTTAAATACCCGGAAAATTCCCAAAAATCCCCAAAAATCCAAAAATGCTAAAAATACATATTCTTGACTGTTTCGAGCCATTGAGTCCAAAAATGAACTCTGTTTCACGGAACCAAGTTCCAGAAATTCCAAAAATACCCTTTTCTCTCTATTCCGGCTCTCCGTTTCGATTTCATTTTCGTTTCTTTTCCTTTTTCTTTATTGTTTTATTCATTTATTTACTGTGGTTCTTTTATTGCGCTAGATCCGTATTTGGAGCAATACTTGGAGCCGTTAAGTGGGCCAAGAGCCTTTCATCGAAATCGCCCGGAGGCAAGCGATTCGGGACGAACAAGACTTAAATCACTACTCCTTGGCGAGCCCCAAACTCCGCAAGGCAAGCCGCACCCCTTGAACATGTTGAACCCAGTTCAATTACAGTATATATATATCTATCTTTTGTATTGCATTATTTACTAATATTTTAAAAACTAAGAAAATATGGTAGTTTCGAATGACATGATTAAATACCACCCAATGCTAGACTCGTTGTGTCGGTGTTTCGAGAACCGGCAAGTAAATTTGTAGGTCTAGAGGGGCTCGCGCTCCGCTCCTCGAATGGTTAGGCCCGAAAGAAAGGGGTCCAAGATTTATCTTGGTTGAGGCGAGCGTCCCTACTCAGTTCGTGAGGTAATGGGGTGTTATTGATTACGGTGTATACGTAGTGTTACAAGCAAGAAATGAGCTTGGGCTCAGCGCCTTGTGTCTGAGGGGTTAGGGAATGCAGCAGTATGATCCAGGAGTGCTATGTTCATTTGCCTACCGCGCCTTCGAAGGGCCATGCCTCCCCTTATATAGCTTTGGGAGGCGAGATTCTGTGAGGTTACAGGGAGTGTGTAAAGGAAAAAAAATGGATGGGGCTCCTCGCTAGGAGTCAGGTCTTTTGCCTCGGATTGTGCAGTTCTTTGGACTTGACCTTTGTGGGTAGCCGCCGCGTCTGTGTTGGGTTGGTGGGCGCAGAGCGGCGGCTTAGTCGCTCCTCCGGAAGCAGCGTACTGCTCTCTGCCTTGATGTCAGTCTTGGCGTCGAGCGTCGACCGAGGGGAAATCTTGGGAAAGCGTAGCGTCCGTCCCCTTTCGTCGTGATTGAACCGCATCGGCCGGTTTAGGTGACGATGAAAGCGGTTTACGACGATTTGGCGTCTCGCTTCTCGGTGAAGATGATCCGAGCTTGTTGTCGCTGCCGGTCCGACCATTGGTCAGACCAACCTGGTCGTCGTTGCCGTAGTTAAGTTAAGTGGGCGCCGATCTGTGGCGCTTAGTCGGATTGCTACAGGGTTGGCAGTGGGAAGCGCCCTCGCGTGGGTTGGTCGATCGGCCTTCCATTCTTGTAGTCTTTGCTCGGGCGTCCGACTTATTCGTCGGTTGGGCCCCCGCCGGTGGATTAGTCGGAAGTCGTGGGCCTCCGTCGGGCTTCTTTGAGGCTCGGTAGCGGTGGCGGCCCATATGCTTCTCTGGGCAGTGGGGATACTATGCCACAGGTATTCGTCAATAGCCCAGGCCCCGAGGCGGATCGGGCCGGTCGAGGTTTACTATTCAGGATCTGGTCGAGCATCTTTGCTTTGATATGGCGGATCTCTGTGCCTTAGGGTGATCGGCCGGTTCTGCGATTTACGGTGCCGGCGGTCGAGGTTTGGTCGGTTTTGCCGGGTCTTGGCCATCGGTCAGATGGATGGCCCCGAGCCCCGCGGATCGGAGAAGCCGTTCGGGGTTTACCTTCGTCGGAGGCAGCTCGGTTGGTGGACTCGAGCTCTGGTCAAAGTCGCCTAAGTACGCAAGTGCATCGGTTAGACGGAGGTGGCCTCCTCGTTCTTGGTGTCCGGCCAAAACGGGTTGGTCGCCAATGCGGTCATGTGAAACACATCTCAGTGGATGGAGCCCGAGCCTGACGGTCGAGAGTGGTTGGGGTTTACCTCACGTGTGGGCGTCCATTTTCGCGTCGTGATCGATGTATCTGCAAGGTCGGTGTTGCGCGAGAAATAGATAAAGGCGCCGTCCCATGCTTTTCGTTGGCGCGGCGGTGGCGGCGTTCCACGAATCGCCCGTCGCAGGTGTGGGACTGGAGGTGAGCTAAGCGTTTGCCATCGCGTTGGCTTGAACGCGTGCTCGTGCGGTGATAGCGGGTTTGTCGAGTGGGCCTGGCGGCTTCGAAAGGAGAAGGCCGTTTCGGCGGGCGTTATCCGTTCGCGGGCGTCCAGACCCTCAGGGCGACCCATGAGAACCTTTCTTTACTCGATCCGTGTCGGACCCGGTCGTCCGTAGACTGGAAGCGAGTGGTATTGCCACCGTCGGCGGCTCCATGGTGAGTGTGAAGTATGGTCTCGAACCACGATTTAAAAGGTGATTGAGTCGTCCGAGCCCAACTAGAGGCCTTGGGAGCTCACCTTATCCTCGTCCCTCGCTCGATTTTTCGCTTTCGGTGTGTGCATCCACTTGGTGGTGGGCGTTCGACCCACAACACTTAGTCGAGCCCCGAGCATAAGTTGGTGAGCCTTTTAAGTGGCTTCGGGAATAATGGCGGCCTTGGCGTGTTTTCTTCATCTGAGGTGGCTCTTCAAATTTGGGAGCGAGGCTCGAGGCCGTCGCCACTCTGCTCGATGTGAGGTCCTCTCGCTGGCTCTTGTCTGTCGGGGAATCAGCAGGCGATCAAGAATCGAGCAGCGTCACAGTTGAGCCGTCGCGATGGTCGGGGAGGCGAAACGCCGCGCCGTTTCTCTTGCGATATCGTCTGTTCGGTTGGCGCCTATCCGTACGATGGGCGTTGCGCTTCTTATAAAAAGAGAACCACTTGGTCGATTCCTCCGTGTTGTCTGTTCTTCAACTGCGAAAAGAAAGGCGAGGCGGCAGTGAGAAACCAAAAACCTAGGAGAGGATTCATTGCCTCGGCCCTTTTCGCTCCGCTCGTCGGTCTGCTCTTCCGGAGATGGCGTGGCGGAGTGCTCCGCCCTCGATGCTTTCGTGTGCTTGGCTTTGGCGAAAAGCGATTCCTTCCCCGTAGCGATGTATCTCGGTGGAGGTCTTGAAGCAGAGGAACGCGGCTCGGAGCAGCTAGCGGCGGATCGTCGTCTCGCGTCCTTCGCCGGCCTTGAGTTCGGCCTCCCCTCCACTCATTTGTTCGCGGGCTTCTTCACTTTTACAAGGTGGGCGCACCATCTGAATCCTCACGGCGTCTTTGCTGTCGCGATCTTCATCACTTATTTGTCGCGAGGCCTTTTCGGGATCGAGCCCCATTGGGCTTTCTTTGGAAGTACTTTTTCCATATCTGACATTGAAGGGAAAGTCGGCGGCGGGCGCCTTTATTGGCGCCGATCGTGGCGCCGCCATCGGCCCGGTCTAACCGGGCGTCGGGTACATCGACATGAAGCTGCCCACGTCGAGCAGGGATGGCACTCAGAATGGTTCTATATTGAGCAGGGGGGCCAGCGCCGGCCTTCAGGAGAGGCGACGGCGATGCTGAATGGAATCGGCCGTGACCTTGAAGAAGAGGAAGATGGAGGTGATCCTCGGCGACTTGCGGCTCGAAGAAGCGAGGCTGACGGGTGTGTCGTCCGTGTGTTCATGGCGAGGCAGCGTACAACCCCTCATGGACAGGCCTCACCCGATGTTCGAGTATGTGGGAGCATCTGACCCCATGAGGATGGAGCGTTCGGACCTCCCTTCGTCGGAGGTAGAGGCTCGGGTGACAGCTGTCCTGGTCGTGAGGGCCATGGTGGCGGTAGGTGGCGCTCCCAAGCCCTTCTCGGCGGAAAACCCGCCAAATTTGGTAATTGGGTGGTTCCCCTACTTTTCCCTGCGTCCCTTGTCTTAATCCCTTGCGCTTTGACCCGAATAGAGTTCCTACCCCTTTCAGGGCCTACTTGGAGCATCCTCCCGGGCGTGGCTGCCGGGGGAGAAGGAGATGAGGGTGGCGGCCCGCCAAAAGGCAGCTGCGAGAATCTGCGAAAAAGCACAGGAGAGAAGCGGAAGGAGAAGAGGAAGACTTCGCTTAGCGATGGCGTGTTGAGGGCGTGTTAGAGTCGACCGCCCTCTCCTCGATCGTGTGAGGTAAATCTTCTAGTGATGGCGAAGACCCGATGATCCACTCTGAAGCGTCTGATTTGAGTACATCATCGGCGGCGATCTATTTGGAGGCGTTAATCTGGAAGTCACCGTTCTGCGGCGCCCCAAGCAAGAACACCTCCAGCGAGAGTGTCCCCGAAGGAAGGCGGCTCTCCTTCGCCCGAGAGGCCAAGAGAGCGGTTATTCGACACCGCTCGATCACGGTTAGTTTTGTTTCTTTGTCCTCTGTGCCGATTTCGCTGAGTGCTACGATCGGCCGTGCTCTTAGGGATTCGCGAGAGGCTGACGGTGGTGGCGGAATGCCATCTGGACCAGCGCCACCACTCCGCCGGTGAAGTTGAGAATCGCCATCCGGCCGGAGTAAATAAGCGAGGCGGCGGCGTTAGTCGTGCCGCGGTAGCAGCGTAACAACGATTCTTGATGGTTGTCCGGAATCGGCCAGTAAATCGGCCGCCCTGGCTTGCGGCGGCCGTCGTCGCTCGCCGCGGAGATCGGTGATGATGATGGGAAACAAACGCGCCGCCGATCGCGAAATCTTCCGATCCTAGCACCTGAAGCCTTGCCGCCATCGCCACCGAGGCGGCTAGGAAAACGCCGCGGCGGCGATGCGATGATCGCCGGTCGCCGTCGGTGGTGTCAAAGGTCCCGCCATCGGTCGCGGGCTGCGGAGCGACCACGAGGACCCTTCGATCGCCACCGTCCATCTTAGTCAGGCGGCGGCGACCGCTGGCGAGCATCGTTCCTGTTGGATGACGGTGGAGCTTGGGGAGTGGGAATCCTGCGGGAGGGCTCCCGGCACGAGCCAAGGCCGAGATGGAGAAGATTCGAGCGAGCAGGTCAGCTCCTCGAGTCCTCCGCGAGGTGCTAAACGCCGTCACCGGAGGGATTGACCGGCCGTGTGGTAAGTTCGTTCAAAATTTCCCGCCCTTCGAATTCGTTGGGTCTCGTAGTGATGTGTCGAATTTGGTTCTGTTGTCTGCGAGGCGCTTCGGAGGGTAAGTCGGGTTCCTCAAATGCTTTGCTGCGACGGAGAGGCAGCAGCGGAGAAGGATTGCGACCAAGCTGGCTCCGTGCATGAGGCTCGGGAAGCCGAGTGTGTGCGATCGGTGATGGAGGAGGCCCTTGATCGATGAATGAGATGGCCGATACCTTGGAGGAGGAGCACCGGTGAATTCGGTCCCTAGAGCGAGGGTATCGAGTTGGAGTCCCTCTGGCGGAGGCCAACAATGCCAAGATTCTTCTGGCGAGGCGGTATTGTGAAAAAACTTCGAGAGGAGACTCGGGTCAAGCTCATCGCCATGACCGAATCGTTGGCCGTAGAGCGTTGTTATTCGGTGGTTTGGAAGGTAAGCGTTGTCGGCACGCTTTTGACTTCCGCCGATTCTTGAGTTGCGAAAAATCTCGATGAAGTTCTTGAGCGCCGATTAGCGGTGGAGGAGGCGTGGCGTGGCGGTCAGCGGCGGTGATGCTTCGGTCATGCCGAGCGAGGCGGACGGCAACCGGGCGAACTAGTCGCCGAGTTGGCGACCTTAGGAGGTAAGTAAGCGGCCGTCTGCAACCCGATTACTTTCGGAAATGTCACGGGGCCGAGTTTGCCTGGCAGAGTTGGCTCGTGTGCGAGCACGCGTTGAGTCGGTGAAGCGAGTGCTGCCACAGGAGCCACTTGCGCTCGTTAACGCCATGTCCTTCTACAATGGTATTAACTGGACAACGTTAGCGTGGGATCGCCGAGCCCAGACCAACGAGGTCCATAAGCCAGCGCTCAAGCCGTGCCCCATGCGAGTGATCGCTGATCGGATATCGCCCATGAGGCGTCCTCCTGAGGATTCGAATAATGTTAGACATTATTATTTTTGCAAAATGTAAAGAACTTTGATATGTAATGAATCGGGTTCGTTTTGCGTTTATTCGCAGTTTGAGCCGTTCCTTCGCGTTGGAAACCGTAGCCCGAAACTGTCGCCGCATTGGAAGCGGTAGCCACAGAAACCGCGGGGTTTTTGAGCGTAGGCGTGTTCGATTTTCGAAGGGCCTTGAAGGTGCTAACGAACCTGGTCGAAGCGTCTATTCATGTTTCATGCGCGAGGAGTGGCTCCGTGACTTGTAACCGCCGTAGCGGGTAACCCTGCTTGAGTGCTACTTGAACCTTAGCGGTGGGCGTGGGCGTAGCGCTTAGGTCAGACGGGTTACCGCTAGGGAAGTCGAGTGGTCGGTCGGGCCGCCGACCCGTATGAATATGAATGACGTTGGAAAACAAAAGCATTCATTCACGTTTTTGAGTAGGAGAGGGACGCCCCCGAGTGACTTGTGGCTCGCGCGTGGGTAACCCTTACATAAGCGCCACTTTGAAACCGTAGTATTTGGGGCTGGCCTATGGCAGGGCAGGTCAGACGGAGTTACCGTCGGATCGCCGACCCGTATGAATGTGAATGACACTGCTCCTGAGCCCCCGAGCAATGCGTGGCGACCAGGCCGTGGTCGGCGCGTATTGCTAGTCCTTCGAAATAATCGTAAAGGAGGCCAGAGTCAAGAGACTTATCTTTTGGGTCGGTCGTCGTCTGCGGCTCATTTGGCGCTGGTCGCGGTCCCGAGGTTGTCCGTATGATCGACTCTGCGCGAAGATCGAAGGGTCGCATTGCTCCGGCACGAAGCGGCGCCCTTCTGCGCTCGTGTCACTTCGCCGCATTTAATGGGGAGTGGAATTTTAATGCCGTCGCGTCGGCGCATCGGACGATGGCGTGTCGAGGAGTTCGTGGAAGCGCCCGGCGATGGCGGTTTTTGGTATGCGAATCCGCCCTTATAAATCTGGTATTTGGGATAGTGGTAACTCACACCCGACCTTGACGTCTGCGTTCCCTTGCCTTCTTAGTCTTCAGCGCTTCCTCGAGAGCTTCTTGCGCGCTATAGCGGCGGTGGCGGCAGCGGCGAAGGTCGAGAGCAGTGTGAGCGGACCTGAAGTCCGCCCCAAAACTCTCAGACGGAGGGGCTCTTCGGTGCGGCGAGGTGGGTTCGACCTGCCTCGCCGAGATTCTTCATCAGGAGCCCTACATGGGTAGATCTCCTTCTAGTTGTTTTGGTGAGATCTTTGGGGTTGCAGAGTTGGCCGCCTGTTTTCGATCTTTGCTTCCCTTAGTCTGATCGGCGGTCTTGGTGGCAAAGCGTCGCCGCCGAGGTAGCTCAGCACCCGACCAGTGAAAAGTGGCTTTCTTGAGGCCGGGCGAGCATGGTGGGCCTATGGCTAGTCGCGATGTCGACTGGTGTCCCAGTGGGGTCTCTGCCGCCCTTAGGCTTGAGTGTGGCCAGCTAACAGCCTGGGTCGAGCCGTCGAAGAGGCGGCGGCTTCGGCGTCTGCAGGCTGTGGCCGAGAGCGGAGATAGCCGCGCGTGAGTTCGACTCCATGCGCGGGGTTCTCCTTTCCATGCTCCGCCCTTCACGAGCATGGGCGGGCCGAGGCCACTTGGGGTGGAGATTTGAACAGAGCAGTTCAGCCACCGTGTGTAATCATGCCGGGCTCGAGCGGCCGAGGCATTGGAGGCTGCCCGGGCTCTCGAACGCCTCCGCTCGGGAGGCGGAGGTCGCGCCTCCCCAGCAATACGCGTCTTTGGCGTCTTTGTGCCGGTCGGTCGATCCTTCGACCCGTGGCGTATCGCCCATATCCGTGGCCCGGCTCAGTCTTGAGCGAATGCAGGGGCCGCGGGCGGAGATGGTGGCGGGCGGCACTGGAGGCCAGACGATGAGGCCGAGGCGGCGGAGCTCCGGGGGCAGCAGGGCAGCGCCTTCTTCGGACTAGATCCTTAGGGGCACAGTGCGCTTCGCCCTGAACTTCGCCGTCTTGGCGTGATATCTCGGGCGCCAGAAGCCTCCTTATAGCCGTGCTCGACCCGCCGTTCTGGAGACCTTTGCGCTCTTTCTGCTTTAGGGTTAGCATAAAGCGTGTGTACTTTTGGTGTTTGCTTTCGTTTACAATGTGCGCCTCGTCCTTTTGGTGAATCATATTGTATCCTTGAAGCTTCGTTGCATAATGTTTCCTTTCTTTGTACTTCTTTTTTTGAACGCCTAGTTATTCTTGTGCCCTTTAAAACTCCTTTGCCGGTCGCTTGGTTGGTCGGTCGTGTGAAGACCACTCCGCCCCGCGGACCTCTACTTTAGTGGTCGTAGTCAAGAAAAACTCTAGGAGTTTTCACAAGGCGAGGGCGTAGTGGCAGGCGAAGTGGGTCCTTGTGAGGAGGACCAGGTCGGTTTAGGCGCTCATAACTGCGATTCACGTAGGCTAAAGCCCCGAGCAGGTTCGCGCCGCTCGGGCTTGTCAGGCTAATAGAGACGTTTGGCCAGAAATAAGTTCGAGGAAAAACCGCTGAGCTTTTCGATGTTCCAGCGTTTGAAACAACGTTGCCATCGGCGTCTCTTAGTCGATAGGTGCCTTGGATTACCTCCTAGCGGTGAAGGGCCTTCCCACGGAGAAAGCTTGTGCCGCCAGCGTTAGGCTGAACTTGGCCGATGCCAAATCGCCTCGTTGAAGGCTCGAGGCTGCGGATCTGGCGACTCGATAAGCGCCATAGCGTTCTTCGATATTTGGCGTCGGAGGACAACAACGTCGCGTGCCTCGTCGGTGGTCGGCGGCGTCTTCTTGTGGTCGAGCCCCGAGCTTGGATCGAAGGTTTGCGACCTCGGGCCGTATTCGGTCGGTTGGCGGGGAACGGCTTCGCTGAACACGGAAAAACGGCGTGAACCGGTCGGCAAAGTCGGAGTAGTCCGCGAGCTCAAAGGGCGGAGGCTTCTCGGCTGCCCGTCAGCCGACTCTTCAATCGGTTGAAGATTAGCGGCTTGAGCCTGTAGGATTATGCGTTCGGCCTCTCGGCTGGCCGTTAGTCTGCAGGTGGGCCACGAGACGCCCGATCGATCACGGATGTTGAAGTCATCGCGAGAATTGAAATTCCTTCCGTAAACTGCGTGCCATTAGCCGGTGATGATGGAGTTCGGGACTCCCAAACCGATGAAGCGATGCTGCGGAAGAAATCTGCCGCTGTGGCGGGCGTGATGGAAGCGGCGGTTTGCCTCAATCCACTTAGTAAACTTATCCCCGCGACAAAGAGGTGTGTGAAGCCCTCGAGCGCCTTTACGAAAAGTCCGGCGGATCAATTCCCGGATCATGACGGCCATGTGATGGGGATCGTGCGGAGGCTTGGGCGGCGAACAGGTGTGTCTGTTGGGCAAGAATTGGCACCCTTTCGCGGTCACGAACAATTTGCTTTCGCATCGACCACGGCGGTCGGCGGTAGAAACCTTGGCGGAAGGCCTTACCCACGAGGATCGCGGTCTTCGCGTGATGGCCGCACACCCGCCGTGGATATCGGCGATAGCTCCTTGCCCTGATCGGCGGGATGCTGTTGGAGGACCCGGAGGACTCCTTTTGTAAAGGTCCTTGTCGTCGGGGCGAAGACTTCGCTCACCGGAGGCGCCGAACCTCGATGGTAAGTGCAGAAGCGAACCGTCTGTCGGCGTTCGACGAAGGCTTCCTCGGTCGGTCGGTCGTCATCACGCCTTGACCAGCCGAACCGCCGCCGATCGGTTGGTCGGCGGTTGGCTCGGCCCATTGGACGGATCGGCCGCTGCTTTCGGCCGGGTCGGTCGGATGGGCGGTGACGGAGGTCGATGGACGAAATTTCGGTCGGGGCTGGTCCTTAAGGAAGCAAGGTTCGCGAGTAGTCGACCTCGCCGTTATTGGCCGTAGGCTGTGGTGGAGCTCGAACCCTTAAACCTTTCCTCAAGTCGGCGTACCTCTCGGCGTTATGCCGCCATAGAAGTCTCGAGGCTCTGAGGTCTTCTGACACAGTCAACCACCGGCTTGGTCGCCCGTATACATAAAGCCGGCGTGCAAAGGTCGGCGACGTCCGGAGCCGTTGATGAGGGCCGTATTCGACGATATTGTTGGTAGCGTCGAAGAAACAGCCGGACGGCGTCTTGGAGCTTGTTGCCGGCGGGAAATGATGGCGACTCGGCACACTCCGTTCTTGATGTAGGATCCATCGGTACATCGTCCAATACTCGGGGTCTTCAAGCAGGCGCTGAGCCGGTCCATTCAGCGACGAAGTCTGCGAGGGCTTGAGACTTGATTGCGATCACGGGAACGAGCGAAATGTCGTGGCCGTTGAGCTCGAGTGCCCACTTGGCTATCCTTCCCGAGCGTCGCGGTTGCGGGCGATCTCTCAAGGGGTGAGAAGTCACGAGCGGAAGCAGTCTTGGCGAAAGTAGTGGATCGATTTCCTCTTGCGATTAGCGTGTAGAGTAAGTAACCACTGCGGATAGCGGGCTTTGGACTCGAGAGTACTTCGATGAAGTAGACGGTCGTTTGCACCTTGGCGTGGCCTTCCTCCGACCGCTTCGACGGCGAGTGCGCACTCACGACTGGTCGTGGCGGCAATGTAGAGTAGAGGCTCGCATGGCGCCGATCGGGATCGGGGCGATGTCGGAAGGCCTTTAGTCGGTCAAGGGCTTCGAGCTTCTGCGTCCAAGCGAAGTGGTCGGATTTTACGGCGGTTTATAAGCGGACATCCGTGCTCGCCAAGGCGGGAACATAAGCGGCTCAAAAGCTGCGAGGTAACGTCGGCTTTGGGCGCCCTTTAGATCGGCAATCGGGCCCATCTTTATGATTCTTGAGATCTTTACGGGTTAACCGATCTGCGTGCTCGGATATCATGGCCGAGAAGCTTCCTTAGGGACGAAAACGCGCTTTTCGGGGTTGAGTTTTATCTAAAACCGTCGGAGGTTAGCAAAAGTTTCTTGGTCGGCGGCGAGTCGCCGGCCTTTCGGTTTGGCGAGCGATGTCGTCCACGTGAACCTCGATGTTACGGCCGATCGGTCGCCAAGCGAGGTGTACATGCCGCGATATATAACACCGCGTTCTTGAACCAAGGGCATCGTCACGTAACAAAGCGAGCGAAAGGAGTGATAAAAGAGGTCATGGCTGGTCGGACTCTTTCATCGGGATCTGGTGATAACGAGTAGGCGTCGAGGAAGGAAGCGATTCACACCAGCGGTGGAATCAAGCGACACAGTCGTCCGGGGAAAAGAAAATGGTCCTTAGGGCACGCCTTATTGAGGCCGTGTAATCAACACACATCCTCCATTGCCCGGATTTCTTCTTTACAAGAACAGGGTTGGCAAGCCACTCGGGGTGGCGTACCTCTTTTATGAACCCTGCCTCCAAAAGTTTGGCTACCTCCTCCCCTATGAGCCTGCGCTTTTCTTCGTCGAAGCGGCGCAGGCGTTGGGCGACCGGCCTCGCGCCGGGTCGGATATTCAGGGTGTGCTCGGCGACCTCCTTGGGATGCCGGCATGTCGGAGGTCTTCCATGCGAAAGCGTCGGTTTACTGGAGAAGTCGGCAGCGCTTTCCTATTGGCGGGGAGGCGGACCCTACACCACGGTCTTGGCGGGTCCTCGGGGTCGACGCGATCCTCTTCGTGTCTTGGCGGACTCAAAGACCCGGGCTAACTTGCCGAGGCGGAGGACTCAAGCTTCCCTCGGTAGTGGTCAAGTTCGGCGGACGCAATAACGGGCTGAAACCTTCTTTCGCCAGCACTCAGCTCGCTTGGTTGAAAGCGAGTTGGAAGGATGAGGCCGCAGTAATGGCGCAGCATGACCTGGAATCTTCAACCAGGTAAGTATAATTGGGGATCGCCATGAACTTAGCGTAACACGCCTCCCGAGGATGGCGTGGTGGGATCCATGAACCCCGGCCTCAAAAGTGAGGTTTTGAGTGCGGAAGTTCTCGGGCCCCAAGGTGTGGCGGTCGACTGCTTGAGGGGTAGGCTTCTTTGGCACAGGATGACACCGTGGAAAGGTGCCTTGCTTGAGTCGGTGGTCGGCCTGAACTCCTAGAGGCGTCGGCGTCTCGGCATACATGTTGTTGAGGCCGCCATCAATCCATGAGCACCTTTGTGGAGGCCGACCCACGATGGGATCGACGATGGCGGGTACCTTCCCAGGTGCGGGATGTGGTCGGGGTGGTCCGTCCGATCAAAGGTGATCGGAAACTCAGACCACCGGAGGTGCCGGGACCGAGAGTCATCTGCGTGTACCTCGCGGTAGGCAAGCTTTTGCCTCCGCTTGTCAGCGTAGCTCTCCGGTCCACCGAAGATCATGAGGCATCCGTCGGGCTCCGGGAACCCATCGTCTGCCTTTTCTTCCCGACCTCCGGCGCCGGGTCGCGCTTCTTTCCTTTTCCCCGTGGCTGCGGGGTTTCGGGCGCCTCGGGACTTCGCATCCGGTATGTATGTGCTTGCGGGGTACCGTGGTGCGGACCACGGGCTCTCCAACAACTTTTGAAGTGGTCGGATACTGCGCGCGCTGCGCCGCTTGTCGAGGCGGTTGGCGGCGGCGACCGTGTGGTCTCGCGAACTGTTTTCCCTTCGCCTCCGTTTGTCGGAGCGATCGGGAGGAGGGGCAAGCTCGGAACTGGACTTTCGTTTGGCCTTCCCCTTGTCGAAGATGGCCCCCACGGCCTCCTCACCGGAGGCGTGGTTGGTGGCAATGTCGAGCAGCTCCTTTGTAGTCCTGGGTTTGATGCAACCCAGCTTGTGGACCAAGGCTTTGCATGTAGTGCCGTAGATGAACGCCCCCGACGTCGGCGGCGCCGATGTCGGGAGTTCATTACTTCTTTGGGAAAACGGGATATAGTCGGGCGTCTCTCTGGTTCTTGCTTGCTGACTTTTAAGATCGCTTGAGAGTTCCGAGGCGCTTAAGTGCCACGAAATTTCGACGAAGACATTCTTGGTCGGCCAGTTCTTGATGGTCGTGAGCGGTACTTTTCGAGCAGGCTCGGGCGAGTCCGCCCGAGTAAATGGGGAAGTCTTGAATGATAAAAAGATCGTTAGTAGCTCCTCGCCGACTCGGCGGCCGAGCAGTAATCTTCAACCAAACGCGGGGTTCGTCGCTCCGTGTATCTGGCTATGTTAGCAGTGCTCGAAGCAGGCGGGAAAATCTGCCGGCGGATCTCGAGAAAACGCTGGGTCCGGGCCTTCAGGCTCGGATCTGCGGTCGTGGCGCCGACCATATCGCGACTGCGGCGGGCCCCACCCCGCCGGCCTTTTCCGCGCCGAGGTGTCGCGGTAATTGTAGTGTTGCGGCGCCCGATCTTGGCCGAGTATAAGGCTCGGGGCACTCGGTATGGTGCAGCTCTTAGGCTCATGGCGAAGTCAGCCGATGGCGAATGGGTTCCGGCGTTGGCGCCGAGGGCAACCACGTCTTTTGCAATGGCGTGCTCTACCAACTCCCGGAGGTGTTGATAGGTAGCCCTGGCCTCGGGCTCGTTCGG
This sequence comes from Guadua angustifolia, assembly GCA_036346375.1. NCBI lineage: Eukaryota > Viridiplantae > Streptophyta > Magnoliopsida > Poales > Poaceae > Guadua > Guadua angustifolia. Next base: position 28,781,949 of record CM070502.1, read on the forward strand.
CTCAGGATGCCGCGGAGCAGCATTGCGGCCGCGGCGAAGTTTTGGCTAGGAAGAAAACAGGCGGCAAGCTCTTCCGCCATTGTTCTTTGTACAGCGCCGCACATGCAGCGCATCGTCGCTGGTTCTTTGTGGAAGCGCGCTTTCGGCAAGCCCCGACGGGTCGACCCTCGCCTTGCCGAGTCTGGCCGCTCGTAACTCCAGCTCCGTTCTTTGCTGGAGAAGCTCGTCATGGCGGATCTGAGGAGACCCAAGTAGCCATCTTGGCGCCCGCCTCTGTGCCAGAGTGTGCCGTGGCGGGCTTCTTGGCTCGGGGATGTGGCGGCCGACTGATGGCCTACGTCGGCCACGTTGCATTCGCGGGAGTATAGTTCCTCGGCTTTGCTCCGTGTCGAGCCGAGTCGTTGGAGGAGCTCTCAATATTTCATGGACAAAGGTGGCGTAGCAGCCATTACCTGCCAGCGGCGCAACTCTGCGGGCGATGTGGCTGCCGTCTGAAGCGCGTAGCGGCGCCAGCGCCAGCGGTCTTGTATGATGAGCGTCGACTTCGAAGGCGGCGTGGGGCCTCGAGTCGAAGGTTGTCGAGCGCGGCGGCGGAGGTCGAGCGCTCGGTGGGGGCACTGGTCTGGGATCTGCGCGAACCTGAGGGCGAGCTCTCTGTCGCGGTAGTGATGAAGTCGAGGCGAACCGGTTCTACTCCGGCGCATAGCGCTTCTCGTTAGTGGTGGAAGCCATCAAGAGACAAATGGGAATCCGGAGATCTTGATGGCCTTACGAGCCCCTACTGGCGCCAGCTAGCCGGTGTTTGAGAAAGCAAGTAAATTTGTGAGTCTAGAGGGACTCGCTCCCGCTCCTCGAATGGTTAGCCCGAAAGAAAGGGGTCCAAGATTTATCTTGGTTGAGTGACGTCCCTACTCGGTTAAGTGAGGTGATCGGGTGTTATTGATTCGGTGTATCCGTCGTGTTACAAGCAAGGCTGAGCTTGGGCTCAGGCGCCTTGTGTCTGAGGTTAGGGAATGCAGCAGTATGATTCGGAGTGCTATGTTCATTGCCTACACGCGCCCCTTTCAGAAGGGCCATGCCTCCTTATATAGCACAGGGGAGGCGGAGTTCTGTGAGGTTACACGGAGTGTGTAAAGGGAAAAAATGGATGGGGCTCCTCGCCTAGGAGTCCGGTCTTTTGCCTCGGTGTCTGGTTCTTTGGACTTGACCTTTGATGGGTAGCCTTACGTCTGTGTTGGGTTGGTGGGCCTTGAGCGGCGGCTCGGTCGCTCCTCAGGAAGCAGCGTACTCTCTGCTGCGATGTCGAGTCTTGGCGTCGGCGTCGAACCCGGGGACCGTCTTGGGAAGCAGCGCGTAGCGTCCGTCCCTTTCGTCGTGACGAACATTGCATCGGCCGGTTTAGGTGACCCGATAGAAGCGGTTTCGACGCGATTTGACATCGCTTCTTGGTGAAGATGATCCGAGCTTGTTGGGGCTGCCGACCGGTCCGACCCATTGGTCAGAACCAACCTGGAGTCGTCGTTGCCGTAGTTAAGTGAGGCGCCGGTCTGTGGCGCTTAGTCGGATTGCTACGGGGTTGGCAGTGGGGAACCGCGCCCTCGCGTGAAATTTGGTCGGTCGGCCTTCGATTCTTTGTGAGTCTTTGCTCGGAGGGCATCCGACTTATTCGTCGGTCGGGCCCCCCGGGCTGGATTGGTCGAGTCGTGGGCCTCCGATCGGGCTTTTTTGAGGCTTCGGTAGCGGTGGCGGCCCATATGCTTCTCCTGGGCCGCTGGGGATACCTATGCCCTGGGTATTCGTCACATTGTTATGCCTTAATTCCTTTTTAACCCTAGGATATAAAATATTGAAGCCCCATGGATGTAGCGATTCATACAATTATTACTTTTAGACAAATACTTAATCTCCGAAGGTTGGTTCGGATGATCATTTCAACTGCTACGGTTAGGGGGACAGTGTTGGGCTAACCACGAGCGGTGGCTACGAGTCTGACCCCCAACCGATGACAAGTCAATGGATGGCATGGTGGTAGTACTGCGGGTACCTAGGGTGTGGAATGGATAATGGCTTAGTCTTTGGCATGTTAAGGATTTAACCACTTTGGGCAAAGTAAATAACTTCAGTAATCGCTCAACCGCATGTTGGGACGGTCAACTCTGTTGATTCATTCCAACGTAGCCTAGTACATTGCACTTCCCTTTTTAATACCTATAGGAAGTAGCTGCCATTGAGGAGAATGGATTGCAGAGCGATCGGGGCGGAATGAGAATGGAGTGGCCATTCACCGGTTCACGCAATAGCGATGGGTATCCACAATATTGAGAACGCGTCTCCATGACGGTCGATGGGTCTGAATATTGCGGATCTTGGATAACCCTCTTGGATAGGAGCTAAAAGGGAAGTTCAATAGCGGCTATGATCATCTCGGTCGGCGCATGCATAAAAAGGCATGTTGTCGCGTGGCACTTAAGACCGTAGATATCTTGTAGGTAAAAGTGAGCAACTCTGCAGAGTCAATTAAATTATGTCGGTTCGCCGTGCTTCCGGTCAATGAAGCTAAGTTAATTTGGTGTGATACCCGAATCTGTGCTCAAATTAGTTTTAATAAATAAAGATGGTCACAAGTCTGGAAACTTTGAGAAAACCCCCCTTGCGCTACTTATTATATGGTTTGTGTTTCAAATGTAAATAAAATTGTTCTTAAAACTTGCATCTAACATAATAAAGAAACTATACCTGCCTTTGTAAATCCTTGCATGCAATATTCAGAGTATTCCGTGTGGTTTGTTGAGTACGGTTGTGTACTCACCCTTGCCCCTACCCTCCCCTAGATTTTCAAGAAGCAGGAGAATTCCACGAAACCGTAGATGGCGAAAGTGTTTGGTTCTAAGGATTTGGTCTACCGCTCGAACTTTTTCCTGTGGGCAACCTCCCTTTTGTGATGTATTGTAAGCGCTTGTCGCGCCCTTTTGTAAAACTCTAGCCGTGAGGCTTTATTTATCCGTAACATCTGTTGATTATCGTTCTTTACCTGGCAATGTACGTTTGATTTACCGACAGCTAAAATTCTAGGTAGCTGTTATGGTATCTAAACGCGCCACCTGAAAAGGCGGTCCGGCACATGTTCTGGAAATCAGGGCTCTTTATTGTGTCTTGTTACCTAAAACATTGGTTATATATTTTGTGTTAACATGGTTTCGGGAATTTCAGCTAAGATGCATCTGCCATCTGTATTGGGGGACTCTCAATCAACTCTTCGAGGTCCTGGTTTTTACAGCCATCGCCTTGGAATTGGTGTTAATTTGTTGATTCTTGCGATGGAGAGATTGCACAGTCCATATTCGCCTCGATGGAGTGTAGTGATGCTGAGCTGGCAGAACCTATTATATGCCTACTTCCTGTAGCGCCTGTCCTTCTATATCTTCGAAAACAGGTATTTTGAGCAACCCATGAAAGATAGTTCCACTTCTAACATTTGCAATTTGTTGAGTAGACTAAGATTAGGGGTGCAATCGGCTCGGATTCGGTCGGATATCGCTCTTTTCATATCCTAAACCATATTTTTTGTCGGATTCGAAATCGGATTCGGATAGTACGGATCTGAATGCAGTCACGGATAATATCGGTCATGATTCGAATCGAATATGGAGTGAAATCGGTACGGTATCGAATAATTTTTATCGGATAACGTACGAAAATAGATACCGCATAAAGCATACATATAGTACTGATTAACCAACCGTATGGGTTCAACATGCAACAAGATTATCATATTCTAACAAGTCATTTTATCGAGCAGCCTAACAAAGTTACAAAAGCACATTACATTTAAACGGTACAAATATGACAAGCGGATAGTTAGGATGTTCAACTATAGTGTGACACAAATAGTAGCAATTTGTGTTGTAAGATAAGACAAGTTTGTATGGCTTGTTTTATCAAAGTAATGTCTTTTATTTTCACATTCCCGTTCCATATTTCTCCGTATAGGCAATAGTATCTGAAGAACTAAAATATAGACTAATTTCACATAGAAATGTATGACAATAATTACCACACACATTATTCTTCCATTGCTTTTTTTCTAAAATCTCTGGCGTTGAGAAGTGAAAGAAGCGGATCAAAAAAAAATGAAAAAAGCCCTCGGGATCGGTTCAAGTCCGATTGAGCGAGTCTTCTTCATGGTTCTTCAAGTGTTAGGTAGACACAAAAAAAAAACTCCTTCACGAGAAAGCTTTAAGTCCGGATCTGCTCTTCACACATGAAACAAGCTTAAGTCTTTGGTTTGTATGCTTCTTCATCGTGACCTCTTCCGATCGCTGGTCTTTGCTTCATGGGTGTGCCCTCTCGGTCGATGCTTTGAGCCACGGCATCGGAGGCCGGCTTTGTAAGTCGGCGAGGCTCGGATGGCTGGTCACGGGTCCGGCGAGGCTCGGAAGGCTAGTCACGGGGCTGGCCAAGGTGCAGGTCGGCGAGGAGCCGGAGTTCTTGAGCCGGGGCGTGGAGGTTCGTCGCCTTCCAAGACGCCGCTAGCGCCGGCAGCAGCGGAGGGACGAGGCGGCTGAAGGACGATCGGAGCTGCGTCCGGTGAGGCGGTGGCCGGAAGCGCAGAGGACAGCCACGGCTTGAAGGCGGACGCGGCTCGGAGGCGCGGGCTTGCCAGAGTCCTCCTCAACCTCAGCTCGTTGTACCGGATATCCGAATAAATTTGTACCGGATATATCCGAAAATATTTTCGGGATATACCGATCCGACGGATAGTAATCTCCCGAATCCGAATCCGAATCCGAAACAAAATATCCGAAACCGAATCCGAATCCGAAAATTATCCGAAAAAAATATCCGAATCCGATCCGAAACTATCCGGTCGGTCGGTCGGACGGAAAATATCCGATCCGATTGCATCCCTAACTAAGATGCTAAGTACAAAAAAAAAAAAAAACTTCCCTAGGTTTTTCGTAAACATGCTTATTTAGAATATTGCCAGTGGCATCAAGGATTTGCCTACGCTTTTGCTATAAAATAAGTGAGTATTTGGTTAAGTAATTTATGTTTGAAGCTTCATGCCTTTTGGTTTTGCGAATGCCATTTCTTGGTTCTAGCAATATAGCTGACACTTCTGACTGATTGCTACTATTGTTTTTGTATTACGATGTTTGCTTCTGATTTCAAATGTACTCTATACACACATATCTATCACCGCACCTGCTCTTTTGCGGGCTAATTTAGGTACTTAAGGAGATGTGTTTAACTTATTCTTATTAGGTAATTTCTATTTCTGGACAATGTAGAGGTTACCGCGGAGGTTTGTAAAACATTTGATGAAAAGATATGTGATGTAACACTTATGTCGCTTGCATACATTGTAACAGGGAATGTGCTTAACGTACTTCGAATGGTTTTAGCAACATTAAGCTCATTGATTTTTGAATGGTTTCAGTAAGTTTTTCCAATTCTGTATGACGGTTCAGAAACTTCTTGGTATTTGCTCACAGCATCTTGAGAAAAGTGAAACACACCAAGGACCAGCTGTGCTTGGAATTGCCCTTATTGCTAGACCTGTAAATTGGGCCGTGCCGGGGCCCAAGCCCATCGTGCTTCGGGCCACTTCAGGACGGCCCAGCACGGCACAGTCGTATCATTGTGTCGGGTCGGGCTGGTCCGAAATAGTTTTTTCCTGGCCCGGCCCGGCACTAAAGTCTGTCGGGCCATCATCGGCGCGTCTTGCCCAAACCACGCCCGACCAACTCGAGATCGATTAAGCGATCGCACTTGCCCTCTGTTTCTCTGTCCCATCACTATTTGGTTATAAGTTAATTAGCCAACTACTTTTAGTCAATAATTAATCACTATCTAGTATGGTGCCAGCTGTGGCCAGTAATTAGTAGCGGGAGTGTATAATTTGAGATATCCAATTAGTTGGGCCGTCGTTTGGGCCATGCCGGGTGGCCCACCGTGCTGCGATTCAAGGCCCAGCCCGACACGGCATTTGGGCCGTGCTGGCCTAGCCCATAATGCTTTGGGCCGTGTCGTGCTTTGGACCGTCAATTTCGTGTCGTGCTCGGGCTAGCTCGTTTGAGCCCGGCCCAATTTACACGTCTACTTATTGCCATGGTTGAAGAATTAGGAGCTAAAATAGCTGTACGTTCACTTGCGCAACTTTTATAGTATGGCGAGCAGAATATTAGATGAGCAGTTCCTCTTGCTCTCGGTATCAGGGTTTCAAAAACCGGCAAACACAGTTTTCGATTTTACCGCCGCAGTTCGAGATTTAAAATCACTCGATAAACCGATCTAATTAAAAAAATTAAAAATTTGAAAAAAATTATGTATTGAAAAACCACAGCTTTCATTGAAAACCGTTCGGAAACCATTTTTTAAGGAACATTCGATTGGTAGGTTGGTTTTTGGTGAAAATCGAGCGGTTTTTCGCTAAAAACCGTGGTTTTTGTTTAAAAACGAATGGTTTTAGATTTTTTGAATATTTTTCAAATTTTTTTGATTTCTTAACCCTTCGGTTTTTAATGGTTTTCAAGCGGTTTTTACGGTTTTCATTCTGTAAAATTTGAACCGGTTTTTTTGAAAAATGGTTTTTAAAACCGTGCTCGGTATACCATTCATTTCTTTATGCGACAGCACATCCCGTCGTCATGGACCTGCTATCTTCGTCTTTACCAAAAAACGACTGCCACTGAAATTCTCGATGAGAAACAGCCAATTAAATCAAAGTATTATTAGAGCAAGGTTAATAATAGAGTCCATGGTGGGCTTTATAGTGTTGCCATGTCACACATAGCTAACAAAAAGTCTACTCATATAATAGCTCACTCTTGATACAAGCTATACATTTAATGCTTGGATCACCTCTTCCTCTCACAAAGTGTCTTGGAGTCCGTGAGCAGCCCACTTTCAGCTGGCTACAAGTGAGCAGTCCGCTTTCTTTCTCTCTCCATTTCTCTCTCTTCCACCTCATCACAAATCTGATGTGTCACTTCTTGCAGCCCATCTACATCACCTTATAATACTTGCTCTTAGGTCGCGCCTGCCCTTACCTCTCCAAGGAGCTTTTACAACCAAAAAAACAGGTCAACGACCTTTATATTCAACAGCGGTGTATCACAATACCAGGAGGACAAACTACTTCAGCCAACAGATTAGACGAATCGAATACGTCATGCAAAACAAAACCACAGCATTCCTGCTCATCTCATAAATTACTGTATTATTATTCACTAATGTTAGCTTGCGCGGCTTTGTACAACTGAAGTGCGCCACTAATAAAATGATTTCCGCGTGCATGCGCTTGTGGCACATTTTTTTTAATAATGGAAGAATCATTGGGACTAGAAGTGGACGTCGTGCCGGGCTGACCCGGCATGGGCCCACCGTGCTTCATGCTTGTACTGTGCTGGGTAGCGACGGACCATCGTGTCCATCGTGCCGGTCCGGTGAAAGCATCTAGGTCCGTACTTCGAGTTGGTTTTGGCAATTAATGACAATTTCGATTAAAGGACTAATATTTTCAATTTAAGACTTTTGAGAATAGGTTGGTCCTAAATTTGGTAATTGTGGAAGCATGAATATGATAAAAAGAAGATCAACATGTCGATGGCTAAGGTATAAAATTTAATGATCTTTTCATAGCCTCAAAAGCAAACATTAAAAAGCAAAAAAATTGCATCGTTCTCTTGTGGTTTAAATTCTCTACTCTTATGCTCAATTTACATTTCTAGCAAATTATTCATATTGAACTTGTGCATGGAATCATATCTTATTTACATCTTAATTGTTGAAGCACTTAGTGAATCTTAGAGAACCTAGCTTTAATTGTTAAGTTTGCAATTCTTGTTTAGTAATTTTATTAATTGCAATTAGAGCTAAAAATTTAGTAACCTCCTATTCATCCCTTCTAGTCAGTTATCCTTGATCCTACAAGTGGTACAAGAGCTTAACCTCTCTTTTGAGGCTTTACCGCTGTCGGCGTACTTTGCGTCGGGGTATCCTTTTCGCCACGATCAGGAGGGGCCGTGAGTACTGAAGTGTGGCAGCCCGGCGAGAAGGCGGGCGACCAGCCTCGACTCGAACAACCGTGCAGCGTGGCGGCCGGCCAGCTGAGCGTGAGGCGATCAGCCCGACATGCTTGCGCCAGCGTGGCAACAGCGAGCAAGCGGATGATCGAGCCACGACGGCATGGCCGGACGAACACGTGGTCGGCCAGCAGTCGAAAGGTGCTTTCGGGGGTTTGTCGGTCGGTAGCGCGATGGCGTACATCGAAGGAATGGGGGAGCTTCACCTCGAAGTCTTCTCCCCCGACACACCGTGTCAGAACCATTGAATGCGCGTGGCTCTGCTGATGGTAAGATAGCTTATCCCTCTGTCGTCCTGCACCTAACCCGTCGCAAACAAGTCGCTTCTCGGGGGAACCGGACGGAGTTGGACGGTGGTGCAAAGAATGAGGCTAGGGGATGGGGCTATAGCGACTGGTGTAATAAATGAAGTGTAATAAGTGTGATGTCATCCTTCCCACTTGCCCGAGCCAGCCCGGCCTATATAAGAGAGCTTCGGTGCATGGGGTGGGGGGACGGAAAAAGAAGTACTCGAACGAAAGAACGAGAATGGGAAGAGCACTGAGAGAGCTCAAGAAGAACCCAGAGAGAAAAAGGGAGATAGAGTATAGATCGAGCGTTTGTAATCCACTCAAAACACATTAACAAAGCGAAGCGAGCGTGAGGGCCGTTACCCTGCTGGGGCCCGAACACAGGTATATCGGCGTGTTCTTGGATTCTTGTCTGTGTGGATCCCTCAGGAGAGCCCGTAAGTGTCCTTTCGCGAAGACCCCCTCTATCGAACCCCGGATTCCGTCTAGGGAGAATAGTTGCTGGCGAAATACGCCGTCAGCGGCACGCCAGGTAGGGGGTAGCGGTTGGCTCACCCTTTCGTCTCTCCAGCAGATCTTGGTCATCTATCCGGAAGGATCCCGCTTCTGGTGAAGGCGGGTTCGCGTTCTCAGCGAGAAGAGCCGGCGGAGGCTAGCAGCGCCTGCAACGTGTCCCGGCACTCTCATCGGGCGAGGGACTGTCTCACGCCTTCCCTGGAGGGGGGCGGTGTTGTCCCCCTGGCGGTGGCAGAGCTGCCAGTTTGGCGGCGGCTAGCCATAGAAGAGGCCACTCCGGCCCAAAACCTACATGATGTCCGTCTCCTCTTGGACCACCCTCCGGTGGAACTTGTGAGAGACACCCCAGCCACACCGTGGCTGCGGGACATCGCTTCCCTGATAGACGCGGCTCAGCTCCGTGTGGGGGCGTCTGATCGGCCGGGTACCTTCGGTGCCCTGCGGTCAGGGCTGTGTGCGGACCGCACCCAAGCTTCTAGCCACTTGAGCGGGAAGCGCTCTGGCCAGGAGGGCCAGAGCAAGGGAAAAGGCATACAAGACGCAGGCCTCGTTCACACGGGGGGCCGTGCGGCAACCAACGTATCACCTCGCATGTCCCCCGGGCACAAGGGAGGCCATGAGGATCTAAGGGCTCAGTTGGAGAAGCGTCGCCGACAGCGCGGCGATGATTTGCGCGACATACTGTGGCACCGTCGTGCACAGAGGCAAGGCCGCTATAGGCGGATGGCTCCTGATGGCGACGGCTCCTCCAACGACACCCACCCTCGAGGTGAGGAGGAGGCCCTCTCCTCTGAATCGTTGGGGAGTCGAGATCTGCACTCCCCGGCATGTCTCCGGGCCAGGGTTTAGGTGGACGACGTGGCTCCCCCTACGGCGTTGGGTGCCAAGCGTTCTCCAGTCGGCTGCGCCGCGTTGCGTGGCCGGAGAGGTTTCGCCCGACATCCATTCGAGAAGTATGATGGCACCACCAACCCAGAGGAGTTCTTGCAGATATACACGATGGTGGTGCGGGCCGCAGACGGGTCTGAAATGGCCATGGCCAACTACTTCCCGACAGCCTTGACGGGATCCGCCCGTTCTTGGTTATTGAACCTTCTGCGAGGGTCGGTGCACTCGTGGGAGGAACTGTGTGACCTTTTCGTCACCAACTTCCAAGGCTCATACACACAGCTAGGCGTGGAGGATGATGTCCATGCCCTCGAGCAGGGGAAAATGGAGTCGTTGTGTGACTTCATCCGATGGTTTAGTTACTGTCGCAACACGATCCCTAGGATCTCCGAGCAGTCGATCGTCATCGCCTTCCGAAGAGGCGTCCGGGACCACAAGATGCGAGAGAAGATGGCCACCCGCAACATCGCTACCACTTCCGAGCTGTTCTCCCTGGCGCACAGGTGGCGGAAACTCAGAGGAAGGTGTATAGTGCGACTGGCGGTCACGGCGGGGATGAAGCCGGGACCTCGAAGGGTCTCAGCTCCGCGAGCAGGAAGAAGAAGCGCAGAGCGGCTGAGTTTGGACAGGTCCTAACCACAGAGCGCGAGAACAGGGATACCAAGTCGCGGTGGCGTGACCGCCGTGACCGGCAAGACAATCGTCGCGGTCGGAGGGACGACCGCCGTGAGGAGGAGGGCAGGCCCTACTGCCCGATCCACAGATCCAGTACACACGACCTGGCCAGCTGCCAGGTTGTGAGCAATATGGTGGAGCAGCGGCTCAAGGAGCGTCGTCCTCATGACGAGGACCAGGATGAGAAGACCCCGCCCCGTTGGCTTTCTAGCGGGCAGAGCACACGGTGGCATACATACACGATGGCTCGGCCACCTATCCCATCAACACAAAGTATAAGCGGTTGATGAGGGAGGTTTGCGCCATTGTGCCGAGCTCAAGGGCGGGTAGGCCGCTGAAGTGGTCGGAGGAGCCAATCACCTTCAGTCAGGCCGACCACCCTAAAAGCATTGCTGGTCTGGGTCACCTTCCGATCGTGGTTTCGCCCACGATTTGGAACATGAAGCTTGGGCGAGTGTTGGTGGACGGAGGGAGCTCCATCAACCTCTTATCCTCTAAGGTATTTCGGGCACTCTAGATATCACAGCAGGAGCTGTGTCCGGCCCTTCCTTTCTACGGAGTCACCCCGAGGGCTGGTTCAGTGCCTCTGGGCCAAGTGCGCCTCCCCATCAACTTCGGGGACGAGAGCAACTACCGTACGGAGGTGGTGGACTTTGAAGTCGCCGACTTCGACCTTCCGTACAGCGCCTTGCTTGGCCGACCGACATTGGTCAAGTTCATGGCGGCGACCCTAATGCGTACATGGTGGTGAAGATACTAGGGTCCAGTGGCCCCATCGTCATTAAGGTGGATAGGCCGGAAGCCTTGCGCTACCACAAGTAGCCATTGGACTTGGCCGACGCCACCTGTGCAAAGCAAGCCGATGCTGCCTACTCGGGAGCCCCTCCGGCGAAGACCCATGCCTTGCCCGATTAAATGCAGTGAGGTTAAGGTGGTCTCCCTGAGCGAGGGCAAGCCCGAGAAGACCGTCAAGGTGGGTGCCCACCTTGACGTCACAAATTTTTTTTTGCTCTATGCCTCTTTCACAATTTTTTTTAATTTTTCTTTGATTTTTCTGATATTTTTTTCTAGGATCAGGAGCACAAAGGTAGAGAGTACACAAATTTTCAGCCTGAACAGATATAAGATGAAACCGATATGAAATAAGAAGTGTTTTCCGAAAAGCGTGCTCAAACTTCAGCTGCCGAAAACTCAATCTTCCCGAGGGTATTTCGCAAAAATAAATTCGGCGAACCCAACAAAGTTGGGGAGAATCGGATGTAAAATTTTCTGTACATGTCCGTGAAAAAAAAATTCGCCTAATTCCGAGTCCGTATGCGAAAGTTATGGCCGTTTTACGGAAGGACTCCGAATCAGGGTTTTCTAGGCGGCACCTCTCCAAACTCAAGGGCGTATGGAGTGGATATGGAATGCGATGATCTGTGGTGGCAGGTTCTGTGATGAGGGGTGGCGATATGGCTAACAGGAGGTGGGGAATTAGGGTTTATGAAGGAGAAACCCTAACACAACTAGGACTCCGAAACTGAGGAAAACCACAAAACAATCCGATTCCAACAAGGACTCGAATAGCGATTGGTGACTGGATTGGAGTAGGATATGGAGTAGGATATGGGATGCAGCGGAGATGAAACACAACTAAATTAAGACCACGATCTAAACCAGCAACAAGACTCGACTCTGGACACAAACTCAGTACTACGGACTCTGAAACCGAAATTGTGCAAAGGCTAGGCGCGGTTCTAGGTATGGTAGACTATGAACTGAAGTTTTTTTTTGGCTTTTTCGTGGACTATAGGGACGAATGCAAAACTAAATCAAACTACGGGAATAGGCGAACCTGATGGTAAACCTTGCTCGATACCACTTGATGGGGAAGGGATGCGAACTTCCGTCCGTGGAGGATAAGTCGATTAGGCGGCGCGAGACACACGATCCGGCTTCTTGATCGGCACGATCAAAACCCCACAATCGCAGCACCACGCGCCCTCTGGTTATCAACCGTGGCGCTACCCGTTGACCTCGCCACGAAGGCTAATCCTGCCAATGAATCGAGAACACAAGCAAGAACAAGAAAGATGCAACTGAATTTGCAATTGAGGATGAAGCTCACGAGTTGGGGTCTCACAAACCGATGAGCAGCGTCTTGTTCAAAGACAGAATTGATCTAAGCAAAACCCAAATCAAACCCTAGTGGCGGCTACTGGATATAAAGGCTAGGGGACATCCTAGAAACCCTAGACGTGTCCGTGATGGACTCCAACACGATACATGGGCCAACGGCCCAAATTGGTGACGCAGCACCCTAGGACAGATTCTGTTCGCCAACTTACAATGTGAATTTCCATTGACTCCGAAGTCCAAATGACCTGAAACTGGTTCCATTGGAAAGTTTATCTCCTTAGCTTTCGAGGCATATGTGGATCATCAAAATCGGAGCCCGTTTGTGGTCTGGGCGACGATTTTAGTGAACGCTGCTCCTGGTGGCCGAGGTAGTCTACTCCGAGATGAATTGAACCTCCAACTTGACTTGGACACCCTCCTTGCCTCCCCCCTGGTCCTTGCTGGTTTCCAAGGCCTTCATGGTCCTCTCCAAAGTTTCTAAGTACAAGATAATCAATAATATCATTAGGTAGCATACCATCCTCACAAGTATATACACGGGCACTTAGGAACGAGCTCACCTGTTGATTCAATTGCCGTGCTTGTGCTCTTGTGATGGGTCCTTGCATCACAACTGGAGGAGGCTCGGTCGTATGCATAGAAGTGATGTCCTCATCAATGGGCGGAGGTGCCGGTGCCGGCGATGTCCACGTGAGCCACTTTAGGGGCACCGGATGGCTCACGGATCGGGTCCCCTGCTGCCTCGACGGGCACTTGGCTTTGCGAAGCACCAAGGGGGGCCGTCCTGGGAAGCGCTGGGAAGCTGAAGGAAGACGCCGGCAGGTTAAGCCCTCCCTGCGGGGCAGTGGCGAGGGCTCTCGATGCCGATAGAGTCGTTGGAGTCAGCGCTGGGGCAGAAGTGGAGGGCGTCGCCGCGGCGGATGAAGACCCCGTTCCAGTCGTGCTCGGAGGCACGATGGAACTGGAGGAGGCGGCCGTCCGGTTGTCGGTGCGGGGCCTCTTCGGGTCTTCACTCGAGGTGTCTGAGGGGGATGGCCGCTTGCCTGTGCTCCGGTTGTCCACTAGGGTAGGGTCCCTGATTGTCAGGGGGCCACGGGGTGGCAGCGTCGCGAGCCCCATGGAGTCCATTGCTGGGAGTGATTTGACGATCCGGAGACGCTCCACGAACTCCAGATCGCAGAGTGACTGGGCCTCGGCCGGGAAGTCCAAACCACTTGGCATTGGCGGGAGCAGCCCGCCTAGCCACTTGGTGATAGAAGGGGTGTCCAAATTCCCTGCGCCTAGAGAGAGAGAAAAGGTTACCGATTGATGGCGACCACGAAAGATCAAAGGAAATGGGGAACAGAAACTTACAGCCTGGGTGAGTACGGGTCATGTCGTCGTCACCAGTATACTGCCACGCTGGTCGGGCGCTAGCGTAGGGGGCTGATCCTATGGGTCACGAAGTCCCAGACCACCAGTGCCCCGATCAGCCTGGAGTCCCACAGCCGGTTGATGCGGGCCACCATCATTTGAAGCTCCGCTGTCACCTCTACAGGTGAGCCCCAGTTCTCGTTGGCCTCACCGTGGGGGCACCTCGAGCATCGAGACGGCTGCTGTCACGTCACGGTGTCTGACCAATCGCTTCACCACGCCTTCCAGTGGTGTTCGTTTGGAAGGGGATGTAGCGGGAGTCCGATCCGTCGTGGAGGCGAAAGTGGCAGCTCCCCGCAATTTCGCTGTCTGTGGAGCCACGGAGAGTGTAGTAGAAGCGAAAGATGGGGAGATTGGGCATTACCCCCATGAACATCTCGCAGAGGTAAGCGAAGGTGGAAAGAATGAGAACGGAGTTGGGGGTGAGATGAAGACGGTGAGGAAGAATTAGGAAAAAGGCTGAACCAGGCCCGCCAGCAGCGCCCAGGAGAAGACAACAATCTCCCAGGCATCGCACCGCGGCGCGAGGGTTCTGTGGCGCAGGCGGACGGAACCCTCGGCGGTGGTTCGGGAGAGCCTCATTGCCCTCTCCTTGTCGACGGTCGAAGTGGGAAACTGCTGCGCCATTCGAGCGGAGCGATGTCTTAGGGCAAGGAAGTTGAAGGAGCAAGAAAAATGGTGAAGGAGTCGAGAAGAGCGTGAACTGCCGGTCGTGGGCATGTGTATTAATAGGTTTCTCGCGCTGGCGGTTCGCGAAAAGGCGAAAGTGTGCAACGCTTCGGGTCCCGAGAGAAGGCAGCGGAAGCGGAGAGAACCAGAGCAGTTGAATGTGCAGGAGTGGTGGGCCTGTCCGAGAGCATGTCGACATTAAAGAGGTCTGAAAGGGCTGGCGCGCGCTCCAGGATGGGCCCGAGGCCTACTGTCGGCGTACTTTGCACCGAGGTACCCTCTCCGCCACGATCAGGAGGGGCCACGCAGTACGTGGCGTGGCTGGCCAGCGGCGGTGAGCGATCAGCCCGACACAAGGCGACAGCGCTGCGTGGCGGTGAGCGTGGCGATGATCGTGCCCCGACGCCAGCGGCCATCGCCACGTGGTCGATCGACGAGTCGAAGGTGCTCGGGTCGCTTGTCGTCGGACGTGAAGGCGTATGTCGAAGGAATGGGGGAGCTTTGCCTCGAAGTCTTCTCCCCCGACACACCATGTCAGAACCATTGAATGCGCGTGGCTCTGCTAACGGCAAGATAGCTTATCCCTCTGTCATCCTGCACCTAACCCGTCACATACAAGTCGCTTCCCGGGCGGACCAGGCGGAGTTGGACGGTGGTGCAAAGAATGAGGCCAGGGGATGGGGCTACAACGACTGGTGTAATAAATGAAGTGTAATCAGTGTGATGTCATCCTTCCCACTTGCCCGAGCCAGCCCAGACTATATAAGAGAGCTTCGGTGCATGGGGGAGGGGGACGAAAAAAGAAGGACTCAAACGAAAGAACGAGAACGGGAAGAGCACTGATAGATCTCAAGAAGAACCCAGAGAGAAAAAGGGAGATAGAGTGTAGATCGAGCATTTGTAATCCACTCAAAACACATTAACAAGTGCAAAAGCAGGGCGTAGAGCTGTTACCCAAACCGGGGGCCCGAACCTGGGTATATCGACATGTTCTTGGATTCTTGTCTGTGTGGATCCCTCGGGAGAGCCCGTAGGTGTCCTTCCGTGAAGACCCCCTCTATCGAACCCCGGACTCCGTCTAGGGAGAATAGCTGCCGGCGAAATACGCCGACAACCGCCTAGAGAGGAAAGATGGCTAGAGATAGGGTGTCAATAGGGAAAACACAATTTTTTGACGGCATAAATTATGCATATTTGAAAATACGTATGACCGTATATCTTAAAGCCATAAGCCTGAGCATATAGAGAATTGTAGATGAGAGTTTCGCTACTGGAGTTAATCCCACACTCACATTTGAACAAGGAGAGCAAAATTCTCATCTAAATGCTCAAGTAATGAATTCTGTATTTGGTGCTTTGAATGCGGATGAGTTCAATCGAGTGAGCAACCTCGAAACCGCTAATGAAATTTGGACTACCCTCTCGCAAATTTATGAGGAAACATCCGCAGTCAAAGAAGCTAAATTGCATATGTTTTAGATCAAATATGAGAGCTTTGTTATGTTACCCCATGAAAATATCAATGAGATGTATTCACGGTTAAATAACATAGTAAATGACCTCAAGGGCCTCGGGGCATCGCTAACTGACTTTGATGTTGTTCGTAAGATGCTTAGAGCTCTTCCGGATAAGTATGAGACTTTGTTAACATTGTTTTTCAACTCATCGGAGTTACCTAGGATTACGCTCACCAGATTTCTTGGTACCAATAAGCTTTACAAGGACAATGAAGAGCTTTTGGAACAAACCTCTTCAAAGAAAAAGAATATCGCTTTCAAAGGCGAAAGTGGAATCAAACAATGAGGCGCTTGATGACTCCGATGACGATGGCACCGAGGTGGATATGGCACTCCTTGTGAGAAGGATGAAGAGGTTCATGAAGAGGTGTTTAAGCTCAAATGCCTCTCAAAAGTTCAAGAAGGGACAACACTCTAGCACTAACCGGTATGCAAATATCTAGTGCTATGAGTGCGATAAGAAAGGGCACATCGTCTCTCATTGTCTCAAAAAGAAGGAAGATAAGAACAAGTCACCCAAGAAGAAGAAGGCCTTCTAAGAAAAGAAGAAGTTCTTTAAGAAGTTTCAAAAGGACGGCAAAGGTGAGGTTCACATTGGAGAGTGAGATTCCAAAGACAAATATTTAGATTCTGACTTCTCTGAGGATGATACACCTTCAAGGAAAAAGGGTCTCGCTGGTGTCACCATCAAGGAGGCTTCTTCGCCATTCGTCACTCCTTTATGTCTCATGGCAAAAGGAGAATTTAAGGTAAAATTGCATGATGATGATGAACCCACTTACGGTGAGCTTATAGATATGTCTGAGGACTTGAACGAATACCTCAGTAAAGAGAAGTCAAAATTAAAGACTTTGAGAAAACAATTTCTCTCCCTCAAGGACTCTTATGATGAGCTAAGGGAGGCTCATGAAACTCTACTTACTGAGGGACATTTAAAGCCTCAAATTGATGTTGGTATGGATTGCAAAATTATTGATGATACGCCTAGTCTAGAAACTAACTCAGTTGTACATCTAAAACTAGTATATCTACTTCTTGCAATGATTTATTTGATATACCTTTAAGTTTATGCTCTAGCTCTATTTCTAGTCATGTAAATTTAATTGTTGAGAATAATGAGCTTAAAGACCAAGCTGAATAAACTAAGCAAAAATTTAGATATATGCTAAGGAAACACTTAATAAAATTTTGAATAATCAAAGGTGTTCCTACAACAAAGAAGGTCTTGGGTATATTCCCAAAAAGGGAAAGAAAATTATTAACAAAGTTCCCCAGTTCGTAAAATCAAATGGGAGGCTTTGTTATAAATGTCATGATGTATGGCATATAGCAAATGAGTGTCCTTTAGGAAAATCATCTAAAAGTAATGTTTGTGATTCATGCTATGTGCTTAAGAAAAATAGCAATGGTAAAACTATTGCTAAATTTGTTGCGATTCCTATACTTGGCCGAAGAAAGAATGCCATTTGGGTACCCAAATCCTTGGTTACTAACCTCCAAGTTCCCAAACAAATTTGGGTACCTAAAAAGGTTTAATCTTCTTTTGTAGGTGAACTACAAGACCGGTGGATGACATTAGGTGTTGGATAGTGGATGCACGCAACACATGACCGGTGACCAGAAAATATTCATCATCGAGAAGTGGCTAACATGACAAAATCGCATTTGGCAATAATAGCAAAGGAAAGGTCTTACTTGCACATTCTCGAAAAATGGCGTAGTTATTTCTAAAGAAAATAATAATTCTTTGGTGTTCAAAGGTTTTAGATTTAGAAATTTGTATTTAGTTGATTTCACTTCAAATGAGTCATGTCTTCAAACTTGCTTAATTGCAAAAATCTCTTTGGGTTGGTTATAGCATAGAAGACTAGCTTATGTTTGGATGATTCAACTTAAAATACTTTTCAAAAATGATTTAATTGTGGACTTGAAAGATGTGAAGTTTGAGAAAAATAGACTTTGTAGTGCTTGTTAAGCCGGCAAGCAAGTAGCTAGTTCTCATCCTTCGAAGAGTATCATGTCCACATCTTGACCATTAGAGCTCTTACATATGGATTTGTTTGGCCCACCAACCTATAAGAGCATCGGGCAATTCTTATCACTTGGTCATTATTGATGATTATTTGAGGTATACTTGGGGTATTTTTCTTAGATGGCAAATCCGAAACATGTAGTATTTTTAAAAGTTTTACAAAAATGGCTCAAAATTAATTTGATTTCAAAATAAAGAAAATTCATAGTGATAATGGTTCTGAGTTCAAAAATACAAGAATTGAAGATTATTGTGATGAATTTGGAATAAAACATAAACTTTCCGCCACCTACATTCCGGAGAAAAATGTAGTAGTAAAACGAAAAAATCGAACATTAATTAAAATAACAAGAACAATACTTGATGAATATGATACTCCGATAGCTTTTGGGTGGAAACCATAAATACCGCTTGCCATGCAACAAATAGGCTTTATTTGCATCATCTTTTAAAAAATATTTCTTATAAGCTTCTTATTGGAAGAGACCCAACATCTCCTATTTTTGAGTTTTTTTATTGCAAATGTTATATTTTGAAAAAGAGTGTTCACTTTCAAAATTTCAAAGCTGTTGTGATGTTGGATTCTTGCTTGGTTATTCTTCATATAATAAAACTTATCGTGTTTTTAACAAAAACAAAGGTCTTGTTGAAGAAACTTGCAATGTTGAATTTGATGAAATTAATGGCTCTCAAGAAGAGAAAGAGAATTTAGATGATGTAGGAGATGAAGGATTAAGAGATGCAATGAAGAACATAATTCTTGATGACATCAAGTCGGAGGTAGATCAAGAAGATCAACCCTCACCCACTCAAGTTGAGCCGTCAACTTCCGCAACGCCAAGTAAAGTTCAACTAATTGATGTGGATGACAAGGAGAATGATCAACAAGTTCAACCCCTACATCAAAAAGTTAATCATGCGATCTCTAAGGATCATCCAATAGATCAAATTTTGGGTGATGTTAGTAAGGGCGTTCAAACTCGATCTCGTATCACTTCTTTTTGTGAACATTGCTCTTTTGTGTTTTCTCTTGAACCTACTCATGTAGATGAAGCTCTAGATGATCCGTATTAGGTGAATGCAATGCATGAAGAACTAAATAATTTCATTTGGAATGACGTATGAACATTAGTCGAAAGACCTGATGACCACAATGTCATCGGCACAAAATGGGTATTTCGAAATAAGCAAGATGAGAATGGTCTTGTGGTAAGAAATAAGGCAAGATTAGTGGCACAAGTTTTCACACAAATCAAAAGATTAGATTTGGTGAAACCTTTGCACCCGTGGCAAGATTAGAAGCCATTCGAATTGTGCTTTCATATTGAATTATTTCAAATGGATGTGAAGAGTATATTTTTAAATGGACAAATATCCGAATTAGAATTTGTTAAACAATCACCTTGTTTTCAAAATCCTAAACACTCAAATTATATATACAAACTCTCTAAGGCGTTATATGGTCTCAAACAAGCTCCTAGAGTATGGTACGAGTGGCTTAGAGATTTTCTAATTTCAAAAAGAAAATTGAGAAGGTTGACACAACACTCTTTACTAAAGTAATTGATAGTGAATTATTTGTATGTTAAATTTATGTTGATGATAATATATTTGGTTCCCTTAATGAAGACTTTTGCAAAGAATTTGGTGACATGATGTCTAGATAGTTTGAGATGTCCATAATCGGGGAGTTGAGCTTCTTCCTTGGACTTCAAAATAAGCAACTCAAGAACGGAATGTTCGTAAGCCAAACCAAGTATATAAAGGATCTACTCAAGAGGTTTGGTATAGAAGACACTAAGTCCATCAAGACCCCTATAGCATCTAACGGGCATCTAGATCTAAATAAAGGAGGTAAACCGGTAGACTTAGAGTTTTATCATTCTATGATTGGTAGTTTACTTTATCTTACTACATCTAGGTCCGATATCATGTTTAGTGTTTGCATGTATGCACATTTTCAAGCTTCACCTAAAGAGTGCCATTTAGTGGTGTTAAGAGAATTTTAAAATATTTAAAGTATTCCTCAAATATAGGGTTATAGTATCCGAAAGGTGCTAAATTTGATTTAGTTGGATATTTGGATTCGGATTATACAGGATGCAAAGTGGATAGAAAAAGCACCTCGGAAAATTGTCAATTGCTAGGTAGTTCACTAGTTTCATCATTCTCCAAAAAATAAAATTCCGTAGCCCTATCCACCGTCGAAGTCGAATATATATCCACCGGTAGTTGTTGTGCTTAATTATTGCGGATGAGGCAAACTTTAATGGATTATGGAATTAACTTAAAAAAATGTGCCTCTTTTGTAGGATAATGAAAGTGTCTTTAAGATAGCCAACAACCCGATTCAATACTCAAGAAGTAAACATATAGATATCCGCCACCATTTCTGAAGAGATCATGTGAGTAAAAGTGATATTGTGATTAGTCACATTACAACCGGAGATCAATTAGCGGATATCCTAACCAAGCCCTTAGATGAAGCTCGTTTTTGTAAATTAAGGAATAAATTAAATGTCATAGATATCTCAAATGTGGCTTGATTATTTGCACCATGGTTGGATTTTATTTGGCACTTATTTGCTTTTTCAAATTTCTTGATGAGCAACACATTAAGGGAGTATTATACCTTTTATATGTATTCTACATCGCTAAAATGTGAAAATATCAAATAAGTGAAATATCTTTTTAAGAAAGTCTCTAGACCATACTAGGTCAAAATATTTGAAAATTATCTTAATTTGAGCATAAAAGTGTTAATTTCTTAAAACCTTCATTTTCAAAATATGAACAAGTAAACCTCATCTTTTGAGTATACTTAATCTAATTAATCCTCTTTATGTTGGAAAATAACACAAAATGTTTTGGGACAAACTTTTAATTTTCATAAAAACTCCGTACAATTCAAAACTTGGTCTACATTGACATATTTAAATGCACATTATGAGTAATCGCCTTGGAACTATATTTTCATCATATCTAGTATTGCACAAGGTATTTGAAACTCATATATGCCAAAATGCAAAATTCATCTCTCATCAAGAGTTCAAATTACAAATGTTTCTCTTTTGCTCAAAAGAAATCTACTTTTTAGTAAAAATTATTTGAAAAGATTGGTCTCTTGATGGATTTGCAGAATTGAAGTGCTCAAGTATATTTCTCATCCAAAATGAAAATATATGAGCTATTTCAATTCTTATTGATCTTTTTTAGGTTTTTTAGCCTGATAGGACTTGTGTTAACGGGATCAGTGTGGTAGCACCAGAGTGTAGTTTGACTGGCCTCACTTCGGTCATACTGGCCAAGTTGGGGCAGGGCAGTTAAAGCCTAAGATTTTGGGTAACCAACCCAAATCTCTCTCCTCTATAGCCTGCTTGTACTCCTTTGTCTCCTCTAGCTCTCTTTTCCCCTTCTCTCTATTCCACCTTCCTCCCAAAAATTCTCAATTCTCCAAAATCTCCAAAAGGCAAAATCTTTGATTCTAGTGTTTCCTCTCAAATCTCTTGTTCTCTCCTCGATCTACTGATCCAAGGTATCAATTCCCCTCTATTCTTCTCAAATGTCCTTGCATTCTCATGCCTTAGGGTTCATATTTGCTTTTCTAGGGTTTGATGTACAATGTGGCTAATATTTGTGAATCAAATTGAAATATTTGGTTAAATTGAGTAGATTATTGGCGTGTGATATCTATTTGTGCCATTCCATGGACTGATCTACTCAAAAACTGAGATTCTTCATTTTTGTAGGGTTCTAGCGCCATAAGACAGGTGCTACCGGCCCTAGGGTGGTAGCAACACCCATGCCCGGTGCTACCAGCCCTAAGGCGGTATGACCGGGCTTGCTAGCCAAAAACCCTTTGAATCGCATACATTTGCCACATATATTGGCGTTGTAATCCATCTTTAGGGCTTATAAACCTTGTTTTTCACTTCATATACTCCTTGTTGTCTTAGTCACCATGCCTCCTCCTTCAGAGTCCACTCCTCAAAAAACAAATTCACACCTTCCTGAGACTTCATCTTAACTTCCACGATGCTTGTTAATCTCAACCGCTCAATCTTGGATGAAAAAGATACCAAGAAAGACTTCTGCATGCCCATGATCTTCAATGTCCCACTGCCACCTAATGGGAATCAACCGCAAAAGCTCCTCACTCATTCTATCAGCATTCCACTAACATCCCATTATGCGAACCAAAGCTGTCTTGTTGATATCATTGTGTGGCTTCTTTAGACCCTGAACGAGGGATTTGATAGAACCCAAGACCATTTGCCGCATAACCACACAAATTTGCAGCAGGTATATGTAATCTGAGCAAAGGGCACTTATTGACGATGTGTTGGTCGCTCTCACATATGTCACAAGAAATCACCGCTTGACATTCTGTGCCTGAATGTGTCCCTTTTTCTAGCAGCGAGAGCACACCATCTTTGCCTTGTCCACTATCACCGCAGCCTGCGCATCCTACATTGTCGTGCTTTTCACACAATTAGTCCCCAAACCACTCTCAGCCTGTAAAACTGCATCGGTCACAGCAGCTTGTTTGGTTAATTACTGCATCCGGCTGCATTGCACCAACAGATGCACCACGGCTGCATCCTTGACCCCTGGCTCCAAACTGTTCCCAGCCATGGCCAGAAAACGTGGGCTACCAGTGAGCTCAGCCTCGATTATGTCCACCCACATAGCCACTAGAGCATTAAAGCCGCTGCCTCCTACACGACTGATCCCCCGATACCGCTAGAACCTTGCCCGGCAGAGTTACCGAAACACTCACTACCACCACGTGTCCCATGGCCGCCACCACCGCTTACCCCTCTGCCGCCATGACCAGTGCCTCCACCGCTGTCACCGAATTTGTGAGAGTTGTGGCACATATACTAATCTCTACATTTGCTGACTCACCGCTAAATCTGACAGCTCGGAAACCGGAATTGATCAACATGATTAATGTGAAATTCTACTCCACATAGTAATTTCTTATGAGATATGCATCAGATGACAGTACATTGATTTGCCAATTTCTTGTCAGTCGATTACAGATCATAGAATCCATTCGAGTAGTGCTTTTATACTTTCCCTTCCAATACAAGTTGTACAAATCTATAAGCAAGCTAAGGGATAAGTAATCATTACCTACCCTTCATTCATGGTTTAATATTTATACAATTTTTCTAAAAAAGCATAGAAGCACCTCTCAATTCGGAATCCAAATTAGAACAATAGCTATTGGTTTTGGCCTTTGTAGCACCATAATTCAACTATGTTCTATCAAATATCTAAATATAGGGTATGAGTATGCACCGGAAACTCAAAGACTATACCATATATGTTCAAGCAAGTATCTGGAAACTCTAGATATCGTAGGCCCAATTCAATGGAATAAGATATACAAGGAGGGATATCTCCATATAGGAAAGGACTCGATCGTTTTCCGTTACGAGGAAATCAACTTGAATGCACATGATATTCAAGGAAGTTTGAATATGCTGTGAAGATCACACAATGATGGACTCCTCATCGGCTATGATCTAATATCCCAAACCGACTACAACTCGACCTAAGGTAAGGCTACCCCGACTATAAAAAAACGAGGGTAGAAACCTTCAAGGAGACAAGCAATTCTAAAACTATAAGCTATCCAGAGCTGGACAAGCGAGAAGACCGGTTGAGCAGAGTATCCAAGAGCTGACGAACTACGCTTTGTTGAATCCTTAGCCACAGTTTAGCCACCCCAAGCTCAATCTTCACTGTACTTAGAGTTAGGGGTATTATGTTCATCGACTCCACACATCATCCATACAGGGGTATTAGTCTCTGGAGGCCCGAATCTGTCTACATCGTATGCCCCCAATTTCGTGCCTGACTTTGCTAAATTCGAAGGTATCTGAAGCTATAAGTTTATTGTCGATTTATAACATTCGATAGTTGGCGCGCCAGGTAGGGGCCTTCAGCTGTTTTTGCAGATCGGACATGTCTTTGGTGTACTTTCACGGTATAGTCTCCAACGTCAACCCATGCAGCGACCTCAACTCAATGGCTTTCATCGACCAATCTCCCACAGTCGGATCTGAGATCACCATTGGGACCATGCTTTATCGTTGGGGGCCAGTCGGAGATCTTGAACACATCGGCTTCACCAAGTCCCGCTCCTAGGACCCATGGCAAGAGGTGTGCTTCATATACTTTGACCCTATGGATGCCAGTGTCCTCAAGCACGTTGAGACGGAGAGTGACAGCGATAGCGACGGCTTCAGCAGTTAGAGCAATAGCTAAACAGATCGATGCGTGTTCATGACCAAAGCTAACAATGGTGCTACTGCTGAAAACTCCCAATAAAGAAACCACAGGTGGTCAGGGACATCAAATCCCCTCGTGCACAGCTCAAGGTCCTGCAGCTGTGACACTACAGTGTGGGCGGCCGCCAACGCTGTTGCTCCCAACACCACAGATCATCGTCGAGATATGGTCGCCGCGGCCATAGCCGGGATTGTGGCCAACCTATCGAGGCAACTCGATCTCGATAATCCAACGATGCCCCACTTGCGGGCATTGAATTTTTAGGGATAGCAGATTCTTTGACAACGCGACCACAATGCTGGGCCCGGCCGTGTCCTAGGAGTAGCGTCCCATCAGAGCTACACAGCGACATCTTCAGTATCCCTGAGGCAAATGTCCAGTGCACTCATATGCTGCTGAAATCCCTTCCGCCACTAGATCCGGACAACCCGATGACTCCAGTGTTTGACCATATGAAAACCCTACTCGATGCAGCGCAGGCTCAGACCGCTCTAGCTGCCAACTAGAAGTTCGGACGCCCCAGCCAACAGGGTGCCAGGAGCCAGCTGTCGAGCAGCAAGATCGGCGGTGGCTAGCTCTAGGCATCGTGCCTCCAGGATAGCTCGTTCCAACCTCCACCAGAGATGCCTTGGGGATCTTTGAGACCATATTCCTCATGATCAACGGGATTTGCGGGACATCCTCCACGAGTCCCCGCTTTCGATGACCGTGAAGAACATGACCGTGAAGAATGAGAGCGACGGGATCAAAGGGAAGAACATGACCACGAAGAATGAGAGCGACGGGAAAATGAGTCCCCGCTTTTGAGGGACCAATCTCCCTGCGTCGAGCCTGACGACGTGAATCTCTGCCTTCAAGGGGCTGCTCATTGGCACAGCATAGGTTCCCTCCTTGACAAGAAGCACGCCAATGGCAATAGCAAGCCACCCCGAGGACGTCGATGAGGGGTGCAAGGTGTTCACTCGAGCTACGTGGGGTCAGATGACCTGACAAGTTCAAGCTAAGTCCCTTTGAAAAATACTTGGGCAAAATCAACCTCGTTGAATGGCTGCAGATCGACACCATAGTCATAAGGGCTGCCGGAGGAAACAAGAGGGTGATGGCGAACTACCAGCTCACCACCTTGGATGGGGCAGCAAGGTCATGGTTACTCAACCTCCCACCTCAATCAATATAATCATGGGCAAAGTTGCGAGCCCAGTTCATCGCTAATTTTCAGGGTATTCATGAATGCCCTGAACGCGCAGTGACTAGCATCGGGTGATATAGAAGCAAGGAGAGTCACTGCACAGCTTCATCCGATTCTTCAGTGACAAGCGCAACTTGATACCTGATAGCTCAAACGAAGGCAGTCATAGTGGCCTTCGAGAACGGTGTCAAGGATAAAGAGTTGAAGGGAAAGCTTGCTACTCGAAAGATCAGAACCACAAAGGATTTCTTCGAGTTGGCAGACAAGTACGCCACACGCGCTGAGATAAGCCTAAATCATCCAAGCAAGGGGCAACGAAGAATAAGAACTACGGGGAGAAATGTGAAAGTGACTCCACTATAGCCGCAGTGGAAAGGGGCAAGGCACACAATATCGGTGACAATAAAGGCCAAAGCCATGGAGGGAACAAATACTGTCAAGTCCATCATACAAACAAACATGACTTCGATGAGTGCCAGGTGATCAGTAAGAAAGTCCAAGAGAAGCTCAAGGCCGCTATCACCGAGTGCAGAATCGAGCAGGCTAAAGATAAGCCCGAGGACGATGAGCCCGAAGACCGTAGGGCTGAACACAAGCTGGAGCACATTTTTGGGGGATCTGCCATGTACGAGTACAAAAGACATTACAAGGTAGTGGAAATAGAGGTCAACCCTGGCCACACCAGCTCTCCCTAGATTCCTCAAGTGGTCGGAAGTACCGATCACTTTTGACCAATCAGACACCCAACCGCGGTTCCACACCCAGGACGATACCCTGTGGTGGTCGAGCCCACCATTGTCAATGTTAAGGTCGCACAAACCTTGGTCGATAGAGGTAGCTCGCTAAACCTTATCTTCGCAAAAATGCTGGAAAACATGGGGATCCCCCGAACAGACATAAAGGCTGGAGAAAAGCCGTTCCATGGCATAACTCCGCAATCATCATCAGTACCACTTGGCCAAATCGAGATGCCGGTCACGTTTGGCACGCTAGACAATTTCTGCACCAAGAAGATCCTCTTTGATATGGCAGATTTTGAGACTGCCTATAATGTAATCCTAGGCCGCCCAGTGCTAGCCAAATTTATAGCAGTAGTGCACTATGCGTACTAGACCATCAAGATGCCAGCGCCAAAAGGAGTCCTTACGATTAAAGGAGACCAGCGTGCCACGATCAGGTGTGACAAGAAGAGTCTAGAGATGATCGAGCATCTCTGTAGATCGACAACCAGTGCCAACGACGACAGAGCTAAGCACCAAAAATCCAAGAGTAGCGATCAAGCTTCGGCATCCAACAGCGCAGACAAGGACCCGGTCGACGATGGCAAGAAGGACAAGAAGACCAATGAAGATGTCAAAACGATGTCCTTAGACTCATCGGAGCCTTCCAAGATGGTCAAGGTGGGTGCCGACCTTGACCCCAAATAGGAACTCGAGCTTGTCACTTTTCTTTGGGTAAACCACGACGTGTTTGCATGGCAACCGTCCGACATGTTCGGGGTCCCCAAGGAGGTGATCGAGCATTGACTGACTGTGGAGCTAAGTGCCAAACCTGTGGCACAGAAGCAGCACAGGTTCAGTGCAAGATCAGAAGTAGGCCATGCAAGAGGAGGTCATCAAACTCCTAAAAGCTGGCTTCATCTGAGAAGTCCGTCACCCGACATGGCTGGCAAACCCTGTCCTCGTCAAGAAGTCCAACGACAAGTGGAGGATTGTGCTGGCACTACATATCAACGATGTATTCAAAATTGCTTGAAGTCTCAAATCGGACGCAATATGGAAGCATATGTTGACGATATCGTGGTTAAATCGAAAACTAGGAAGCACCTTAATTTGTGCCCTCGAGGAAACATTCGCAACCTCAGGAAGTATCAAATGATGCTTAACCCCGAGAAGTGCATGTTCGGCATTCCGTCTAGCAAACTTCTTGGTTTCCTAGTGTCTAATCGAGGCATCAAGGCCAACCTAGGCAAAATAGAGGCTATCGACCAGATGCATCCTCTGTGAACGCTAAGAGAAGTGCAAAAGCT
This sequence comes from Guadua angustifolia, assembly GCA_036346375.1. Taxonomy (NCBI): domain Eukaryota; kingdom Viridiplantae; phylum Streptophyta; class Magnoliopsida; order Poales; family Poaceae; genus Guadua; species Guadua angustifolia. The sequence continues at coordinate 28,809,678 of CM070502.1, forward strand.
CGTAGCCTGCATCACAGCTCTTAGTCAATTCATCTCTCGGATGGACGAGCGAGGGCTACCCTTCTTCAAACTACTCAAGAAGCAGAATAATTTCGAGTGGATTGAGGAGGTAGAAAAAGCTTTTCAAGACTTGAAAAGGTATTTATCATCTCCATCAATTCTAATTTCACCTAACAAAAAAGATGAGTTCTTTCTATATATTGCAGCTACCCCTCAAGTAGTAAGCACAGTCCTTGTGGTCGAGTAGGACTGCCCCAAGAAAAAGACTAGAGTCCGAAGCCAATATACTACGTGAGCAAGATCTTGCACAACGCCAAGTTGCAATACCCCAAAATATAGAATATGTTGTATGCCATCCTGATGGATTCTCGAAAGCTGTAGCACTACTTCCAGACGCACAAGATTATGGTCATGATAACGTACCCGCTCAAGGAGGTACTACGCAACCGAGAGGCGATAGGGCGAATTGCACAGTGGGTAGTCGAACTCAATGAGTTCAAGGTCGATTTTGTGCCACAGACTAGTATTAGGTCAGGGGTTTTAGCAGACTTCATCACATAACGGATCACTCAAGACTAGGTCGATGACCACTGGACTATGTTCTTCGATGGATCACTCACGCTTCAAGGCTCGGGGTCGGGCATCATGTTCAAATCTCCGACAGATGAGAAGCTCAAATATGTCATCCAACTTAATTTTCAAGCCTCAAATAACGTTGCAGAATACGAGGGACTGGTCAACGGGCTCCGGATAGTGGCATCAATTGGGATCAGGTGATTACTCGTGAAAGGGGACTCACAGCTAGTCGTAAATCAAGTGCAGAAGGAGTACCAGTGCTCGGATGACAACATGGCAGCATACCTGAATGAGGTTCACAAGTTAGAGCACAAGTTCAAAGGGCTCGAGGTAAGGCATATCAGGCGAAGTGATAACTCTGCTGCCGATGAACTTGCCAGGCTCACTTCATTCCGTTCACTCATGCCTGCAGGAGTCTTCGTTGAGAAACTCTTTAAACCATCTATCTCGCCTGTACAGAAGATAGATGCTGCCCAACTCGGCAAGAGCCTGGTCGAGTCACCGCGACGAATCCGCAGACACAAAAGCTACACTACTCAAACGTGAGCCAACTTGGATGACTCCATTCCAAACCTATCTCGAAGGTCGAGAGGTCCCTGACGATGATGCCTTAGCCGAGAAAATTGCACGTAAGTCCAAGCTATACGCATTGGTAAACGGCAGACTCTACCGGAAAGGGAGTAACAGAACCTTGATGAAGTGCATCACTCAGGAAGAGGGCAATAAAATATTGCTTGATGTCCATTGAGGCATCTACGGCAACCATGCATCCTATCACACTCTAGTCACAAAAGTTTTTTGGCATGGATTCTATTGGCCGATCAGATTCGGGGCGACGCTTTGAGTGAAAAAAGTGCAAAATTTATCAATTTTATGGCAAGCAAACCACCGACCAGCCCAGGCCCTGCAAACTATTTCTCTATCTTGACCTTTCTCTATCTAGGGCTTGGATATCTTAGGACTGTTCCCAAGAGCTCAAGGAGGTTACAAGTTCTCATTCGTGGCAATTGACATGTTCACCAAGTGGATTGAGGCCGAACCCGTCAGGCACGTCACCTCAGAAGCGGCTAAGAAGTTCATGAGGAGCATCATTACTCGATTCAGCATTCCCAATTAAGTAGTCATAGACAACGATAGCCAGTTCAAGAGCAATGCTTTCACAGTCTTTTGCAAAGAATTGGGTATCAAACTTTGCTTCGCCTCTGTAGCTCATCCTTAGAGTAACGGTCAGGTCGAACGTGCCAACAGCATAGTCCTACAGGGGATTTAGACCCGCGTATTTGATAGGCTCAAAACTAATTCGACCCAGTGGGCAATAGATCTCCCCTCAGTGCTATGGGCCGTTCGCACATCGACTAGTTGAGCCACCGGTGAAACACCATTTTTCTTGTTCTACGGAGTAGAAGCGTGCTTCCAACCAAATTAACATTCAAGCCACCTCGTGTGGACAACTACTCAGAAAAGGAACAAGAGAAGGCGTGAACCGATGACATAAATCTACTCGAAGAGTACAGGGATCGAGCATCCATTCGAGTATCCAAGTATCAGCAAGCCTTATACAGATATCATGGCTAGAAATCTAGGAAAGAGTGCTCACTGCTGGAGACTTAGTACTACAAAAGGTGTAGAAGCAAGATAACCATAATAAGCTATCACCTAAGTGGGAGGGTCCCTACGTATTGGTCAAAGCCACTCGACCAGGATCAGCATGGCTATCTACGATAGACGGAATGATGCTGGACAACTTATGGAATATCGATCAACTAAGAAGATTTCATACATAAAGGAAAAATACAGTGCATTTGATGCATCAAACAACAAAAGTTCAGTCAAGTAAAAATTTATTAAATTCACTAACAAAAGTTATTTTATTACATTTTGAGATAGGCATCCTATGACTACTTGTCCTCGGAGGTGTCGCGCCACCTCCCCTGCATCCATGGGGATTGGAAAAGGAGGATCCTTAGGAAGGGCCTGCGCTGTCTATACAGGCCGAACGAAGTGGAAGACTCAGTCACTTGTCGATGGAGAAGGTGACCTCTCCATCACCAAAAGCCTCCAGGCATCATGAGGGCTTGGAGAGCGAGCAGGCGCGGGACCGATGAAGCCGTTTTGAGCTTCACCTCCTCCAATGGCGTCGACAGCCTCACCTTCTTCTCCTCATGTGCGGCGGTGGCATCTGCTCTTGCGAAGGTAGTAGAGGTGGCATCGTCTTCATCAACGACGACGTTTAACTTACTGGTGACCTCATCTTCCTTCTCTAGACAAACCTCCCTCTCAATGGCCTTCCAGTCGATATCTTCCTCCTCATCGGAGGAAATGATAATCCGTCCTGAAAAGACAATGGCTAGTGGCGTAAGGGGAGGGGACTCTCCAAGGATCTCTGAGGATGGGGATAGCGAGGAAGTGAAAGCCATGAGGGCAATTGAAAAAGCTAAGGCATCGCAAGCAGAAAGATGAAGAAGAAGAAGAGGAGGAGGAGGAGTTCTGTCAGGCGACTGCAAGTCTCATCCATTTATAGCTTAGGGAATGGGTCGGGCTGAAGCTACAACCTGTCTAGATTCATGTCAATCCTAATCTACAAGGTGTCTTTTTGCACTTCCACATTAATGCAGAATCGAAGAGCAAATGGTTATGGCGTACGCGTGGAAGTCAAGGGGTGTGAAGGTCAGAATAAGATGAAATCATTATAACAGAGTAAAAAAATGTTGAGCTTTACGTGTATGCTCGGGGCCTTATGCGCTTGAGTGTATGGTCAAAGGCTACCGTCTGTAATGCTCACGCCCTACTTTCTCCTCGATACAGTCATCAAACAAAAAGTCAGAAGGCTACATCATGCATTTATCAACGTATTTGCTCTACCATTGCCTTGACGCACTCATCGAGTAGAAGGTTAAGAGCTACATCGCTTGATTGTTCCAAAACCTAGCTCCACTCTCGGCTCGACACATTTATCGAGTGAGAGTTTTGGGGTCACAACAGTTATCCGTGATGCTAACGCTTCACTTTTTGCTTGATCCTGCTATCGGGTAAAGAGTCGGGGGCTACATTACGCCTTTGTGCTTACGTCAATCTACTCCCTACTCGATGGTATCATCGACTAAGGAGTCGGAGGCTGCAGGTAAATCGATACCTTGTTCCATTTCTGGTCAGTACAATTGTCGAGCGGGGAGCTGTAGGCATAGTTTCCTTATTTCCTTTGCATACGATTCTTTATTTTCTTTTACATGCGGATTTTTCGCATGCATTTATTCAATCACATACTTAGCATGTCAACGAACAAAACCAAAGCGTATCCATGCTTGAACTCGATGACGAGCAATTCTATACTGCGTGCATACGAGCACCAAATTGTCAGACATCTAAAGCTCAACGGTTGGTGGAAGATGAAGCCTCTAGTCAGTTCTACATGCGCTGCTTAGTAAGTTCATGTTTGCTACAACGTTTGAATCATTTGGTCAATGAAGACTTGCAAAACATGTAGTTTCAATTCAAATGAATTAATATTTATGTTATATACGGCCCCTCCAAATGTAAGCTTGAGGGCTTAGCTATTTGACAAAAAAATTTTAGCCTTGTGTGCAGATACAATTAGCAACAAAGCTGGTTATTGAGAGTCTGTGAGTGCTAAGTTGAATTTGCACCTACTTGTGTTACTCTATTTTATCGACAAAGAAATAGCAGGCAAAGCACGATAGAAAAGCAAATCAATTAGTATTAAAGACGCAGTGATAGTATTACAAGCTGTATGGTTAGGCCTAAAGAACTCTAGCTAGCATCATCAGCGTCACCAGTAAGAGATAGTTCCAACTAGGCCACGAACCTCTCCTCACAAGCGAATCCTTCATCCACAATCGAGAGGTCCAGGCCAGGATGGTGGCTCTCCATCAAGCCAAGTACATGGGATGTCGCAAGACGAGCAGACGAAGTCATATGCTCGAGGGTTTTCGACTGCAGAGTGGCAAGCTTCGTATCTGTTGCAACCTTCTTGACCTCGATCACTTTCATGTTCGCCTCTGCTTTGTCTCGACTAACCTTGGCCTTGAGCCATGCGACATCGGAAGCAGCTTTCTCGGCCTTTAACTTCTCTGCCTCTGCATTCAGCTTCTTCGCTTTCGCCTTTAGGTTCTTCGCCTCCATGCTCATCCTTTTTGCCTCAGCTTTGGCAGTTTTCAGCTCAACCCTGAGGGCCGCTAGCTCGGCTTCTTTCATCTTGAGCACTTGCTAGTCGGAAGCCATGAGCCACTCATTTTGCTGATGGGCTTGTTCGCAGAAGACATTCACTTTGCGCAATGTATCTGTTGTGCGCTGAAAGGGGTTAAGGGGTGTCAAAAGGGTGAAGCAGAGGACAAAGGCGAGCATGGGAAGAGACTTGGTGTAAATCACATACCAGGTTGGGGCTTGGAGACGCACGATATTCGAGAGACACTTGAGGAGCTAGGGGAGGTGGAGCATTGTTATGGATGGAGTGCACAGAGCGGGGGAGTCGAAATGAAGGCGACCATGCCGAGGGACGATAAGGCAGCGGCGACGATATCATCGACAGCACCGCTAGATGTACCTTTCCTGTAGGGGATTCTTGACGTGACACTTCCGAAAACGAAAAAAGAACGGTGAGGAAAGAGAAGTAGCTTACTTTGCTAGCCGAACCTTCGCCTTCACGTTCTTCTTTTGATCAACTGCCTTCATCAGGACCGGTTTGGTCCTGGCAGCAGGCTTCTCGCTTGGCCCAACCGGTCGAGGAGATGGCACCGATGGATCAGTGACCAATGATGAAGCCTGCACACATGTGGTTACTATGAATAAAACGCCTGTTGTAAATGAATTTAGCAAGTCCCCTATGGCGGTGTTACCTGCTCGACCATTCTGGTCGATGGAGACCCCATTCGAGGAGACGTCTGTGTGGGAGTCACCAATCTCTACACATCAGCTAGCCAAGCAGTCCGCTGGTCCTCCAATATCTGCTGGATTACATCAGAAGTGTTCTCATAGCATCCAAGCGAGCGATTGAAGATCACTGGTCGAATAGTCTCGTTAACGAGGTCTGAGGCCGTTTGGTTGATCGATGGGGCACTGGAGACACCAACCTCCTCACTCGAGGAAACTCGGCTGCCTCTTGCTCCAGAGCCACTTCAACCTCACTTGGGTCAATGACAAGCGTTGTATCATCCAAGGGAGGAACGACGCTGGCAAGAGCAGAGCCTGATGTTTGCTCATCATCTCAAGTCAGCTCATTATCTAGGCCGATGACTCTCTCGAATTGCCCTCTTTCATCATCCAACTTGGCCTCCTAAAGATATGCTTGGTTAAAGAAAGAGACAGGTGCACGAATGAGGCATTACAAGCCATATTCAGTACTCACTTCTAGTCGAGGATTGCCCTGTGAATACCCCTCGACACCGCAAGGGCCAGGTTCTGAGCCTTGGAACATTTGCTCAGCCTGGAGGAGTTGTTCGCATCCGACAGATCAAACAAAAAGCAAGTCGATTAGTCCTAAAGAACTCTAGCTAGCATCATCAGTGTCGCCAGTAAGAGATAGTTCCAACTAGGCCACGAACCTCTCCGCAAGGTCTTCGAAGGACTCGATGAGGTTGACAGCTTTACTCTCCTCACAAGCGAATCCTTCGTCCACAATCGAGAGGTCCAGGCCAGGATGGTGGCTCTCCATCAACCCAAGTACATGGGAAGTCGCAAGACGAGCAGACGAAGTCATATGCTCGAGGGTTTTCGACTGCAGAGTGGCAAGCTCTGTATTTGTTGCAACCTTCTTGACCTCGATCACTTTCATGCTCGCCTTTGCTTTGTCTCAACTAACCTTGGCCTTGAGCCATGCAACATCAGAAGCAGCTTTCTCGGCCTTTAACTTCTTTGCCTCTGCATTCAACTTCTTCGCTTTCGCCTTTAGGTTCTTCGCCTCCATGCTCATCCTTTTTGCCTCAGCTTTGGCAGTTTTCAGCTCAACCCTGAGGGCCGCCAGCTCGGCTTCTTTCATCTTGAGCACTTGCTAGTCGGAAGCCATGAGCCGCTCATTTTGTTGATGGGCTTGTTCGCAGAAGACATTCACTTTGCGCAATGTATCTGTTGTGCGCTGAAAGGGGTTAAGGGGTGTCAAAAGGGTGAAGCAGAGGACAAGGCAGAGCATGGGAAGAGACTTGGTGTAAATCACATACCTGGAGTTGGGGCTTCAGGACAGACCAGTATTCCAGAGACACTTGAGGAGCTAGGGGAGGTGGAGCTGTTGTTATGGATGGAGCTGCCAAAGCGGGGGTCGGAATGACGGCGACCATGCCGAGGGACGATAAGGCAGTGGCGACGATATCATCGACAGCACCGCTAGATGTACCTTTCCTGTAGGGGATTCTTTACATGACACTTCTGAAAAAAGAAAAAAGAATGGTGAGGAAAGAGAAGTAGCTTACTTTGCTAGCCGAACCTTCGCCTTCACGTTCTTCTTTTGATTAACTGCCTTCATCAGGATTGGTTTGGTCCTGGCAGCAGGCTTCTCGCTTGGCCCAACTGGTCAAGGAGATGGCACCGATGGATCAGTGACCAATGATGAAGCCTGCACACATGTGGTTACTATGAATAAAACGCCTATTGTAAACGAATTTAGCAAGTACCCTATGGCGGTGTTACCTGCTCGACCATTCTGGTCGATGGAGACCCCATTCGAGGAGACGTCTGTATGGGAGTCACCAATCTCTACACATCAGCTACCCAGGTAGTCCGCTGGTCCTCCAATATCTGTTGGATTACATCAGAAATGTTCTCATAGCATCCAAGCGAGCGATTGAAGATCACTGGTCGAATAGTCTCGTTAACGAGGTCCGAGGCCGTTTGGTTGATCGATGGGGTACTGGAGACACCAACCTCCTCGCTCGAGGAGACTCGACTGCCTCTTGCTCCAGAGCCACTTCAACCTCGCTTGGGTCAATGACAAGCGTTGTATCATCCAAGGGAGGAACGGTGCTGGCAAGAGCAGAGCTTGATGTTTGCTCATCATCTCAAGTCAACTCATTATCTAGGCCGATGACTCCCTCGAATTGCCCTCTTTCATCATTGAACTTGGCCTCCTAAAGATATGCTTGGTTAAAGAAAGAGACAGGTGCACGAATGAGGCATTGCAAGCCATAATTCAGTACTCACTTCTGGTCGAGGATTGCCCAGTGAATACCCCTCGACACCGCAAGGGCCAGGTTCTAAGCCTTGGAACATTTGCTCAGCCTGGAGGAGTTATTCGCATCCGACAGATCAAACGAAAAGCAAGTCAGTTAGTTACTCATCGACTGAAGCAAAAAACAATAAACCTTATTACTAGTGCTTACTTTTAGGGTTATCCCTGGTGGCATCATCGACTCCAGAGTAGTCCCAAGCCAAGTGATCCCAACATTTCAGTAGACTTAATCGACGTGTCATGAAGTCTCTAGAGACATGCCACCGTATCAATCCTTTCTTCCTCAGCTCCTCGATCTTTTGAGCATAATGTGCATTGCGAGAGGTCAAAGGAGGGACTTTCGTCTAGAGGTAAATCAGATTAAGGAGGAGTGGTCGATAGGCCAGAGGACAGTTCACTGTGTTTGAAGAGGTGATGTAAAACTACCATTTTTTCCAGTCTGACTACTAGAAAGAAGTAACGGGAACAAGGATGTATAGGCTAGACACTCCGCTGCGGAGGTGGAAACTAGTATCCCCAACAGCATCATTTTTCGTCGCTCTTTTCAGATTGTAGAAGTGATGAAACAGATTGAGGCTAGGCTTGATACCCAGAAAGGCCTCATAAAGGTGAACAAACACGCTGAGCATCGTAATCGAATTGGGGCTCAAGTGGGAAAGCTGGATCTGGTAAAAGTCCAAAACATCGAGCAAGAATTGAGAAGGGGGAAAACTGAGTCTGCAGCGGAAGAAAGCCTCAAATACAACAGTTTCATCCTCATCCTCAGGAGTAGGATATGACTCACCGAGTGACGACCTCGAATGAAAGAACTCCTGAGGAGGAATGAAGCCATCTTTCTCTAATTCAATGAGACGCTTCTCGTCATCATCGATTTCTGCTATACTTTTTGGAATGTCTCATTATCAAAGACCACTTCGACTGTCTCAGGTTCTTTCCTCAGCGGCTGAATAGCTTTGACGTTGGCGGAAGGGCTAGACGCCATTGAAACAGGTGTGAGATGTATTCTTCAAAGGTGGTGGCGCTAGGGCTTAATGAAGTGCGATGAAATTTTTGAGAATAAGGCTAGAGACAAAAAGTAAGGAATTGTTATAGTTCTGGATCTGAAAACTTATAATCCAAAACCCCATTAGGCAAATGGTTCACTCCCCGCCGTGCGGCGCCTTGATTGGCGAGGAAAATGGGATGATGGCGCCACACAGGTCGTGGCGTTGCAGACGAGAGCAATAAATGCCCACTTGCCCAACGTTTAGAATTTCTGATTTATGTTCTAACTCTGCTCAGAGGCAAGTCGATAAGTAGACATCGAGTAACATGCGGTTACCCTAAGAACTCGAGTTGGGCTGACAGTAGGGCGCTCGACCCAGATATTCCTACTCGATACTTAGCGATTCTCACACTACTTGAGTCGTTCGACCACAAGCAGGCGAGGCATTACTCGACCAAGCTAGAGCTTGACAGTAATCGACCTGGTGCTTAGACGGACCCTCAACTAAGTAGAGTTCGGAGGCTACTGTCGTATATCTAAATATAGGGTATGAGCATGCACCAGCAACTCAAAAACTATATCATATATGCTCAAGCAAGCATCTGAAAACTCCGGATATCGCAGGCCCAATTCAATGGGATAAGATATACACTCAATCGTTTTCCTGTTACGAGGAAACCAACTCGAATGCACTTGATATTCAAGAAAGTTTGGATATACTGCGAAGATCACGCGATGATGGACTTCTCATCGGCTACGATCTGATATCTCAAACCGATACCAACTTGACCTAAGGCAAGGCTACCCCGACTATATAAGAACGAGGGTAGATATCTTGAAGGAGACAAGCAATTCCAAAGCTACAAGCCATCCAGAGCTAGACAAACGCGGCGACCGGTTAAGCAGAGTATCCAAGAGCTGACGAACTACGCTTCATTGAATTCTTAGCCATAGCTTAGCCACCCCAAACTCAATCTTCATTGTAATTAGAGTTAGGCATCCAGCTTTGTACTTTGTTTATCGATTCTATACATCATCCATACAGGAATAGGGTATTACTTCTTTCAGAGGCCTGAACCTGTCTATCTCGTGTGCCCCCGATTTCATACTTGAGTTTACTAAATTCAAAGGTACCCGAAACTATAAATTTATTATCAATTTCTAACATTTGACACATTCAAATCATCAATTTTTCCTCAGTTTGCACTATCATCTTCTGGTTACATCAAGCGAATGCCCTTTAGGCCCTGTTTGGAAGCATAGTTTTTTAAAATTATGGTTTTGATATACTATAGTTTGCAATTATTTTGTCATGAATACCATGGTTTTACCAAACCCCTTTGAAACTATGGTATTCCTTAGAACTACCAACTGTTTGGATGTAATATCATAAACTATAGTATTTGAGTGAAAATAGGCAAGAGGCTAGCCAAAATCATGAAAACTTTGGATTGGAGTGGAGTTTCAAATACTCCAAAAATACCATGGTATCTACTAAACCATAGTTTTTAATACAGAGTTTTTAGCATGATAACTAAACATCTTATGGTATAAAATATCATGGTATTCTTAGAAACCATGGTATTGTGCCTAGAATCTATGAAAATACATTGCTTCCAAACAGGGCCTTAGTCTCCCTCATGTCGATCGGTTCACCTGAAACTAACTTGAACAACGTGCAAGAAATCAGATTAAACCGTAATATTAGTAGCATTTCCCACGCTATTAACATCAACCTAAGATAACCATCGATCGCTCATCAATGGATCAACCACGTATGGACATACAATACCAGCAGTACGCCTAGCTTAATTAAGCAGCAGTACGCCTAGCTTAATTAGCACCCATCCCACAGGGACCCCTGCGACCAGTGCTGAGAGCTATCGGCAGCGTCACTGCCATCCTGGCTCCACTTTGGTGGGTCCAGCAGCATGGCCTCTGCCATCTCGGCCCACAGCTTGGGCGACTCCATGTCAAACTCGCCGTCCCCGCTCCCCACCTGCTCGATCCGGCTCGGCGAGACCCGGCCGACCGAGCTCTCGCCCGCGGTGGCAACGACCAACGCCGGTTCGCGCCGCACCCGCTCGGCCGCCTCCGCCGCCGCGGCCCGGATGTCGACAGGGTCCATGGTGGCCGGCTGGGGCAGCCAGCCGACCGACCCAGGGAAGTTGAGCTGCGCGTCATGCCCGCGCAGCCGCAGCGCCGCCACATCGTGCGCCACCGCCGCCATCTCGGCCGAGTCGAAGCTGCCGAGCCAGATGCGGACCTTGGTGCCGGGCTGCCGGATTTCCGAGACCCACTTGCCCCATTTGCGCCTCCTCACGCCCCTGTACTGAGGGCTCGTCATGGTCGGGCTCGTCATGGTCGGAGCGTCTTGGTCTCTTGCCAACTGCGGCTGCTGCTGGTCCATGAGCTCTCACGAATCTCAGGAACAGTGCCTGTAAATTTTTACCTTCCGATATAGGAATGGGTGAGCCTGGTGCAATGCAGATCTGGAGGTGATCTTGGTGTGTGCTTATATAGGCAAATGGGTGCATGGTATGTAAATATTTCTGGTGAATCAAATTCCCAGATGATCCCGTGCTGATTAAGCTACTGATTTCTGTGTTAAGTGGTGAGTGATTTGTTGTGGCACAAGCCATCGTTCAAAATCTCGAGCAAAATTTCAGATTTCAGTCATGGCCGAGACTCATAATCCTAGCAAAATAAAAAATAATAAAAAATAGGGTTACTACACTATTTTTGTTAAATCTCATTGAAATTTTAGTAACTTTCTCCGAGATTTCAATTTTTTCTTTGACGGGTTTGCACGGTTTTTGATTGGTTTTGATGTTTTTAGGATCGGATTTTGGTACCATTTTTTTGGCGAATTACAAAGCTTTTTATGAGAAATATATGTGAAAAATTTTGTAAAAAATATATATACACAAATTATGTAACTCTAACTCTAAACCCTTAACTTGGTTTATGGCCTTAAATGATATATTTCATCCTAAATCCTAATTTGGATTTTGGGCTAATTAAACTCTAAATTCTAACTTACATTTTGGTCTTAAATGATGTATTTCAGCTTATACCTTAAATCTTAACTTGGATTTCGGTCTTATATGATGTATTTCGGCATTAAATTATATTTCAGGTTAAACCCTAGTCATCCGAAAACAAAATTTGAAACATGGCACATGCTCAGTGCTGTTGTGGTAATTGACCAGACGAGGGAATGTGACATTGCTAACGAGTGATGACTACTCGCCACACGTGTGTTGGTGTGAGTAACATATATTTTGAGCCCATTAATTGAAACACAGGAACGAATTGATTGCGGAAAAGATCAAAACGAAGGAGACACTTGTGCGCGCGCGATAAGTTCGATCGACTGAACTGTTTGTGAGATGGATATAGAAAATCTTTGGCATCAATCATGCATGCATGGCAAGCTGCAAAATTGTGCCTAAAAAGCTGTTCAGCCGGGAATTGAACACAAGACCGCTGGTCCGGTTCACAATATTGATTTCAAAAAAACCGTTTAAAAATAGAAATTCGAAAATCGGAAAGGTCAAATTGAAAATCACTAGAAACCAAAAGGTTAAGAAACCAAAATTTAGAAAAAGTTAAAAAAATTGAACAGTTTTCACCGAAAATCTGTCGATTTTGACCAAAGGTGAAAATCAACCGACCAAATGAATATTTCTTAGAATCAATTTTTAAATAATTTTCACTCAATTTACGCTGTATAATTTTTTTAAAATTTTTAATTTTATTTTAAGTTAGACCGGTTTTGAATGATCTAAGAGCAATTAGTCAATGGTCACAGCTCACGTTCACAGCACTAGGAAGTACGGACCGTGTAGGTTCCCATATTGCATCACGAGAAGTTCGACCCGCAAACTTGAGGTCCGTACGAAAGGTCCTTCACGGTACCATACCCATCCGGCCATCACCTGCCGTACAAATGCCCCAAAGAAGATTATTTTGTTTCTTTTAGAAGTGTTCGCCCTCGTTTGATTCTGGTTTCGAAGGTGATTAGAGGGGTGAATAACCACATAATAATTTTTCTTTAAAGAATTTAACCAAAACTTTCTAAGATCTCATAAGGGCGAAGAAATTTTTTTTCGAAAATCAGCATAGACGTGGTACAACCACTCTTAGATGGTCGGTAGTATCGAGATAAACAGTAACGCCGGTACTAATAGGTACTGTAGCACGGTAGTATCATGAACAGTAAACCAGGGTATAACAGGAAATTAGCGCAAGTTCAAAATCAAAATTCGTGTAAATTTTTACTAGCTGATCCAAACCTTATGAAACTTTGTAGACATCTTTTATAGATGTCAAAACCTATTCGAACCTTTAATCATAAGGATTGAAGCCAAAGTTTTGACCTTTTATCAAATCAAGGAAGAGTGCACAAAAACGGATCAAAACCCAAATATTCACCCTATACTTGCTTGTGAGGACTTATTGGTCAAGATAACCTTAGATAGTCTTTCACATATCACAACAAGTAAGAACACTCAAGAAAGATGTAACATTCCAAAATTTATCTAATTAAATTTTTTCCTTATTTTCCAAATTTTGGTGAATTTAAAATTTCCCTCAAGTGCAAACAAATCATTTGAAACAAAATTTGAAGTTGAAATGAGTTCAAAATAATTTATTTAGATTGTAAATACTTAAAAGTATTTTTGAGAAATTTTTGGCAATTATTTGCTACTTATTTTGGCCTTTTTGCAATTTTTGGCATTTCTTAAAAAGAAAAATAATTTATTTTTCCTTTTTCCGACTGGGCCGCTTTTCTCCTCCGCCTAGCTCGATTTCTCAGCCTATTTCTTATCGACCTGCTCCCTACCCATGTTGACTAGCTCGATCCGCCGCTCCTTCCTCAACCCGGCTTTGCACTGCCTACCACGCCACACCACATCACGTGGGGCCCGCTTGTCAGCCGGCACAACTTCATCTAAGCTAAGGATTACAATGCCGCTAGTCTCCTCAGCCGCCACCACTGATTTCGCGCCTACAGGTGCGTATCCGAGCCAAAAACCCTGGGGATCTACGCCTATTTAAACCGCCACACCCACCCCTCTTCCGTTTCTCAAGTTTCGTCGCATGCTTTTGTCACACCGAGAAAACCCTAGTGCCACTATCATCCTTGAGCTTCCCCACTGTTGATCTCCATCGTTGTTGAGTATTGGCCGTCATCGCTATGCCTTCGTTCTCCTCGCATCGTCCACAATCTTTTGCCCCCAATCCCGAGTTGAATCCATTGCATTTTGGCCCACGACCGAGGCTTCTTCGTCAGCTTCGGTGAGGCACCGCTGCCACCAGGTCACTAGAGTCTCGAGCCACTCTTCGGTGGCATGTCTCACGTGTGGCACCACGTCCGTGCCCCGTGTCCCGCCACGTTTGTGCCAAATCACCTTGAATTGAGATCCCTGTGGCACAGAACGTCGTCGTGCCATGTCACATCATAAGTCACATTCTCAGTGCACTCGATTCACCTTGAATCGAGCCCCCAACATGTGGGCTCCACATGTTGGTGGATTTCCAAACCCTTTTTCATTTTTTCCAGAAAATCCTGAAATCCCAGCCACTCAAATTGTGGCATGTGTCACCCTTTTTCAATTTCTCTGATTTTTAACCCAAGCCACTTCGAGAGCCCGTTCACCTTCGTTTGACTTTGATTCTAGTGATTCAAATTTCTAAATCCAAGCTCTTACTTCTAGTACCTTTGTTTTGAATTTTTTGATTTATTTTGCATGTAGACGACATTATCGAAGCTCAATCAAATCAATAGTCTGTGGTAGAACTAGAAGGGGACAACGAAGGCAAATCTTTCTTGACCTTGTTGATCCCAAAATTCTAAAATATCTATGTTGTTTTTGAATTATTGCATGTTTACTTTTATGCAATATACTTTAAATATAGCCCTAAGGTCTAGTTAAAATTCCAGAATTGTTATGCCCTCATTGGCATTAATCATGAGGAACCATTGTCACCCTAGATGATACTATCTATTTTATTTGGTGATAACCAGTAGAGTAGCTTGGGACAGTAGAATTGCTTAGTCTAGCTTAAATGTTTCGGTATTATGCTATTATGGGAATCATTTCAAATATTGTTTAAACTCATTTGCGAAGTTGTGGCAATTGGTATTGCTTCTATTATTTAAATGAAATAAAGTGGAAAAATGGTTTAGGCCATGGCGAATGGATGTTTGGCGGGTGCAGTAAGCATGAGACCTTGTAAGGTGAATGTTCCGCCCTAGTAAATTAAGGACCGAAGCGTGTGTTATCATGGACTGAGTACTACTATACAACCACAAGTCTATATAGGTACGACTTGGCTAATTAATTTTGTGTCTCGTTATTAGTTTCGCCAGTTGGTGGGTGCCAAATGAAGGCAGAAGC
Organism: Guadua angustifolia; assembly: GCA_036346375.1. NCBI lineage: Eukaryota > Viridiplantae > Streptophyta > Magnoliopsida > Poales > Poaceae > Guadua > Guadua angustifolia. The sequence continues at coordinate 28,824,820 of CM070502.1, forward strand.
AAGAGGGGGCTTTCGACTGGGCAGATAGAACCCTTCAAGCGGTGAAACCTTAGCAAGTGAGATTAATAGCGGGGTTGTACATTATAAAGGTGTTGTCATGATCTCTCTGTGGCACACCAAAGGAAGTGTTTTAATGACGTTGCATAAAGAGTTGATTATATCTTATGGGTAAAGTTGTACACACTCGACATGGTTAAAACTACTTAAGTAGCCATGCCTATGGTCAAGGATTGGCATGGTATGCTTGCACATTGTAGATTTTATGGTTTTGTTTTAAATCAAAATGATGGTTTGGGAATCCATGAATAGATGGAACTCTTGGGTTATAGTTTGGTAGATGGAGTTAGTTGGGTAGATGGAGCCTATGTATTTAAAGATAAATATTGCTTTATGCTAAATGAGCCATATTAAGCCTTCATTTGTTTAGCCTTGCATATAGTTATCATGCATTATATTTTCAAGACTTGCAAAGTACGTTTTTTGCTCACCCTTACAACATTCCAACTTTCCATAGAGGAGTGTGCAAAAGCTGAAAGTGACTATGAGTTCTTTGCTTGTGGTTATAGCGATGGTGATATGGATTACTAGGATGTGTACCCTAGTCTAGGGGTGCAATCGGCTCGGATTCGGTCGGATATCGCTCTTTCCATATCCTAAACCATATTTTTTGTCGGATTCGAAATCGGATTCGGATAGTACGGATCTACGAACTGCAGTGCGGATAATATCGGTCTTGATTGAATCGAATATGGAGTGAAATCGATGCGGTATCGAATAATTTTATCGGATAGCGTCACGAAAATAGATCCTGCATAAAGCATACATATAGTCTTGATTAACCAACCGTATGGGTTCAACATGCAACAAGATTATCATAGTCTAACAAGTCATTTTATCGGCGGTCTAACAAAGTTACAAAAGCACATTACATTTAAATGGTACAAATATGACAAGCGGATAGTTAGGATGTTCAACTATAGTGTGACACAAATAATAGCAATTTGTGTTGTAAGATAAGACAAGTTTGTATGGCTTGTTTTATCAAATAATGTCTTTATTTTCACATTCCGTTCCATATTTCTCGTATAGGCAATAGTATCTGAAGAACTAAAATATAGACTAATTTCACATAGAAATGTATGACAATAATTACCACACACATTATTCTTCCATTGCTTTTTTTTCTAAAATCTCTGGCGTTGAGAAAATGAAAGGAAACGGATCCGAAAAAAAATGAAAAAAGCCCTCTGGGATCAGATTCAAGTCCGATTGAAGGAGTCTTCTTCATGGTTCTTCAAGTGTTCGGTAGACACAAAAAAAAAACTCCTTCACGAAAGCTTTAAGTGCGGATCTGCTCTTCACATGAAACAAGCTTAAGTCTTTGGTTTGTATGCTTCTTCATCGTGACCTCTTCTAATCGCTAGTCTTTGCTTCATGGGTGTGCCCTCTCGATTCGATGCTTTGAGCCTACGGCATCGCGAGAGGCACACAGTAAGTCAGCGAGGCTCGGATGGTGAGTCCTGGGTCGTGAGGCTCGGAAGGCTAGTCCGCAGAAGTGGCCAAAGGTCTTGGTCGGCGGGCAGGATCTTGGCCGGGGCGTGGAGGTTCGTCGCCTTCCGGGCGCCGCGCATAGCGCCAAGCAGCGGAGGGAGCGGTGAAGAACGATTAGGCTGCGTCCGGTGAAGGTGGCGGAAGCGAAGGGCGACCACGCAGGCGGGGCCGAGCGGCTCGGGGCGCGAGCTTGCAGTCCTCCTCAACCTCGGCTCGTTATGCGGATATCCGAATAAATTTGTCACGGATATATCCGAAAATATTTTCGGGATATACCGATCCGACGGATAGTAATCTCGAATCCGAATCCGAATCGAAACAAAATATCGAAGCGAATCCGAATCCGAAAATTATCCGAAAAAATATCCGAATCCGATCAAAACTATCCGATTCGGTCGATTGGACGGAAAAATATCCGATCGATTGCATCCCTACCTAGTCGATTGCCTATTAGGCAAATGGATGAGCTTATCATGCTGTTGTTTATTTCGTTTCTCCTGTTACTTTATTAAACTCAAGCCATGTGACTATTTATTTGTAATGATTGGTTATAAGGTAGATACATTTTTGCTTAATTAATATTATTTGATTCATGATATGGATGTGTTGCTATCACTTTGTGTACTAACTTGATCCTAGGACTAGTGCAGTTATACACAAAGGGTTCGGATTTGGAAATTCGATCCTGACAAAAGAACCCTCAAACAAATGGGATCAAGATTTACCTCAAGAACTTTCTTCTCAACTCAAAAACTATTTTCTTGAAAAAATTAAGGCGGATACTATCCACTCTTACATAGGCTAACCCGAAACCCAACACTTTTAATGCATTTTTCACTCACACAAGCATGCTTCTCAGAACGGTTATTACGTTGATGCCACATCCATTCCACGAGTCTGAATTTACGTCCAACTATACTTTGGCATGACCTAAACCTCTTAGGCCACCACTGCAGTTTTCCAAACTACCTCGACCGTCGGTTTTAGACAAATTACCAATTTACCCCAATGACCAGTCTTTCTACTCTTCAAAGCATCATCTATGCTTCATCGCTTTTCACGTGGCCCCAATGACTTGCCACCAAGCCTCTCACATGTCTGGACTCCCTCAAATCATCCTCGCTTACAAACGGAGCCCAAGTTATTTGACACACCACGTGTCCTCGTCAACTTCACTATGGCGACATTGGCTTCCTTGACCGTTCTGGACCTCAACTCCTCCCTGAGGTTAGTCCCGATCCATATTGTTGCCCACTATGCCCATCACCAATGTATCATGCTTAGGTTCCTTGTCTTCTCTGCTTGCAATCACTTCCTGGCCTTAGTCATCTTCGACATCCCTTAACCATTCTGGACCTCAATTCTCCTAGCCTAGTCTCGTTCTTGCCTTCGCCTCACCATGACCTAACCCCGAAGTCCTGCAGCTAATATAGACAAGAACCACATCACATAGCAATGTTCACAACAATATGCATTAATCATCAATAATGCAAACATTATGCACAAATTAGCTAGAAACCTAGTACTACCCCAACTAGAGGCCATAGTACCACAAGTCCGGTACTACCACTCTTGGTTGGTTGGTAGTACCACTCCCACTAGTCAAACCAGAGAGACACTCTTTGACAAATAGCTACCGCCACTAGAGGCCAGTAGTACCGCATCCCTAGTACTACCACTCCCAGATGGCTAGTAGTACCATAACTTGCACACCTAGAAAAATACCTCTCTGTGAAAAAGCTAAGCGCACCCCTGGTCGGTAGCACCGTAGGGTTGGTGGTAACATCGTCCTAGGCTTGTAGTATCGCCTAGACAGTACTACCGCTCCTACAAGGTTATAGTACTGCTCTTGACTTGACAGCCCTCAAAATACTTTAAATTAAAAATATAATTCAAAACAAACTCAAACTTGAACACCACACGCTCAAACACTATCAATAACTTATCAAAAATATGGATAGACCTCCACATGGTCTTTCGATCTCCTCTTTGATGAGTATATTGATAAACACAATAAAAGATATAAATTTGAGTTTAAAAGCAAAAGAAAAAAGAAATTTGATTGCAAATCCCCACTTGGTCAAAAAGAAAGAGAAAGCAAGATCATGACCAAGTGGTAAGAAGAATGTTAGAGCAAAAAAAGAAAAGAACAAGTTTTCCACAAAAACTCAAAAATTTAAGAAATCTCACAAAAAACTCAATTTTGCTTATGATCATAAGAAAGAGCAATTTTTCACCATGATCATAAGAACCAATATGAATTCACATTACTCCCCCTTTGACGATGCATTTTCACATTTTCTCCCCTTTTTTGCAATATAGGCATCAAGATGGCATTTGCTCCCTATTTCACCACGTATGCATGAAATGCATCCTAAAAGTGACCATAAATACAAAATATGATACCAAACTATTCAAGTTCAGATTATGCTACACTAAGTCATGTCCAAGTGCATATTGCAACATTTTTGCTAGCTAGCTCAAATAAAACTATGCTATTTTTGCATGATTTCAACAAGTGCAACACTTAGTATAATCTCTAAACTAGAAACATAGCCATACAAATGGATCAAATGGATAATCTAGAGTTCAACCTAGTTAATGCTTTGGGGAAGCTAGATGTGCATAAAAGATCCTTCGTGCTCAATCATCTTTAATGCAATTTTTATTTTAACGCACATGATGGGGTGTGAAGAGGTTATCCTTACAAAGCGCATCCTTGACTAGAAGCTATCAACAAAGGCCTCTTAAGCTTCACGCTCTTTCACACACCCAATGAGATTTGAAGAGTTTATCCTAGCAAAGCATATCCCGACTAGGAGCCATCGACAAAGGCCTCCTAGGCTTCACTCTCTTCCTCATTTTTATTTTTATTTGCATTTCTTAATTTTTGATTGACTCATCCCTTAGTCGACCATCTCAAGAACTCTTAAAAGAATGATCTTGGTCATACACAATACATTCCAAGTTCATCCCAAGTATAATGGGAAGCAATCTCGTAATTGTAAAGTGTTGAGTTCAATTGTAGCACACACAAGTCAATTTTGATCATTTTAGCACTTTAGATTCATGAGAAAAAAAAGGATTCTAGTATAAAACAAATTAGCTTTACCCAAGTTGCTCTAGAGATTCTAGTAGAAATCCAAAATTTCATAAAACATGGCATATACACCAAATGAGAAAATATAGCAAGTAAAAGCCACAAGTTTTATCAAGTTTGATCGATCATAAAAGTAGCATGGTGCATAGCATGAATAACGGTTCATTTGCATATAGACAAAGCTCATTAAAATAGAAAATGAAGTCTATATGCAATGTTTGAAATAGCTTCTCAAATTCTCCCTCAATAAGTGAATTAAATTGAAGCTTAAAATTTTGTTTCAAGTTAAGTTTATAGCAGAATTAAGTTCAAAAAGCTTCCAAATGAACTCAACACAAATCATAAACACAGAATGTGGAAAGGAAGGCGACTGTAAGCTAAGTGTCTCTAGAGCATAGAAAAGATGATAGAGAACACTATAGCTCAGACTCGCTCTCATTTTCCCCATGTAACTGACATAGGAAAGCTGACTCTAAAACCCAAGCTAGGGAGTACACACAGACCTTATCTACCCAGAGAGCCTTACACCTACTAGATCTATAAGACTGTGAGGGAACTCAATCTAGAGAGAAGAGAGAACAGTTAGTTGTGCATGATACCAACCTATAGCATAAGATGAGAGATCCATGCAATGCAAGCCAGAAGTCTAAGTGCAGTGAACTCAAAATTTTAAGAGTAAGTCGAAAAACACCCTAAAGATGCAAAAGAAAGGAAATGTTGGAAGTAAACATATAATTCATAATATACAAAACCAACTCCATCTAAAGTGATGGCAAACCTAGCATTATCCAAAGAATTGATGAAGATATTAGTAATTTGGTGGTCACTCTCCATAAATTGGTGCAGTATATCACCCATCTCCACATGGTCTTGAAGGAAATGATATCGGATATCCATATGTTTAGTCTTGGAATGTTGCATTGGGTTCTTGCAATGTGAATGGTAGGAGTGTTGTCACAGAAAAATGTGGAACACTATTTATATCTTACCTAAAGTCCCACAAGGTCGACCTTATCCAAAGTACTCGACTACAACAACTAGTGGCTGCAACGTACTCGGCCTCAACGGTGGACTATGCAACTCCAGACTACTTTTTAGATGGCCAAGAGAGAAGAGAAGTGCCAATAAATTAGTAAGTGCCAAAAGTGCTCTTCCTATCTATTCTACAACCAACAAAGCTGCATTTGAAAAGGCTATAAGGGACAGATCAAAAGAGAGAGTATCAAATACTATAGCCAATGGCAGCTTAAAATGCCTAAAAATGCACTTCATTGCTTGCTGGTGAGAGGCCCAAGGAGAGGCTTGAAATCAAGTGCACATACACACAGCAAAGTGTTTTTCTAGTATTTAAGCAGTGAGGCACAAGAGAAAGTTGATCAAGCTCCTGAACTAGTGAAAGCAAGAGATCGATGACTCAGTACTGGGGCAGATGAGTGTAGATCTAGGAACCTAATATTGAGCCGCACGATGAGCAGAAATATCTGTCAAGGAAGGAAAAGACTGAACTCTAGTGTCTCTCGATGTTCAACTCTTACAAGATCTAAAACAGTATCAGCAGAAGGTTTGGAAGCTGGAGCTGGGTTGGTCCACCAATGTGTAAGGGTTGGATCATCCTAGTAAATCTCCCTAAACCTCCTATTGGTGGAAGGAAAATCTCACTATTGATATCTACCTCAATGGGAAAAGTGACGAATATAATGAGGACAAAGGAAATTCTAACCACAAACAGCATAAGGTACTCACACTCCTAGAAGAGAGATACACATGAAGAACAGGGCGAAGATGAAGGTAATAGGAACTAGAAGAGCGAATTGCATGTGCATATCTCCCCTATGCACGCCCGCCTCAATCTTAAGGGTCTCACAAAAAACCCACCTAGCATTTCTAATCCTAGCGGTCTGGGCCTTTAGTTTTTTTCCCTAAGGTCATCATGGATTCTACCCATGTCCCCTTAATCTCAAAGCACATCTAGAATAAGCAACTTATGACTTAGCTAGTAGGTCCTTAGCAAGTTCAGCACACTTGACATTCAAAGCATTATTATCAAATTTTAGTTACCTATAGCCCTCAGATAAGCTGACTAGATCCTTAGAAGCAAATTGTTCAAGTTCTTTCTAACAGGAAACTTCCTAAGGTGAATAGTCATGACATCAATCTTAGCTAACAAATTAGGGCATTTGTCACAAAAAGCACATGTAGTGGCATGAAGAAGACTAGCATCAATAGAAATAGCATCAGTGGTCCTATAACTAGAATTCTTCATCCTAAGAACCTCTACTTAAAAATGCACACTATCATGCATGGTCCTTAGGTTCTCAAGCTTCATAAGCAAGGTATCGCAGAGAACACAATTAGCATCATGGGAGGAAGTAGATCTAAGTGAAGCTATCTCCCGTGACAGACTACCTACCTCCTTCTCTAATTCTGAACATCTAACTCTAACTTTAGTATGAAATTTTTCTAGCTTGCAAAAAGTATCATTAAGCTCATCATAGGTAGGTACCTTCTCAAACTCATTGTAGAGGTCGTTGTCACTGATGCCATTCTTGTCAACCATGAAGCACATCTCGGTAAATTCGTCGCCGCCCTTTGTCTTCTCTTGTAGATCATCCTTTCCATCGCCATTGCTCTATGTCTCAGTATCAGAGAGGGTAATCTCATCAAGTGCAGTGAGGACAAATTTATGGAACTTCTTCTCACGCACGAGATTTACGGAACTTCTTCTCACACACGAGATCATGAGCTAGAGCCTTCTTGTTTGTTCTTGTCGAGTGGAAGAGCCTATTGTCCTTCACAAATTTACGGAACTTTTCTCACACACGAGATCATGAGCTAGAGCCTTCTTGTTGGTTCTTGTCGATGTAGTCATTCTTGGTCATACCACCGTAGTCATTTTGCCCTTCTCCGCTTAGAGCAGTTGGCTCAAATGTGATTGGGGCCACCACACTCGAAGCAGGTGATCGATCCACCTCTCCTCCTTTCTCACCCTCTTGTATGCGTGTGAGAACTTTTTAGCTAAAAGGGCAAGCATATTTTTTGGAAATCTCTCCAAGTGGTCATCACTCATCTCACAAAGAGTAAAGAGGGAAAAACAAGAACTCCTAGAAGCGGGATTGGTGATGAAGGCCATCGACTATGACTTCGCATTGCAAGACGATATCAATCTCATGAGTCTTGAGTTGGGAATAAATCCTCTCAAGAGTTCGACAAGTCTGTGGTGTCCTTGATGGAGGTCACCTTCTTCTCCCAAACTCGAAAATCGAGTGCAGTCAGAAAATACTAAGCATTATTCGAGTTAGGGTATGTGATACCAACTGCTCGAAAATCACTCAAGATCTTTGTGAACCGACCAAAGCACTCATCCAAGGACTCTCCAATGTGCTGCTCAAACTTGTTGTAATCATGCTTGTACTAATATTGCCTCGTCATTTTGATTTGGGTCGTGCCCTCATGGTAAGCATCAAGGGTCACCTAAATCTGGTGTGCATACCATAATGGAAGATCCAGTCATACTTGTTGTGGCTAAGCACCTATTTTAGGATGTTCCTTACCTTAGCATTCACATCAACATCAGCCATATTCATAGCTTTAACATTCTCATCAGCAGGAACCACAAACAAGACCTTCACCTTTTGCCAAATCATGAAACTTTGGACGGTGATGCATGACTCCATTCTTGATTTCCAAAAAGGGTAATTCACCCAGAAATGGTAGGAGGCTTACCAAATACAATTGCTCTTGAGATTTCTCAAGATCTAAAGAGAGCAAAACCGTACTCTAATTCAATTGAAGGATCAGAAATAGAGATCAAAGGGCACACAACAATTTCCTCCAAAGAATCTAACCAAAACCTCCTAAGGCCTCAGAAGAATGGAAGAAGAAAATGTTCTAAAAATTAGCATAGGGGAGGTACTACTGCTCTTAGATGGCCATTAGTACCGAGATTAACAATAACCCCTGATAGTACCGAGGTTATTATAGCGTGATAGTACTAGTGAACAATAAAATAGGGTATGAATAGGAAAATCAGTATGAGTTAAAGATCACAAATTCATATAACTTTTGATCGGCTGATCCAAACCCTATAAAACTTTGTGGCCAATTTCCTATGGATGTTAGTAACCTATTTCAATCTTCAATCTCAAAGATTGATGTCAAAGTTTCGATCTTTTTCTAGATCAAGGAAGAGTGCAGAAAAACTAGGTTAAAACCCAAATATTCACCCTGCTCATGGGGATTTAATGGTTAAGATGGCTTTAGATGGTCTCTCACATGCATAGCAAGCAAGAACACTCAAGAAAGATCCCTTAGACAAACGGGATCAAGATTTACCT